>JAQIUQ010007692.1:0-163453 GCA_030378365.1 Hybognathus amarus | reverse complement strand
TATGTTAAGGATGTACTCCTTCATTTACATATACTGGTAAAGTCTTCTCTTAATGATTATATAATATTTGTGTTTAACAACATAAATCTAAAGATTATAATCCATAACCTAATTTTTGTCATTGCATTTTACTAGTCAAGCAGTGTAAATACAGATGACCAAAAGAACATTATAGGACAGCGATCATGCATTAAAAGTAATGCAATTATTTAAAAACGGATACTGTATCTACTTTCTCATTTCAGAGAGATTGTTTCAGGGAAGTCTTTAATAGACTTTGAAATTACTTTGTTAAATGATTTAATTAAATTGAGCTTTTCCAAGGGAAAATTTAAAAGATGTAATGGCTCCCTAGATGGTTGATCTCTGCAGAATTTAGCTTATGTTAGATTGTTAAGTTTTTATAAGATCAAGCTGTACATCAACTACAGTTCAAATCTGAAATGCAATGAGCACAGAAATGTGAACAGCAAAATATCAAAACCACCAATAAAATATTCACACTGTAATTCATGCATTTTTTCCCTATTTTTGGTTTCTAAATTTGTGTTACAAATTGCATTACTTTATATCTGTATTTGTCACTCAAGCTAAAGTCCACATTATGTCTTGCCTTTCGAACTGCCGTCTGCTGCTTTGTAGGTCAGCATGTAGTTACTCGATGTCCGCGATGGGTGGTTCTCCAGGATATGAGGGCGCTTCGATGGTTAATCTCACTAGCTGTCAGGTTCTGGGGGCGCATCCATGGCTGTTTAAACAGAGATCAAAGAGCAAAAGCAATTTATAGACAAAAGCACGTCTGTTAGAGTAAAGTCTCATTATCAAATTTGACAAGCAACATTACACTGGCATCTACTGGACACTTTGATGGTAAAACCCAGTAACTATTTGGTCAGATAATATTTACTTGTATGGACTATGTTTGAATGCCTCAAATCTATGTTTTTGTTTCTGTTTAAGCTGTTTTTATGTTTTTCGGAGTTGACAATGTAATAAACTATGAAATAAATTAGTTTTTCATGTGTTTCTCAATTTCAGTTCTGACACCAGTCTTCAGAGTCACATACTGTAAACCTTCAGAAATTATTCTAATATGCTGATTTGCTACTTTCTGATCTTTGAAAACTTTGTGCTACTTAACATTTTTGTGGAAACTATGGTACATATTTTTCAGGATTCTCTGATGAATATAAAGTAGATATCCTTTGTAACATTATATACCGTCTTTGTTGGCACTTTTGACCAGCGTTGTTGTTATTTTTGTTTCCAACCTACCTCAAACTGCATATATATATATATATATATATATATATATATATATGTATGTATATGTATGTCTGTATGTATGTATGTATGTATGTATGTATGTATGTATGTATGTATGTATGTATGTATGTATGTATGTATGTATGTATGTATGTATGTATGTATGTATGTATGTATGTATGTATGTATGTATGTATGTATGTATATATATATAGTCATAATTTTCCTGCAGCTCCCAATAGTATTTAGTCACAGAGCATTTATGACAACATGGCTTCAGAAAATCATGAGCAAACACAACAGATTTCACAGAGGTCTAATGCCAAGCAAATGCTACTGAGCTGAATGGGAATTCTAATGGTTTGGTTCCACAAGGTATCTATAGACCTGCTTGATTTAAAACAACAAGCTACACTAACAGCATGTTTGAAATGCCCACCCCCACCCTGACATTCAGCTGATTTTTCACTATCAGATGCTTTGTCTATGTATCAGTGTGTATGTTTGGAGCTGTGTCAGCACACCCGCTGGAGGCATGTAAGATGCTTGCTTGCCTGAGGACAAAATAAATCACATGGTTGCGTGTGTAGTATAGGTTTCAGGCACACTGACAGATCCACTTCAGAGGCAAGACAATTAGTGTGTGTTCACCGGCATCCTGTCTCTCAATGTGCTCTCTTATCAGTCAACATGCCACTCTCCCTCCAGCAGAGCATAGGCACACAAGCTGAACAGATAATCACACTTTCCTTTCATACTAGTAATACTGATGCTTCTTTTGCATCAAAAAGGCATCTGCTGTCTATGTAAAAAAAAAATGTATTATTGTTTTCAGGGCGTTAAAAAGTACAGCTCTCCTTCTCCAATCCTACATCTCATTCTCTGGATCTAAAGATATGAAATGTCAAAACTTGGTTTCACTTTATTTTAAGGTGACGTAGTTACATTCTACCACCTCAAGTACTGAGTAATAATAATTAATCACATGTACGTACTATAGAGTTACGGTTAGGCGTTTCTAAGTACTATAGTACTACTACACCACCTTAAAATAAAGTGTTACCAAACATTTTAATAGAAACTATCACAGAGTTTAGGAGGGATGGAAAATAATATCAGAACACAATACCATTAGTTAAATATATCAAGTCATTTTGGTTTTACACACAAACATAAAGCCGTAAAGCCAGCTATTTTATATATCAAACACATTGAGCTGTTTTGTTTATTAAACTGTTTTTTTTCTTTTCTTCTGTTTTTCTTGATGGCTGACTAATTAATAAAATATGACAAATTCAACATGGAATATTTTTTTTGTAAAATGTACAAGCTAATTTGCAATGTTACGCTTCTGTCAGGATAGAATCTAACAAAAATAGAATGTCAACTGTCTTTACTGTCCCTTTGAGATAATACTATTTATCAAAGTGACAGTATAGTCTGTCACTTTGATAAATATCTAAATCTAAAGTAATAAAATGTAATAACTGTTTCATAGGTAATAAGAAACGTTTCTTAATCACCAAATCAGCATATTAGAATGATTTCAGAAGGATCATGCGACACTGAAGACTGGAGTAAAGGCTACTGAAAATTACAGGAATAAATTACATTTGAGAATATAAAAAAAATACAAAAAAAAAATATTACTGTTTTTTACTGTAATTTTGGTCAAATAAATGCAGCCTCTCATTAGTCCATTACTGAGAAGCCAGTCAAAAGCCTCAGCAAGCTCTTTGACTGTAGCCTCAAAGATTTAGCCACCATCCAAAAACCAGCAAAGAGCTTGAGTCTCTGGCTCAGCAGGGTGGAACAAATCAGGTCTACCTGGGAAGTCCAGGCCTGGATTTACCAGCATTCTATCCTGCCCTGGATCATATGGCCCCTGCTGATGTACAAAGTGCCCATAACAACTTTCAAGGCCCTGGATAGGAGATCAGCAGCTATCTGTGTAGATGGCTTGGGTTACCTCAGGTCTAGGCAGTGTCTGCTTTTGTACGGCACCAGCAATGTCCTGCAAATCCCAATTGACAGCTTTTCTGAGAAGTTAGCATGGTGTCAAGAACCCGGGAAGCATGGCGGTGCTTCAGAGAATCCAGGGATCAAAGGTGGCAGCAGATCGCATACAGGTGCGAACACGCAGGAAATGGGGTGCAGGAAAATCGCTGGAGGTGTCATAGCTGAGGCAAAAGGCACTGGTGGGCCCATAGCAACAGGGCGTGCAGGCTTTGGCTACTTCTCTGTACAGCAAGTTGACAATGCTCATAAAGAGCATCGACACTTTGTTCAGGGAGGAAGTACGGGCAGGTGCGGAGGAGGTCAGAGCTAGCAGGATGGTGGGAATGGGACAGAAAGCAAAGGACTAAATGGGAAAATGTTCAACAAGTACAGTCACCTGGGCTGACATCTGGAAAGAAGACTCCCATTGTATCAGGTTCTTAGAACAAACTGTCTATGATGTCCTACCAAGTCCAGCAAACCTCCACATCAGGGGCAATTGAGACAAAAAATTGAGACAGGAAGAGGAAGGGGATCCCTAGAGCATCTTCTTAGTAGCTGTCCAAACGCCCTTTGAGATGGGCGCTATTGCTGGCGCCATGACCAGGTGCTTAAGGCAGTTGCTCAGAGACATAGCCACAACCATTAATACCATCAAGGGCCACCACAAATCAAGGACCATCAAGTTGCTCAGAGCCGGAGAGAAAGTCTTCTACAACCCCACGCAAAGTCTGGCCTCCTCACTACTGCCACTGATTGGCAACTGGAAGTGGATCTTGGTAAACAGCTAAAGCTCTCCAACCAGAATAATATCCACAAGGCTTCGTCCAGACATGATTATTGTCTCAGGTATTACCAAACAATTGATCTTATTGGAGCTCACTGTGCCATGGGAAGAGCGCATGGACAAAGAGCGCTATGGGAGAGAGAGTGCCAAGTACCAGAAGCTGGTTGAAGAGTGTAAGAGGCAGGGCTGGCTAACCCGCTGTGAGCCTCTGGAGGTGGGCTGTAGAGGATTTGCAGGGCGATCACTTGCAACGTGTTTAAAATCCTAGGCATCACAGGGGAAGCTAGGGCTGGGTTTCAATTCAAATTTCCAGAATCAATTCGATTTTAAGATCTTGAATCAATTATTTGAGATTCAGATAAGTGTTTTTGAAAAAAAAAAAATGTCCAGCTGTTCCCTAAATAACAGGACTGTAGTTAAGCAACATATTGATACTTTTATTATAGACATTAAACGGCACATTAATGGAGTATTGATGGTTGTAAAGAACAATCCCCCTTCCAGAGTGTTGATACAACTGCTTTCACAAACTTGCACTGGTATAGACAATATAGAGACGCAGGGGTAGGCTATATCAGCAGCAGTAGCAGTAGACCTATCATTTTAGACGCGAACCTGATGTATTAGTTGGCACTTGTAGAGTTTGTTTGTTGCGGTCCGGTGGCGCTTCGATATGATGTCTAGATGATGTCGCATCATGTGGATCCTGAGATTAGTAGTATTTCCACAATACTTCACCTCCATTTGGCAGGCTTTGCAAATTGTTTTGCTTTTGTCAAGCTCGTTCTTCGCATTGGTTGTTCTGAACTTAAAATGGTGCCAGATCGCAGCTTTGAGCGTTTCTGGAGTTTTCAAAGCCACCACTTGCTTAACGTTACTTATTGCCATGTTTGTTGCTGTAATGTCCTTACACCAATTTAATGACGCGCAAGTTAAAGTTCACTGGGGAAATTATAGGCCTATTATTAAATCGATCCTCTGCAGTTATGATTTTTAGAAATTCATATGAAAATCGATTCAGAATTGGTGAATCGAATTTTTTCAACACAAACCTAGGGAAAGCTAAGAGAAAGGCAAATAGATCCACAACCGAAGCTGCAGAGTGGCTCCACTAGGTGGCTTTGGATTAAGAGGGCAGAACTGTGGGCAATTGCTGCTGGGACACAAGCCAGGGTCTGATCAACTCCAACCAGGTTGCCTTGGTGATGGTGTCTGATGTTGAAAGACCCAAAACATCAAATGACCTCAGGATACATCACTGAGGATGTGTCCCAGTGCATCTGCATTATGCATCCTTTACAGTGTTTTACTGTCATTTTGGTCAAAATAAATGCAGCCTTAATGAGCCTAAGATACTTATTTAAAAAAAACAAATTCTTACCAAACAAAACATTTGAACAGTTTTCTACTCTTGATTTCCCATTACTAACAAATTGCACCAATGGAGATTAAAATGCTACTGAAATGGAGGAATGGGAGAGATATGCTTGTGTGTATATCTGAGGAACACATTCATATTCCTGTCCTCACCTTAATCTCTTTAACAATGAATTTAGAACTGTAATTTAAATCAAAATGACAGACAGCACTAATCCTGAAATGGGCATGAAACGTGTTAGTTGTTGTCATCTTAATTATCCCCCTAAGCTTCCATAAGCTTCCTCATAAATGCCAAAATGATGCATCTATGACGCTTCACCTCCCTCTGGGTGGGAGCGGGTAGATTCTTAAATACCACAGGATGGTAATTTCAGCAAAGTTTTTTCAGGCATTGCAGGCAATGAAACATTGTTACATTTTTATCAGAGCATGGCAGGATCTAAATTCACTGTTATTAGAGCAGAAATGTTTCTGAATTAAATTGTCATTAAGTATTGGAAGCAAATGAACACACACCACAAACCTCATCAAGCGATTTTGTGTCAAGATTCTGCACGTCACTGAGCTGGCGCTGGGGTTGCAAAGCCAATGGCCTGTGACACTTTTATGTGCAAATTAATTTCCTCTAAACAATCCAAACTAATGAAGTATTCTGGGAGGGCCGCTTGATTAAAGTTGAGGTCTAATGCATCTGAAGAGTGGTTCGGCTCAACCACCCACTTTCAATGGATGAGCTGAAAGTTTCAATGCAGAATAAAGCAGCTTGAAATGAAATCACTGCTTGTTCTAAGTTCAGTCTTCAGTGTGGGAAAGACAGCTCGCCTCTCTCTGCGAACAACCTCACTGTGAGTAAAGACAGGTAGTGATGCTGATCTCCTCTCTGTTCTCACATGGGAATTGGAGCTTTGCTGACTTCAGTATTTTTTTACGCAAACTACAAAGATAACCCAAAAATAACGGCCTTGTTTCAGTTTCACATCTCTGCTAAACTAAAAGAGGATGATAGTATAATTAGAGAAGTGTTTAATCTTTCAGCTCTCAATTGGATATTTAAACATAAGTGGTGTTTGACTGCAGGTAATGTGTAACCATAGGTTAAAAATCAGCACTATAGAGTGCCGAAGTGAAGTCACTTTGTAGGACAACTTGAAAGTTAGCGGCGCATGGGTTCCCTCGATCGATAGACTTTTGGAAAATCGCAAAAAAATTGGTGTTTGTTCAACAAAGGGTTGTGACCCTCACACGTTTGTCTATCAAGATAATCTTCACAAGTTATCCAAAATGAATACATTTTTGAAGCCTATATAAAGTAAAAAAACACAAGCAGACAAAATAAAGTTTAAAAAAAACAGCAGGTTATAACTGTGTGTTTTATGTCATAGATCAAAACATAAAAATATTTATAGGCTTTGTTCACCACAGACCTTATTTCAGGCGATTTAGCAAAAAAACCCATTCAGAAAACCCATAGACTTTAGGGCGAGGGAACCATGAGTGCTAAAATACTAACTCACTTCCAGTGTTTTGGCCTACAAAGTGACGTCATAACTTCGGCACTCTATTGAGATGCTGGTTGTCTAATCATTTTAGAGTACACTGGGAGGGTGTATTAAAAGCTGTGGATAATACTGAAATGAAATCAGCAACTTTCACTTCCATTAAACTAGTGTTTCTCAATCCTGCTCATCTCAGCACAATTTGGTCTGATTCAACTCATCAGCTCATTAGTACAGTGCTCCATGACCTGAAGACACTTTAAGGGTACATCAGGTTACTGCAGACACCTATCTGTAAAATGTGGGCCATCAGCAGCAGGATTGAAAAACATGGCACTAAAATAAAAAGAAAATACTATTGACTTGTCCTGTCAATCCCAAATTATATTTAAGCTTTTGAGTTTATTTATAGTAATGCAAATAAATATTACATTATTTTACAGCTACCCCTACAAGTCTGTGCATGGCAGTTTAATCAACACTACCGTTCTATAAATATATATATATATATATATATATATATATATATATATATATATATATATATATATATATAATGTTGTTACTACTACTTCTGATCAATTTAATGTCCTTGCTGAATAAAAGTATTAATTTCCTTCAGAAAAAAATAAATAATGGTAGTATTAAATATGTACAATAATAATAGAGTAAAAAGTCATCTATAATTAAAGTACGAAAAATCCAAAAGGACACTACAGTCTGACCTTTGAACGGTATTGTGTTCTTGTCAACCGACGTTTTATTAAAGGTGGTTGATTATGATTTTACTTTTTGTAACTTTAGTAAATTATAATGTTGCTGTTTGAGCATAAACAACACCTGCAAAGTTACAACGGTCAAAGTTCAAAGCAAAGGGATATATTTTCTTTTATTTGCTTTTTGCTTTTTAAGGACTACAACAAACGGCTGGAAGGGACTCCACAAGCTTCCTCCTGGGTTAGTGACATCACAAACCCTAAAATTGACATAATCCCCACCCCCAGGAACGTGATTTATAGTTTTATAAATCATGACAGAATATGCTAATCAATGACTAGAAGACAACTACACATAAGATCAACCAACCATTCAAAAATGTCCTGTTGCATTCGTACATGTTGTCACTTCTTGAATCTCTCCATCTTTGTCTGTATCTGGTTTGAACATAAAAAGCTAAAAGTTTTTGAAATTTTCAGTGCATGTCTGACGTGAGGTAATCGAAGATGCTAACGCTTGAGCTTCTAGGACCTCCGTCCTCTGTGCCGGGAGCAGCAGCTCATTTACATTTAAAGGGACTGACAAAGACGGTGCGTTTTTGCTCTCTCTTTTAAAAAGTGACAATTTTAACATTGTTAACACACAAATATCTGTGTGGTCTTCAATTAGAACAATGGGCACAAAGATGTTGCACTTACGTGTGACAAAGTTGGTAATGACAGTGCCACTGGTGAGAGGACCTTTGGTGGCATAAAGGGCCAGTGAGTAGGTGGTGCTGGGAATGAGCTGACTCAGCTGGTGCTCCTGCTTGCTACCCTCCACTAAGAAGGTGTCTGCCGTAACTGGAAAGATAAGTTCCATTAGTGCAGAAGCAAGTGAAAAACTTTTTGTTTACAAATATTCTCAAATTTAAATAATTTGAAAAAGTTATAATGCATTATAACTGAAATTCAAATATTAACTTAATATTTAAAAAGCAAACATTACACATGTGTGGCGACGAGTTTTATCATACAAAAATACTCAATATTACAATACCTGACTATATTAAAATGACCATGAACTGCATTGGCTCAACCAATATGCAATTTTATTAACATTAATAATGACAATTTTGGTTTCTTAATGTACTTTTTGCGATGGTTTCATGCTCTCAGAAGACAACAAATTATCTGTGGTCAGCACAGAACTATGTCTATCCTCGATGTAGGTGAGACCATATTTAACATAGTCTTGATTGTATTTTTTCATTTGTTTATTTATTTATTTATTTACCGGTCATAAATTTGTTGATGATTTTTTTAAAGGATGACAAGCAACCTGTCCATGTTGGCATCTACCTAAATTGGCTTCTTATCGATTGACTGTATGATGTCAAAAAACAAAAGGGTTGTAGGGAAGCTTTTTCTTCACCACTTTTAAAAGTTGACAAGCAAATTTATTTCAGCCATCCTAACTACCCATGATTATATGGTTAATTGCATTTATTGCTTTGCCATTGAGTAAAACCCATTTGCATGTGCACATTTTTTTTTTTTTTTTTTTTTTTGTCTGCCGCTTGCAGACCTGAAATGGCAAAGAAGTGTGTATTAGTCCATGAGAAAATAAGTTATATTTCGAGTTGTTAGACAGTGTTTATGGCTACTGCTTTTGGGATGTGATTTAAAAGAGTAAATTATGCTGATGAAAGTTTTACAGAGATGTGTCCCTTCATAAGGCCTCCACATACCTTGGTTACGGGTGAGGGTGAGCACGTAGTTATCAACACTGGAAACAGGGGCGTTCCAACGCAACAGAGCCCCCTGAGGTGTGACATTCAATGCAGTGAGCTCCATAGGCATGTCCATAGCTGTGTGGAACAGAAGATTACGTGCAGGTTACAGACAGACAGTCTTAGATAAGCTCCGCCAAGGTAATTGGCAGCTGTCGCATCAGTAACCCTTTTTTTCCAGTGCAAACGATATTCAGTGGCAATTTAAAATTAGAGCACCTCAGCAGCTTGGAACTAATTTGTTGTGATTTTCTGGCTGAAGAAGATCACAATTTCTTTAATTAGCCAACATCGAGGGGGAAATTAGACAGTCAAATGTGTGCAGAGCTCATTCTCAATAGCATTTCCATATAAGTTAGTAATGAGAAATGTTGTTCTCCGTAATCCTCTATCCATGCTGTGACTTTCACAGATGGCCTTTCTTTTTTCAGACAGGAAAATCTCTCTCCTATTTGCACTGTGGCGTATGTCCTCTAAGATGAGGTCAGTGGACTGTAATCACACATTACCATCTTCCCATCCTGTCCCTCACAGTTTTTTTGTTCTGCCAGCCTCTCTTGCAATAACCATATCACTTCTACAGCTGTAGAGATCCAACCCTCCCATTAGATTCTGTTGACTCTGTTCCAAGAAATTGTAGGCCCTCTCACAACCTTCCAGAGAAGCTGATCTCAGTTACCTGACAGCAGTTCAGAGGCAAAATCCCCAATTCCTCATTGCACCTTCCCCTTACTCTGCTTTACCGTATCTTGACATGCCCCTGCGCTAACAGACTAGGAGGAGAATATTAGTTTTCCCTTATGTAATGAAAGTGAACTTGATGATCCCCAGTCATTAGGCAGAGCTCTGAACCAGAACATATCCATGAACCAGATCCATCATGTTATATCAACCCCCTTGTCATTTTTAACATTACAGCTGAAATAAGCCAGACTTTTCTCTATATCCAATTATTATTATACAGCTCTATGGAATACTTGATTCTGATTAGTTAATCGCACCATCCAGCGGTATGTCATTCCCTGATAACAACCGCTGCAAACAGATAACACAGGCTGTAGTCAACAGCGCTATATATGCGTGCTAGGAACGGTTTTACTTTGTGGAAAGTTATGTCGTTTGGCTGAGCTAATAAAATATTAAAACTGAGTCGAATCAATATTTTGTGTAGTTATTTAATTATGTATTCCAGTATCGTGGACTCACTCTCTCTTATTTAATACAAAAGCAGCTTTTATAATTATTTATGTGGCGAAATGCTGTGTAATAAATGGTATGACTGTATCGTATTCCTTAAATGTCTGTCTAGTTTGAACTTGCCGCACTAGCTCTCTCTCTGTAGAGGCTTTGCGTTTAAAGACCTTAATAAAATGCTTTGACTATATAAATATTTTGTGTCAAATTATTTACTTATTTCGCAAGTAGCCGTGTAGTAAGCACCCTTCAGGCTGATAAAAGGCCTTCACATCAGGGTCCTCATCACCCTGTCAGGGTTATTCTGAATTATAAAACAGTTGGTTCCAATCCTTGATTCTGATTGGTCAATAGCTGTGCTTTATTCATGATAAAACATGGCTATGACCGCTTCACCCAACGGTTCTATTTATCATTCGTAGTCGACGATCGACTGAAAGGGGATCGCGTCAGAGAGCCCATGTTTTACGAGGTCTATTGAACAAGCCAATGTAATTGACGTCCGTGATTTGCATCACACATACTCTGCCCCCGCATGTGGATATAGATACGGAAGTGGATACACGCACTCAGTTGGCTTTCGCTTCTGAGCCGTTTGTATTGATGTCTCTTAAGAGTGCTGTTGATTTCAGCGAGCGAGTGTGTCGTATTCTTTTGGAAAACTCTCCCAGTGCTGGTGATTTCTACAATGCAGTGTAGCGGTGGTCGCGAGCAATGAGCTCTCAACTGCTGTTTTAACAGCAAGCTAATATTTGTGTTTGTGTGTATGTTAATGACTGGTTGAGGGCGGAAGAGTGAGTGCTTCACTGTTTGTCAGTTCACTGAATTCAGAGTTGACGTGGTCATTCCTGTGTGCTCTGGCACTGGGTCCCATTTCTGAAAGAGCAACATGGGTGCGTTTGTGTCTTTTTAAGATGCCATACCATCCATGCGTTTTCTGGGTCCAGTAGAGCTCTGTCCCCCTCTCGGTCATGAGAGTTGTATCACATGTTTCAGGCTTAAAGCACGCTGAGGCAGCTCTTATGGATGAGTCATGTTCCATTGTGGGAATATGACCATCTCAGTGCTAAGGTCGAGACTCGCTTTCGTTCGTGAGTGTAGGGCCGGTACCTGCACTGGATGCAGAGATTCCAGGTGGCTATCACAGGAACATGTGGTAGTTACCATCACTTCTGCGAGCACCCCCTATGGAAAGAAGGTCAGTGTGCTTGCACATTAGAAGTGGAACCTATTTGTTGAGTAAGTCTTCTCTACGTGAGGAGATCCTGAAAGCTTTCAGTCATTTCAGTGCTCTCTTTCCTGCAGGTTGTAGGCTATTCCTCCACCCTCAAAATTATGTTGCCGCTGTCTTGGCGCACATTGTCATCTCTGGTGCAACTGCAAATGCAGAGACCGCCCAGGATGAGGCAGACCTAGCTCAGGCTTTCTCTGTCTGTTAGTGGTTAGACGTGTACAGAACACAAGCCTTAGACATCAGACCAGCTCTTATCTGTTAGATTCAGCAGAGAGGGAAGGCTCTTTCCAAGCAAAGTTGGCCGACTGATGGTGGCTGCCTTCAATTCGGTGAAAATTTCTGAGATGCTCATGTTCTCTTAGGTGTTGAGCTCCTCTATAATGAATGTGTGCTCCGCCTGGGCGTTGACAGAGTGCTTTGCTGACAGATTTCTAGAGTTGGAGCTGGGCGACACCTGAGTTTGAACCGCTGCTTCCGTGGGCCTCCTTTCTCCTGAAGCCAGTTTCACCATGAGCCCGGTTCAAGTGTTGGCTTGCTGCGCCATTCCCCTACGATGGACTGGATATGTGCGCCTTCTACTCCAGTTGAGTTCCCTTAAACTAAACCCTGTTGAGTTCCTCCACACCCCTCTGACATCGGATGTGCGGAACTGTCTGGTGTTAGGCCTACCACTGTAAGCAAGTGGTAGAACTTGTGTTAGGCTGGGTCCATATGTTGCGGTCCCTACGGTGATCCCATATGTGTTCTCTTCGATGATACGGCTCCCTGCGGTGAGCCCGTGTCTTCCCTCGGCATAGTCTGCTCTGTCTGTCACTGTCCGGTGAGTCTCCCCGTCATAGGCTGGAGCCACCCCAGTGACATTCCATATGTCGTACTGCCCAGTCATCCGCCTAGTTCATATGTACATTCTCTATGTTACCTCACTGCGGGTTGGATGTGGCTTCCGTGGCGTCCCTTCCTTACAATGTTATGGGGAATGCTTTCCCAGTGGTCCTGTAGGAACAGCAGTGACTT
Source organism: Hybognathus amarus (assembly GCA_030378365.1). Classification (NCBI taxonomy): domain Eukaryota; kingdom Metazoa; phylum Chordata; class Actinopteri; order Cypriniformes; family Leuciscidae; genus Hybognathus; species Hybognathus amarus. Next base: position 150,596 of record JAQIUQ010007692.1, on the reverse strand, counting down.
CTCTGGCCTGAGCCCTGTCCTTCCCTGCCTTAAATTGCGGGGGCATCAGGAGGCTTTTGTCTAGGCATTGGAAGCTGGCAGCTTTAGTGGCATTTTCAAAGGTTATCCCCATTCTGTCGACCGTTGACTACATCCGATGTTATCGACAGAAAGGGAACGTCCTACAGTAGTTGCATATGCAACCCACCGTTCCCTGAAGGTGGGTTGCATACCCGGTTCCCAGCTGGTTGTTGTAAGCAATAAGGTACAAGATTCGCTTTGAGTTCGTGCCTAACAACGCCCTTTAGCCGTTACTTATTCACCGACACAGACACCTCGTACCGTATTGCCTACATAACGGCTTGGTGTATTTTATCCCTTACCTGTTTCCAAAAGATGCATTTTTAAAAAGAAGATCCACTTGTCACTTTGTATTGTTACTGCACTGGCGAGATATGTCAACACGGGCAGCTTAAGGTTGTTTGCATGTCATATTTTGTATTAGCTTTGAACAAAACTGTCAGGTTTTAAGTTGCAATAGGGAGAGTAGCTGTGTTTTGATGTAGGCACACTCCTACCTAGTTATTATTAAGCAAGTCAGCAGTCTTTAAGCAAAGGCCAGCATCTGTTTGTTCTATAGTACTACATCCAATGATATGACTAATTAGTTAACTTCCTAGGCTCAGAGACATAGACTAATTAATTCATTTCAGTGAAATAATGCACAGCTGGGACAAAGACCTTTCCTGGAGATTTGTCTATTGAGACACAAAGTTACAAAGCAAAACCATGAGCAAAGGTTCACTTGGCTTTCATACAGTAACAGTGCATATGTATTCATTTGTGTGAAACATGGAAAGTTGAAATATTTAATTATATAAGATATTGTTTTATTTATATATTCTTTTTACATTTACATTTATTCATTTAGCTGAGGCTTTTATCCCAAGCGACTTACAATTGCTATACCGGTATATGTCAGAGGTTGCACGCCTCTAGAGCAACTAGGGGTTAAGTGTCTTGCTCAGGGACACATTGATGTCTCACAGTGGATTCCAACCTGGGTTTTTAAAGGGATTTCTTCAAAAAAAAAATCGTACTTTCAATTCTGAACAGCAGTGTGTATGAGTGTGTGTGTATATATATATATATATATATATATATATATATATATATATATATATATAAATAAACGCACATACACTTACATTTTACTTAGAATAATCCTCATTAGAATGATCAAGACTATTAATAAACAGGGAAAAGATGCACAACTTATTGTGCATCTGATGGATATTTTCTGCAAAATAAATATCTTTACATGTAAGTAAGAACACTTCAATTATGAGTGAATTAGACACAACCCATTCATAGTACTAGCTGCCTGTCACCGCTGTGTGGTGCTGTTCAAGTACCGATGGCAGGTGAGCATCCCTGCTGATCACTGATTCCATTAGTAAAATTTCATTTCACTTCTGCAAGATGGCTGGCAGCCTCCCAGAGGACGGGCGGAACGCACAGGGTGAAAGATGGCACTCATCACATGGTAAATGATGTGCATCATTCCTCAGTCTGTCATCCATGTTTCTATCAAATCAAAGTTCTGTGACGAACGAGGCTATGAGAGCACATCCTCCACAAAATACCAAAAGACATTTCCTACGGTAAATTACAATACATGTCTGGAGAATGTGCAGTGGCATATGATTAGTCTCTGAGTAACCTGACTGAGAGCAGACATACCTGTGAACACAGTAGTGGTGATGACCTTGCTCTCTTGACTTCCTCTCACTGCATTCAGCTTTATCTCGTACTCTACATTGCTGGGTGGAGGCTGGTTAGGGTGTCAGTTGGTGACATCATTGTCAATCACCACATTGTCCATCCTACCTGTGAGGCGATTACAAACAGTAATGCTGGCTTATTTGTCATTGTTCAACATGCTTTAAATATACTGCGGAGGAATTACCTTTTGGTGATTGGTAAGACATTTTGTAGTAATCAAAGGGTGCGAGTGGTTGAATCCATGATATGGTTACAGATTCCTCGGTGACATACAGCACAGTCATGTCTCTGGGAGGATCCATTCCTGCATCATGGGGGACAAGATGACAATAAGTAAGAAATAAAATGTATTTGATTTAGACTTATACTACCGTTCAAAAGGTTGGGGTCAGTAGTTTGTTTTTTCTGAAAGAAATTAATACTTTAATTCAGAAATTAACCATTAAGTTAATCAACAGTGACAGTAAAGACATTTATAATGTTTCAAAAGATTTATTATGCAAATAAATTATTTGTGATGTTTAAAAAATCCTGACGAAAAAAATTACCACAGTTTCCACTAAATATTAGGTAGCAGAACAAAATCAAGACACTGAACTCTGGAGCAATGTCTGATGACGATACAACGTTGCCATCAAAGGAATATATTGTGTTTAAAAATGCATTAAAATAGAAAATGGTTATTTTAAACTTTAATAATAATTCACTTTTACTGTATTTTGTAAATAAAATTTTGTCGAGCATAAGAGACTATTTAAAAATCTCACCAACCCCTAACTTTTGAACAGTTTACTTGTACAGATTGTGCACTCATAAAATCAGCACTTGATAACATTACTGATTGTAGAAATGCACTATTAACGGATAGACATGATTACCTTATTCAGGGACGGAAATTTTCCAATAACAGGAAACTACCAAGACACAATTAGCAGTATTCATTTGGCCATATGATAAGGTGTCTGCACCTATAAGGTGCTGCATGTAAAATAAATATTATATAAATATATTACATTATACAATTGATATATTCTTTATTATTATTAGTCTCTATATATTCTCCATCTATTTGGATTCTTCATTTGTCATTCATTTCAATGGAATAGTAATTATAATTCTTTTCTCATGCCATTTATTTCCTATTTATGTTTGCCAACAGGCCCTAAAGAGGAGGAGGAGTTTGAGTATGCTGGACAAACGACACTCTTCACAAGGACATTTACATTGTTATTGTCCTGCCGCTGTCCAGCCGGGACTCTTTCATAATTTGTTTTATCTTTCCCAATAGCTCTAAGCATTGCAAAAAGCAAAGGTTAAACAGCCTCTGAAAGAAAACATCTAACACCGACCAACAGTGGAGCTTTCTGACAATTGAAAGGGAAATAAACAGATTTACTCTTGCAATTATTGAAGTGGCAGTCCTTAAAACGAGAGGAAAGCCATTCACACCTCCCCATATTCATTAGACTAATGCATTCAATTCATAAAATAGGTGGCAATTCATAAACAGGTTGTCAACCTCATTTAAATGCTTTCAGGGTAAAATATTCCTCAGTAAATAAGTCGTGATTATTCAGTGTATGCATATCTTAATTTATTTCCCACTCTCAGCAGAGCAGTCAATAAATATATTTTCATACTTTTGAATAAAGGGCACAAAGAACGACTTTTTTCAGCCCATTCCATCTCCATTTATTCCGTTTTTTATCGTTGAGCATATGGTGACCTTCTTCACTTATGTTAATGTAAAGAATGTTAATGAGTGAAAATATAGTTTCTAAATAAAGCAGGAATGCATGTTGAAAATCCACTAAACACATTTCTAAGCAAACAGGCTTTGCAAACAAAATGTGAAAGTACTTAAAGTGCTCACATACAAATCATGTTATTATAATAATATCATGCAAAGTAAAAGTTGAAACTTTTACTTTTTTTAAAACTAATCAAGCTGCTGTGCAGGTGTTCCTCTGCAGAGCTAATATCTATGTTTAGAAATAGCTCCGAGACAATATCTCCTTTGGCAACTGCAAATATCAGTTCACTGACAGAAAAGCTGAATAATTCTTGACACCTCCATATTCAAGAGAGGTAATTAGAGGTGGATTACACACTGTTGAATTAATTAAGACACAAAATGGTGAAAAATCTGCTGTGCAGCTGTTTGCAAGTATAATGGGGAAATCCAGCAGGTAGAGACGGGATCTCTGATCTGCGCACACTCACAAATGACTGTCTAGTGAACAAAATGTTAAAAACTTAAAGCTACACTGTGTGATTTTTACCCCCATCTAGCGGAGAAAAGGTATATGACCATCCAGTGAATATTAGTTTCTGTTCCTCTCAATTCCGATTTCGTTTAAACTCCTACGGTGGCCAATGTAGTCCAAGATTAACATGGCTTCCAGTTCGACCTCGTCCATTAGCGTTAACTCTAACGTAAACGCGAAAGGCGAAGCTTGAATTAACGGGTATGTCCCTCTTTGGCTAATGTACTTTCAAGATGGAGGGGCAACATGGTGAGCGACATTAGAACCCCTTACCCGTATGTATTTTCAATGGCATATTATACACTTATCGAGAATACTTTATTACTTGAATGAAGTAAATAAACATTAATGAGCACATATATTTTTGACACATATATGTGTTTTTAGCTAAAAAGAATTATACAGTGTAGCTTTAAAGTGTCCCCTAATAAAAAAGCACTGTGAATCAAATGTTAAACTTTTCGTAATCAATTTTCACAAACTAAAGCCAATGCTCTCAAAACAATTAACACAACCATTCAAATAGACTCATCATTTAGTAAAATTCTTCATGACGAAGCACATTGTCTGTACCATTGTAAAGTACAATTTTCATAGATTGTTCATTCAAATTCCTGTAAATTTACATATTCATCATCCCTCTAATTTCTGTTAAGCCAGAGAAGTTTATTCACATCAAACACACGTTTCTCAAATGATGAATTTAAGGAGAGAACAATGTGAATGGCAAATCCATAAGGACACAAATGTAGGCCTCTTGTATTGCTCTTTCTTACGACTTTCTTACGATTGCGGTCGAACACTTTATATATCTAGGAAGAGAAGAACTTAACAACTGGATTCAGAAATGGAGAATATGGTAATCTGGCCACCATTCATAAATAGGTTTTCCCTGATAATGACTCTTATTTTAAATAGCAAAGTCATGATAGTTGACAATTTCATAAATTGAACTTCCTGTATTGTGGGCATTACAAACCCAGGAGGTCTCAATACAGTGCTATTTGACAGCATACCATCATGTGCTTTTGAGAATATGGCATTTTAGTTGTCTGTGTCGACTGTTTTTGAATGCAAGAAGCATGGATCAAAAACATTTGAAATGTTTTATGAAAATTGTGCCATGTACCATTTTAACGTGGTGCATGTACCACTTTAGTGTACCATTTTAACAGGGTTAACATTCTTATTTGCATAATTGCAGTGTCATGTTGTCCGTTTACATAAAGTCTATTGTAGATCGTCATATAATACATTGCGACTGTACTCTCAAGTTTTTCCTGAACAGACTTTTCCAACTATAAAGGTAAAAACGATACAGCCTCTTCTTCGCTCAAACTGTTGTGGTTTCCATTGCCATTTGCCGCCTCAAACATTTATGCAATGTTTCCCTACTGTCCAAAGCATGTGCATATAAGGTCCACTTTCTAAACATTCAACATTCTAACACTGCATTGTTTCACACACAGTGTGTAACGTTTCTCCAATTAGAGGCAGGGTTTAGAACGACAAAAAGCCCTTCTTTAGGAAAAATGCACATAACATTAAATAAAAACACTTAAAGGGTTAGTTCACCCAAAAATTTAAATTCTGTCAGTAATTACTCACCCTTATGCTGTTCCAACCTCTTAAGTCTTTTGTTCATCTTTGGAACACAAATTAAGATATTTTTAATTGAAGATTAAATCTGAGAGCTGTCTCACTTCTTCATATGCTTCTATGTTATTGAAACTTGACGGCCCAGAGAGTTAGTAAAGACAATGTTTAAAATAGTCCAAGTGACTACAGTGGCTCAACCATATGTTTATCAAGTGACGAGAATACTTTCTGTGCACAAAAGCCCCCAAAATAACAAACAACATGAGGGTGAGTAATTACTGACAGAATGTTCATTCTTGGTTTGAACTAACTCCCTTAACTCCCTCAGACATATTGTATAAATAATATCCTTGAACATCATTAGTATTAATACCTGTTGTAATTGAGCCTATAACTGGCTTTTAGAGGTCACATTGCCGTGCATTGTAACCAAGGTAACAGTGTACCGCCTGGAGGGAAGGAGACCAGTGAGGGTGATTCTGGTTTTGGACCCGTCTAGAGCTATTTCAGAGATCATCACTGGAGTCCTGGGCACTGTAGTTCAAGATGAATGCGTCAGCAGGCGGTGCCCGGCGCACTCCAGCGCCACAGTCAATGAATCAGATGTGACTTCAGAGAAGAAGAGCTGCGTGATAGGGCGGAACCCTGAAATTGAATGACAACAACGATATTACGAAATGGTTGCTCCTGTGATTAAAGAATCTCTTAAATGATTGGCACATCCTCACAGGAAGGAGGAATGAAGAACAATGAGGTGCTTGGATGTAGTTTGCAGAAGAGATGCAGCCAGACAATAGATATCAAGCAAAGGATGGAAACTGGATGAAGAAAAAAGTGGAAAATGCTGATGAAATATGACGCAATCTTGATGCTGTACTGTAGATATAAAATGTGTTGATGCACCAGGCCAAAGCAAGTGAGTGACTAGCACAGTAAAGACAAAATGCGTAAGGAAGATAAAGTATGAAGAGTTATTTCTTTGGAAGATGCAAAAAAAAAAAAAAAATTCCAACAAAGAATTCTTTAATCCACATTTTATGATAGAAATGTTAAATTAGAATCAGAGTTAGTTAATTTAGTGCATTAATTGCGGAAATAACAATGGAATAAACAAATAAGCAATTGACCACGCCCCTGAACACTGACCACTGGAGCAATTGAAACTCTAAAGTACCACTTTCATACCACTACTACAACCAACACACCTCACCAAACCGCAGCTACGAGAGCAACAGAGCCATTCACGCAGGAATCATGGATTCAGAAACAGCTGATAAGAGTACAGAATGAACCAGAAAAGAATGAAAGAGAAGGCACGGTTCTCAAAACTCAATTTCAAAATTTAGCGTGACATGTCGTCATAACAATATAGCATTCAAGATATGATGCAACAGCCAAAGACTGCAACTTGCATGTCTACATAGAAGAATAATAATAATACTTGCATAAAAAATAATGTATAATTATATATTAATTTATAATAATAATTATATATATATATATATATATATATATATACACACACACACACACACACACACACACATATACTAGGGCTGTGCAAAAGTTAATTGACGTCAATCACATCCAAAATAAAAGTCTTTGCTTACATAATATATTTGTGTGTGCTGTATATAATTATTTTGTATAAATACCTATGCATGCTTGTATATATTTAAGAATTATTGCCATTTAAATTTTGTATATATATATATATATATATATATATATATATATATATATATTTATAAATATAAATATTTTATATATGAATAACACATTTCTTAAATATATACATGCATGTGTGTATATTTATATATACAAAATAACTATATACAGCACACACAAATATATTATGTAAACACAGACTTTCATTTTGGATGCGATTAATCGCAATTACTTTTGCACAGCCCTAATATATATATATATATATATATATATATATACACACACACACACACATATAATTAAATAATACAAATCGATTTTGATGGAATACAAAAACATGTCCTGTGTTAAAAGCTTAACATCAGAGGTGTTGACAAAATTAATAAAATAGATTGCGGTAGTGATATGAAAATATAAATGTCTATTTAATAATTTACTTTACCACAATAATTTACCACAACAATGCTTCGAATCATTTTCTCATGTAACGTTACAATATATTCAATTTGTTGTTTGCGATGTCTTTTGCTTATTTTTAATTCATTGACATCCCTAATTAAAAACAAATAAATCTACATTTTAATTTAGTTCTTTTTTATTAGGGCTATCAACAAATCACATGAGTCTTATTCAGTAGACACCAAGCAATTTATGAAAACTTGATGAATAAAAGTGGAAAATGGTAATGAAGTATGATGAAATCTTGATGCTGTAGATATTTAATGCGCCAGGCAAGTGAATGATAACAACAGACAAAATTTCACATAAGCAAAATGATTCAAACGTGCAATCGACTGATAACCCCTGAAGTAAAGGACATATGCACGTCTGAATTTTGACTGAAGTACGAAGAGAAATGGAACAAAAAAATCTACAAGAACCGTTAAATCCTTTCTTTGCACATTGTTGACACTGAAGCAAAAGTCTTACTTCCACAGCATGCTGTATTCCTCATGCAATTATCAAAGAGATTAACGAGAGACTTCTGCCCAAAACTGATAGGACATGTCATGAGTCAATGCTTTAGACACTCAACAGTGATTCCTGTACTCGAGTTCCCAAAATATCAAATTACCTGTGAAGGCATCAATAGTAGCTGCAGTGCTCTGCTGCCTGCCTCTCTGAGCTGCGACTGTAATGGTGTACTCTGTGCCCGGCTCTAGACCTGTCAGTGTGGTGGTGGTGACGTCCTTGGGCACCGTTTAGCTCAGTTGTGACTCCAGTGGAGGATGTGTAGGTCACCCTATAGTGATCAATAGGCCCCTGCACTGTGCCCCAGGAACAGCTTGATGGTGTTATCTGTAGAGGCTGTGACGGTCAAATCCAGTGGGACATCCAGACCTAAAGATAAAGAGTATACTGTGGCTGTTTCAGAGGTTTGCAATGGGTATACAACACTGCTTGGCTCAGTAAACATTTTTTTTATGCCATCACAAACATCATAGATCTGTTCTATTGGCAAAAACAGATTTGCACGGTCAGCAGCAGAAATACAAACTCCATACTATTCGGAAATAAATGTATTTTGCTGTGATCAGGCAACAGCAGACCCATAATCTTCTCCGCTTACCCGTTCTGGCATTCATCGTTGCCGGGTACTTTGGTTGGCCCCTACAACAGCTGAAATTCCTATGCCATACTCTGTGCCAGGCAGTAAATCTGAAAGGGAAAGAGAAAAGGAAAGAAAAAAAAAGATCAATACATTTGGCGAAATGAGCAATTTATTTTGTTGTCACTACATAAGTATAAAAATAGATTTGTGGGCGCTCAGAATTAACTCATAATGAGAAGAAAAACATCAGGAGCAACAGAATACCTGGATGTGACTTGTACTATCTTCAAGAAACAAACAGATAATTTATTTTCAACACTTATTTTCGGAAATGTTGCTCACTTTGAATAAAAAAGCTGTTAAAGAGAGAAAAAAAATCAGTATAGCAGCACATCTAAAATAGAAATCCACTTTAAAGTTTTCCATAAAGTCCATGCATATCCAAATGTAAACAAAAGTGTACTATAACTGTATTTGTGTGCAAATGTTTAAGAACACAAAAAAATATTACACAGACTATAATGTTGATCTTCAAAATTCAAATTTTTGGAGAAAATAGTGAGTTAATAAAATAAATGCCTTTATGATGTACTCAAAAAAAAAAGACCTTAATTCATCAGTGACAATGCAATGGACAAACAATATATATTTTAAATGTTATGATTAATGTGAATGTGGGATGACATAATGTTTTATAATCATTTTCTACATGATCTACATGCAGGAGCAATGGCTATGAGGCCAACTGCCTTGACATTAAACCTATTGAAAATGTTTGATTTTTTATTTTATTTTAAAATCTATTTACATTTAAGAGAAACACTTTTATTATAAATAAACCATTCATTTGTTTGTTTTGTTCCCATATCCTATATATTCCAGTACTAAGGAAATAAAAGAAAAGGTTCGGTTTGAGCTACCATTGAGAGTAGTTTTGGTGGTGGTGCCATCGTTGCGCGGGACAATGACTTTGTCGGTACTGATCGCCAGCCAGTGTGCTGTAGACCACACTGTAGCCTTCTACATCTGCCTCACTATTGTCCCATTCCAGCTCCAGGCTAGTGGAAGTTTTTGACAGCACTCTCAGGTTCTTTGGTGCATCGATTTCTAGAAGAAAAATGATACAATTCGATAATAACTCGAGAGCTAGAAATGGATATCATGCATTGTTATCATGTTGCATTTTTGTAATAAAAATAAATGTTTACTTCTGTGAAGCAGACCTACTTCACTTAAAGATCTTTATTCTTTAAACTCTGATGAAAGATTGTTTACAGTCAGAACTGCTTTCTTTCACCTGTCGTAAACTCTGTGGAAATGGCTCCACTCTCACTGCCATTTCGGACTCCACAAACTGATACTTCATATGTGGATCCAGGCCTCAGTACTTGGAGGGAGTATTGGCTCAGAGTAGGCTGCAGACGAAAGGTGGTCTTTGGACCGTCCACTCCTACCAGACCGTACCGCAATATAATCTGCTCCACTTTAGCCTTGGGTGGGTTCCACTCTACAAAGGCAACCGTGTTCGGAGATGTCTCTGAACAATAAGCTGTGTTGGCCCATCGATTACTAAAGAAAAAAAAAACATAAGACAACATCAATGAAATGAGAAGAAGAATGGTCAGGGCTTCTCAATATGCTTTAAGAGTTTGAGTCAGTGGACACCAGAGTGCCTGTAAAGCATGGGAAGGGGGTCCTTGGAGAAACATACCAAATTGTCTTTTAATACCTCTGACATTTTAAACAGTTTTAATACAAAAATAACTCATGATCTGATAACATGAAAGTGAAAAAAAAAAAAACTAGCAAAGGATAAACTGTAAAGGCTTAAAACTCTGTAATATAAAGTGCAATAATACAGAGGGTTTTTTTTTGGCATATGAGCCTTGGGAGTATATTTAATGATTTTAATATACCAGTACTTTCTGTAAAAACATGAAAGATAAATGATGGACACAAAAACATCCCTGTTTTGTACTATTAACTACAAATGAAAATAAAATACAAATGAGCAAATATGTGAATTTGCTTAATGTTTATGTTTTTCACACAAATAAGCCCTGAGCTATTGAACTAACATGGCTTATTGGATGTAGTCAAAATGTCCACAAAAAAATATTTGTATTGCTTTATTTTTTTACATCATAAGAATATAATCAAAGTAATGGAGCAACATAAAAGTGGTGGCAAAAATGAGGAAGCAAAATGTTGTAGGAACGTGCAGAACCTGATAACACTGAATTTGCAAGTTAAGCTTAAACTTTAAATATAGGCTACTGAACTAAGACATCTTAAAGGTGTAATTTATGTGGCACAAAAAAGTACGAAAATGAAATTGCGGAAAAAAATTGCCCTTTCCTCATCTATAAGTTGCTCATCAAAAATATAGGCTACTATAATCTATCTACTACTTTGTCAGAAAACATGGCAACATCAGAACACATGGCTGTCAATGGAGAAATATGCTTTTTAGGGTTTTATTACAGCTAACTAGCCCATGCTAAGCAGCCAAACAGGTAGTCCCGAGCCACTGGTTAAAGGGATAGTTCACCCAAAAATGATTTACTCACCCTCAAGTTGTTCCAAACCTCTATGTGTTTATTTGTTCTGCTGAACACAAAGGAAGATATTTGGAAGAATGTTTTAATCAAACAGATCTCAATCCCCATTGACTACCATTGTAGGAAAAAATACATACTATGGTAGTCAATGGGGATTGAGATCTGTTTGATTAAAACATTCTTCCAAATATCTTCCTTTGTGTTCAGCAGAACAAATAAACACATAGAGGTTTGGATGGAACAACTTGAGGGTGCGTAAATGATGAAAGAATTTTCATTTTTGGGTGAACTATGTTGGACCACTCAACAATGTTTGAAAACTGCGAGCCACAGTGTATACAATGAAGTCATAATATTAAACTGGAAAAGTATTTTAATATTGAGAATTACACACTTCACTTTGAACTTATCTAGTATTCAAGGACGGTTGATGAGAAAGTATTCACCAGATATTGACAGCAGGCAAACACACACTCAAGTGAATCAAGTGGCCATGCTGAGCCTCCAACAGGCTCTTTTAATAAGACGCTAACTGGTTGTGTGAATAATTAACCTGCTTCTTTATATAGGGCAACATGACCATCTGCCTCAGAAACAAGTATTGTGAAGGAAGATCAACACCTCTGGTACTTTTGACCTCATCTCTAACCTTCGCCCTCATTCTGCTGTGATATACAGCTATGGAAAAATTAAGAGACCACTGCCAAATCAGCAGTTGCTCTGGATTTATTATTTATAATATAAATAATAAATCCAGAGCGACTGCTGATTTGGCAGTGGTCTCTTAATTTTTTCCATAGCTGTATACCGCCGTGATTACTTCGTCTTCCAAACAGATTAAAATGGACAAATACTATAAATGTCATCACTGTGAAGCTGCTTTGATACAATCGGTATTGTAAAAAGCGCAATATAAATAAATGTGACTTGACTTGACATAATGTAAAATGCTACTAATTGGACCAGGTCAGTTGAGACCGCACTGAATACCACATTTCCCTTTTAAAGAATAAGTCCAAAACATACAGTATATTGTGCATGATACCATTGTAACCCTCTACAGGATATTACAACTACAAAATGTGACCACTAACCAAACACCAGGGTTCAGGAGGAACCCCAAGCAAATGGGGAAATGATGTCACGTCAGGTTCATGCATGGGGATATTTACTTTAAGTTGTTTGCACAGCCTATTCAATCCACAAGGGTGATTTCTTGGTTTTATTCAAGGCACACCAGCATAGTCTCATTTTTAAATCTAGTCACACCAGAGACCAGGCAACAGATTACTGTTTATTTTTTTTTCCTTAAAATGTTTTATTTTAAGCACTTAAGCGTAATTACTGTGAAGCAGCACTGCAAACTCACGAGGAACCATGCATATGGTTAACGAAAACTCGTCTTCCTAGGCTTTCTCCGGGGATAGATAAATCTTTGCACACATAAATAATTAAATGGCATCAAATTTGTCTTTCTTTATCCAATAAGGTATCCGCAGTGGACATGTGAAATATTAATGGACTTGCATGCATAATTAATGTCTCTTTAATTATGCTCGATGGTGAAGCCCGTAGAAATGAATGGCGTTTTCACAGCAGACATGCAATTTCAATTGCCCATGAAAAGTTCAATTGAATCTAAACCTCCTGTCTGTCAGTGACAGAAGAAGAATTCTTGGGTGAAGTTTACATTAAGTGCATAATTGCTGGCAGACTCACCAATTCATCATGGTGACATTTTCCATTAGCTGAAGCAAAGACACCTCCTTGCAGTTTTGCCTTCCCGGCCCAGTCTAGTCCCTCTCACACACTTTCTGAAAGGTGTTTACACACCTTCCTTTGTGAGTGCACTATATCACTATATGTTTTTCTGCATGTCTTGTCAGACACATTTTCAATAGTGTTTCATTCTGACAACACTGTCAGCAGAGTAACAGTAAAATGACTGTGTTCATAGTATAGTATGAAGGTGAGGCCTCTGTTCAGCCTCACTGCTGCACTACACCGATTTCAGCACCAAGGACAGGGAAAACAACAGGACACGGCAGATGGGTGGAGGAAATCACTGCTCAAGCCACTTCCAACTTGTCAACTCCAGCTACAAAAGAAACACTAGTGACTCAGCTGGCTGAGTAACCTGAAGGGAAAAGCACTTCACGTTGTTCTCTCTTTCATCTTCTCTGCGGACAGAATGCAATGGTAAACTGAAACTCCCCCGGCACTGAGCATCCAACCGAGGAGCATTTGTTTGCTTTGCAAACTTTTGTCTCCATTAATGAGGAAGCATCCTGTTCTAAAATTGCACATTGAGAGCATCTATGCTGTCTATCACAAAACTTGCTTGCTTGACGAGCATAATTAATTTAGACAACTAGGGATGGCCAAAGTATCAGTCGAATACTAAATATGCCATTTTATCAAATTATTTCATATTCTATTATAATATAATATAATGTAACATAATATAATACAATACAATAGCAATTCCAAAAAGCATGCCTATTTTAACAAGTGAACAAGAAGTGTCCAGTGTTGATTCCTCAATGTCATGTTGGAACACTGTGGAACATTTCACAACTGAAGACAGGCCTCATTCTTATATAATTTATTACCATAATAATTAGTTTTATCACTGTGGAGCCATGCAAATGTTTGTCCTTGGGGACAATTATACTGTATAAAGTCCTCAAGTCACACTATGAAATCTTACACATAACTTGATACATTTTTTTGCAATATAATGTCATTATATGGTGAAAAGGGAAAACGTATATATTTAGAGGCACCAACACAAGGTAGGTCATTAAAAATCAAAGGTATATACTGAACATTCAAAAAAACGTGAAAGTTATTGGAGAATGAAACAGTGAGCCGTGGGTGTTTCTATAGATTGGCTGGTAGAGCATGGTGCTAACAATGCCAAGGTCATGGATGTGACTCCCTGAGAACACAAAGAACTAAGCAAATAACCTGAATACACTGTAAATTGCTTGGCGAATGCATAAATGTAGTGCAATGAGTGAGAGGCGTACGTGTGGTAATGGTTGCAGTAACAGGCAGGCTCCTGCCTTGATCTTTCAAGGCCACCAGGTTGACAGTGTATTCTTCCCCAGGCCTCAGCCCTGTTTGGTGGAACGATGTGATGGTACTAGGTAGTTGTGCTGTCATCCCTCCATCATTGTCCTTTGGCATGCAAAAGACAAACACATACAGAAACATCACATTTCACAATTCTGGCATGAGTGCAGGCAGGCATGCAGGAACAAACAGTACACCGCTTGAATCAACAGAGATTGTTTTCACAAGGCAGTCGGCTGTGTAAAAAGAAAACCTGCTGGAATTTCTGTGCAGATACGTTTCACCAGATGTTTGATGCATTGAATCAAGTCTCGTCTTTTCCCCAAAAAGAGAAATTTGAGAGCTGCACTGCACCCCACAAGACATCAGCTTATGAAATCTGGCAATATCAAAGTGCTTAAGGGTTTCAGAAGATGTTGCTGTTCTAAATGTATGTTCTTTGCCATTGACCCTGTGAACGCACACTTGTCTCTGCCCTCGCATCCATTACAATATTGTGGAAAATCAGAATGGCTCTTATGCTTTGTTGGATTAAATCCACAGAGGATATGACTTCCACTTCTAATATGATTTCCCCAGTGGTGTGCTGGAGTTGGCACGGTACTCATAGCAAACCCTCTCACTGATGGAAGATTGAAGTGCACCATGATCAACCCCCTCCCACCACCTGCCCAAAAAAAAAATAAAAATAAATTCGGCTTCTTTGTATTCACTTCCTATTCTCCTGAAATAGGCTTTTGACTTCCCAAGGTATTTTCTTTTTTCATTCCAAAAATGATGGATTTATGTGACTCATGAACTACCCGGAGCTCACTTTGCCAGGGCATAGGCTATGGCTTTAGCTGAAAGCAAAGGCTATATTCATACTGCAAAGCCTCCTTTGAGTCTTAAAGCTCAGTTCTGATTTATTGCTCAGATCCAATTTCTTTGTGTGGCTGTTCACATCATTTTTTTTTAAATGTGGCAAATATCTGAGTGTGAACTGGTCACATGGACAACATGCACAAAAGAACAACAAAAACAGCATGCAGTCATTCAGAATATCTATCTATCTATCTATCTATCTATCTATCTATCTATCTATCTATCTATCTATCTATCTATCTATCTATCTATCTATCTATCTATCTATCTATCTATCTATCTATCTATCTATCTATCTATCTATCTATCTATCTATCTATCTATCTATCTATCATCTATCTATCTATCTATCTATCTATCTATCTATCTATCTATCTATCTATCTATCTATCTATCTATCTATCTATCTATCTATCTATCTATCTGTATTGCTTATTCATCCATCTATCTATCCATCCATCCATCCATCCATCCATCCATCCATCCATCCATCCATCCATCCATCCATCCATCCATCCATCCATCCATCCATCCATCCATCCATCCATCCATCCATCCATCCACAGGGTTCTCAAGTTTTATCAAAAGCTTGGAGTGAGATCACATGCGGTTAGGGGAGGAGCCCAAATGAAGCCCCGCCCCCACCCTTCCCCACCCCCAATTTTACCCATTGTTCATAATTAACCAGCACAAATTGAAATTATAACAATTGGTAAATCTCATAAATGACAGAGCAATTCATCACATCAAATATAGCCTACTCTTTAATGTTATATTAATAAAAAATATTCAAAAAATTACAAAAATATAACAAATTGCTCCAAACAGTTTGGAAACAAATCTTTTTGCATTTTGAATGTGTCTAGTCGAAATGGTATAATGATTTATTGTGTGGTGGGATATTGTGAACAAATGGACATATTAGAACATTAAGGTGTGTGTGTGCGTGTGTACACAAATATCTTTTTGCTTTTTCCCTGACATCTTTGAAAATACAAATGCAATGGCAATAATTAATGTATGTTTTGACAGGATATAAAATATTACCCAGATCACTCTGCTTTAATACATGTAGCCTTAATGTAACTAGAAAGACTATTAATACAGTATAATATATAATTTAAAATAAAATGAAGAAATACATCTTCATTCCTTCCCATACCCACCCACTAACATTTCCCTTATATATTCAGGTAACGTAAGCTAGCCAAACTGAGCCAAAGCTTCTGGCCTGGTTGCAAAGTAGTTGTAGAGTTTTTGACTGCATCAATAATAATGTACACGATGGGCTATATCTTAAATGTTCTAGCCTAAAAATGTTAGACGAGCTTACTTCCCTTCTCCATCCCGACTTGTGTTCGCGCGTATGTTGTTGGTTACCTAGTAACGACAAGAATGTTTTCCGTCAACTTCCGTGTGTTTGCGCATCTATGTTGCCTAACGAACGCAATCTGTCCGAAAGATACGTGCTGGCGGCAGGAAACTTCACTTTGTGTGTCTGCGCCTCGTATACAACGTTATATAAAGCTTACAGGACAACTTCGTTGACATTGCCTTTTCAGCGTGAGAAATACACGCGTGTGTCTCACGGCCAATGCGTGAGACTTGAGAACCCTGCATCCATCCATCCATCCATCCATCCATCCATCCATCCATCCACGACAGAAAACTGCATTCTTCAAATGCTCATTTAGAAGTGTGACTATTATTTGACTGAGCTTTCAGAACTGTCTGCAGATAGATTTGCCAAATCATCTGCTGGCTGAAAGGAAGTTGTTTGTGTGAACCATTCAAGTAAACCATTACACTCAAGCACACCTTTGATCTGTCAGATCTTTTTGTCGGAGGGGAGCATGATGTCTACAGATTCAATGGCTCCTCTTAATAGGAACACTACAACTAAACAAAATGCCTCAGGGGCTCTATTGCACATTTGTTATTATACATAGGGAGAGATGTTTCACCTCGATGTGAAATGACAGGTATGCTGCACAGGAAACATGCTGTTTTGCATACGCCGATGTCTCCCACTGCTATTTCATAATGAGACACCAAGCACAAGCTCCACATTTTGTTGGCATCTTCCTGTGAGGGTGCAGTATGTTTTGTCCTTTCTCCAGATGGAGCATTTGAAAGGGGATTAGTGAGAACCTGAGAATCTCTGCCTGGATGTATTATTGTTTCTGCCATGATGCAAAATAATTCTCTTTCAAACACGGACAGATTGACATTTATCATGCTGAGAGGCACCTGTCAGAAAACGAATAATCTTTGGCCTAAAAAGAAGCATTAATTTATCAGCTGTGCACAGATGTCTGTCAAAACCTTACACTGCAGTTGCCTTGTTTACTGTTGTTGAAATACAATGCTGTGGAAGTCCACAAATGCTACAAGACTCTGAAACCTCTGTATTGTTAACCGCCAAGAGCTACAGCAGGGGCAGAATCAAATGATGTGTGACCTTCAAAGGAGAGCCTTACCTTGGGAATGAAGCTTATTTCCCAACCATCAAACAAGTAGTCTAAGGGTTGCCACTGAACCTCCACGGATGTCTCCATGATGGATCTGAAGAGTAAACCGTCTGGATTCGAGAGATCTAAAAGGTACAGATTGATGCATTATTGGCCTCCGTCCTGTGTGTGTTCAATAAATCAACATTTTCCCAGCCAAGACAGATCTTTACTCTCAGCTTTTAGCTTTGTAAAAAGAGGGCTCTGCACAGAGCGGTTGCATTGCAAACATATTCAGGATTTATTTGATTTTTTTTCCTTAGTTATTTTCAATATGCAGTGTGTTTTCAATCAGTTTACATTTATTTTATAACACACAGAGTTGGGAAACCCTAAAGAATAGAATAGAAGAAGGAAATAGTATTAAAGTCATTTCACAGTACACAAAAGTGAACCTTCAGCCTTTTCAGTGTCAATAATCATAAGAGCCTCCAGAGGATTTGAAAATAACTGAATGGAAACAGTAATAAAACACTATCTCTGGTGGGAGCGTTCTGCTTATTCCACGTGTATGATGACATACAAAGGTTCGTAGTAAGTGATGATGTACAGTCATACAATAAGCACTGCTAAATAAACTCTGTCACCACCTTTTAAAAGTTTGGTGTCAGCAATATAGTTTTTTTAAATAAGAAATAAATACTGCTATTCAGCAAGGATGGATTTAATTGATCGTAAGTGTCAGTAAAAACATTTAAAATGTAACAAAAGAATTATATTCAAATATATGCAGTTTTTCTACTTTCTATTCGTCAAAGAATACTGGAAAAATGTATCCACAATAGGGCTGGTCCGAATACCATTTTTTGAGCTTCGAAGCTTCGGTAGTAATAAACATCGAATATTCGAAGCTTCGGAATCTCTATATGGTGCAATATAGATAGACAGGCGAGACATTCAGAAAACTACAGAACAGCGCGAGCAGGAAGCGGCGCGCCTAACACGAGCAGAAAGTATGCTCCGAGAACAGACACTGCAAAACACACACGTCTGTTAACTTATAACTGACTAACAAATAACTGACAAAGTAGGGTAGATTTAAATACAGAAGTGGCGCGCGCCTCACGCGTGCAGGGAATATGCTCCGAGAACGGACACTGCATTAGTGATATAAAATACACACACAGGCCGCCTCCATCAAATTTCGTGACGCCTCCGGCTCTTGACAAAACTCAAACAAATGCTCAGATACCCTTTCCCCATCGTTACCGTTCTGTTGCGGGTTCCCATGTCCATTCTCAAATAGACTATAGTTTGCCGATAGTGATGTGCGGATCGGCGGGCAGGGCAGGCCAAGTAATAAAACATTCCAATTAATCAAAAGTGGATGACAGATGAATCATTATAATGAGTTGAGTTTAATAAGAAACAGAAACTCTCATCACGGTAAAACGCAATGAATGTGTGTCTCCCACTTTCGTTTTCAACAGCGTAGCCTAATTCTATTCAGGGAAAACCAATGACGGAATATATATCAGGCGGGCTCGACGTTATCTTTTGTTATGTCGAGAACAGCGATTCTCTGTTCCCAGGTCTGTTAACTTATACTTCACTAACAAATAACTGACAAATAAGGGTAGATTTAAATAAAGAAGCGGCGCGCCTCACGCGAGCAGGGATTACATGCTCCAAGAACTGACACGTACTGCATTTGTGTCATAAAACACACACACACACACAGGTCTTTTAACTTAAGCAATATTTTTGATAAGGTATAGTATTCTCACTAACAAAGTAGGGTAGATTTAAATGAATAAAAATTAAATTTAATGGATAAAAACGAAATATAAATAAATAAAACAAAAACAACTCATTTTAAATGTATAAAAACGAAATTTAAATAAATGAAAACGAATAACTTAGGCCTAAATATAGAAAAAAAAAAAAAAAAAACGAAATTGTGACGTGAGGTCCCAGTAAAATCTCAAAGTCTCGCAGTAGATTCATTTAGATTGATACAAAAAAAAAAAAACGATTATTCGAATGTCACATTTTCAAATCAAATACCAACCCATCGAAATCGAATATTCGGATATTCGAATATTCTGGTCCAGCCCTAATCCACAACATATCAACTTTGAAAACAATAAGAAATTTTCTCGACCATCAAATCAGAATTTTAGAATAATTTCGAGAGGATCATGTGACACTAAAGACTGAAATAAATTATAAAATAAATGAAACTAGAAATATTTAAATTTGAAAATTCAAACTAGTTATTTTAAATTGTATCTACTGTTCAACTGTTGTATCAAATTTTCCCTTACTCCTTCCTTTCTTGCAAAGTTTCCCAGGATAAAAACATTTTTTATATAATTCAGTTGCAGAAAATGTGCAATAATGTTCATCATTAGTCTCATTTTTGTTAGATTACAGAAATTATGGTTCCACTAGTTGAATGTCTCCGATGTTTAAGTCAGATCATGATGTAGGCCAGATGCCATGCAAATTGCAATTTCTTTCAAATTCATTAAGTTCTAAGTATCTTTATTATAATCCCTGAATTACTTGCAATAATGTATGAAACAGAAGGCCAATCAGTGGTGCTTTGTGATTGTCAGCAGAACGCCCCAAATGGCTTTTCACAAATAATGGAATATTTGTTATGATGTGTTCTATTCTAAGCTAAGGCATTTTGCTCAAGGCTGACAGGCAGTGACTGAATACGAAAGGCCCTCTTGCATTTTGCCAATCTGGCACTGCTACTCACCAGGTGGTGGGTGTCTAATCATATCCTGTTGGCAAAGACAGCCAGTTGTTCCTCTGAAGAAGTAACATGAGGTATGTGTGTGTGCAAATGAGATTGTGAAAGAGTGTGTAATCTCACATCCAGGTCTATTAAACCTGGGTCATGCTTGGGCAACAATGATGCACTTACAATGAAAATGTCGAATTCAAGATACATGAAAGAACCTCCGAACAAAAAAGCCTTATCTGACCAGAAACACTGATGTTTTTGAATAAAAGAGCTCTCAGGAGAGAAGCGCACTCACAGGTGGAGGCTAAAGTGTTCATAGGGGCACTGATGATGTTGTCGATCACTGCGTAAACGTTGATGTTGTATTCCAGACCCGGCTCCAACCCTTTGATGGTGGTGTTGGTAACGTTTCCAGGGACTCTGATCTCTAGTTGGACTCCGCCAGGGGTTGTGGGGGCATAAGTGATGAGATAGTCTGTCAGGAACACAGGGCCCTCCCACTGCAGATCAATGGTGTTCTCCTGACACTCCCTGAACTTGCAGTTTCATAGGAGGTGACACTGTGTAGAAAAGTGGAGGATATCACATGAATATGAATCATTCTCATCAAAAAGCAATCATTCTTAGGAGTCGGAGTTATGGAAATTTCTTTAACGTGATCTGAGGCAAATCACACAGGAAGCATTTACCACAGCTAGCATTAGCATTGTTATGTTGTGGTGTTGCAAGGCAGCAAATTTGCATGCTTGCTCAAGCCACATCCAGTATTATCTGACATTTATGTCCCGGTGTGTAGTAAACTTGAAAAAGCAAGAAATGTAGCTAAGAGTTTGGAGGATCCCACTTAGGCTACCCCTGAGACTAAGAAGAAACCAGGGTCTCCAGAACACATGAGACTTCCTCCTGATCTGGGCTCATTGGAGTAGCTATAAGTGGCCCCTATGGAATTACTAAGGACTTGAAGAAGCAATTCAGCTTCTTCCACACGAACAGGACAGACTGGTGTTCCTTCTGTTCTCCCTCAAAACAGAGAAAAAAGTCCCAAGGTGCATACTTAGCAAAATTTATCACTCTGGCATCTGTGCTTTTCACCCATATCGAGCTGCCAAGCTCCCCTTTTTATTTTTAAGGAGGAACAAGAATCCAGGGAGTGAAGCGGATACAGTCAAAGACAAAAAAGGGAGCAATTGTCTGTCCAACTGGAAGTCTCAGCACCTACACAATTGTAATTGTAAAATGTAATTATTTGAATTGTCTTTCTATATCAATAAATGTATATTCAGCATAATCATATATTTTCTACTATTGTAATAATAGATAAATTCAGAATATTTTGACAACAAGATTGTATTAAGTAACATTTTGTAACAAATTATACAGTAATTTGCAGTTTTGTTGTATTTACATTATATGTTAATGTTAATGTCATTAAGCATCACAGCATCACAAATTCAAGCAGCTACTTATTCCTCAATCCACTCCAAATTAATTTATTCTCAGTTTGGTATGTGCATTAGCATTGCCAGCCTGCTTGTCTAAGATTATCAATTATCATGTAATGAAGCAACAATGTACTTTCAGAATAACTTCAAGACTGTCTTTGGCAAAGTGTGTAGTGTAAAATGCTATTATTTTGATTACTTTTGGTTGAATTATAGTTGAAAGACATGGTAAAAGCGGGTGTAGTGCTGTGTTAAAGTTTGCAATTTAATTCCTTGAATAGAAAATATCTGTGAATTAAAAAAAAAAAACATTGTCAAAGGAAGATATTTGAAATAATAAAAAAAATAATAATAATAATCTACAAATAAGGAACTACTCATCACATCCCATTTCCCTGATTATTTATTTTTTCCTCTTTGCTACCTGTTTGCAAAATACTTTTTGCTTACGGTTTCATCTGCCTAATGAAATGAGAAAATTGGATAGAGTAACTGAAATAAAAAAACAATATCCTAATTCATTCCCTTGATAATATGAAGACCTAAGAGAGCAGAGAATCTCCAGAAGCTGTGTGGAGAGTAGTAATTGAGCAGCCACTTGCAGTATTCCACCATCTCTCGTGCACAACACCCCACTATTTCTCCTAATTGCAATGAAATAAGCAATTTTGCCTCCACTCAGTCTTGCAGAAAATGAGAGGGAGAGAACTGGGTTCTTAATATGATTTGCCCTTCCCTCTCCCACTCGTGAAATGACAGCTATATTCAGCGATGTGGGGTTTCGACAGCCTTTTCCACCAACCAGCTGTGAACCTCACAAAGTGTGATGGAGAAATTGCTTTGGCCAGGTTAATATGACACATCTTCTGCAGTGAATGTGACTTTTGACAAATGAATGGTGTTACGCTGTGAGTTGTCACCAATTTTACAGCCATGACTGGAAGAGCAGGGGGTCTACCATGTGGTTTAGCATCTGCCTTGTGTGTGCCGGTAACTAGGGAACGGTTCTTCCCAGAGAGGATTTTTTTATTGATATTCGAAAGACAATATACCAGTCGCATTTAGACTTCACTTAAAGGGTTAGTTCACCTGAAAATGATGTCATTAATGACTTAATGAATCCAGCGTCACTGAACATGGATTGACAACAAAACCGGAAGAGAATACAATTGAGCGCAATAATACAATTATTTTGGGATCAAAATGTATTTTCGATGCTTCATTCTAACTAACCCACTGATGTCACATGGACTACTTTGATGATGTCTTTATTTCCTTTTTGGATAAGGACAGTATACCGTACATACATTTTCAATGGAAGGACAGAAAGCCTTGGACTAAATCTAAAATATCTTAAACTGTGTTCTAGGGTGTAACGGTTATTCGTACCGAACTGAAAAAATGCGATACAGAACTCACAATTTGAAACGCGATACTCTTATTGCGTACCGAACAGGCCCCGTCCCCTGCTACCCCGGCCATGTTTAAAATATCTTTCATGAAAATGAAAACTGTGTAAAAATAACAAATTAGAGTAAAAACAAGTTAATGCAAAAACTGCCTTATGTTCAGTTTACATGTTTTCATACAATGTGTTGTGTGTTGATTATTATATATATATATATATATATATATAAAAAGCTCCAGCTTCATATATAGTTTACAGCATTAGCAGATTTTTTTTAATCCTTGTGAAACATTTAATTGTAAACTGAATTAATTTAAAGACAAAGCAATTTTTCCATTAAACCACTGTTTAAAAAAAACACAAACAAAAAAGCTATTTTAGCTTTCCAAACCAAACCGAGCAGAACCGAGATGTCAAAACCGTGGGGAAACCGAACCTTCGGTTTTGTGTATTGTTACACCCTTACACCCTTCGTGTTCCGAAGATGAATGAAGGTCTTACGAGCTTGGAACGACAAAAGGGTGAGTTATTATTGACATAATTTTTGGGTGAACTAACCCTTTAATAAAGTGGCTTGTTTATCTGCAGTTGGCTTGAAGAGAAAGAATAGATACAGATCAAAATACTTTTTTGTATTTCTCAAACAAGCTTTTGGTATGGCTTAATTTCTTCTCTGATGGATTTTAAATGCACAAAGAACGCCAAGTGAGTCAGACATTAAATATTTACATGCAATATATAAGGCGGAGTGTGAATTGTCCAGCACAAAGTCATTTCTCTGGGGAATGTTTAACTACTCTGCTGTACTGTGTCAGTACTGTACATTAAGCTGTGGTAAGTGTTTGTAATGTTAAAATGATTCATTTTGTTTTCAATTTAACAGAACAACACATGTAATTGTAGCAAATTAGGTATGAATAACCATATAAATTACAGTAAAAGAGCGGATGTATTGTTTCCTTAAAGGATTTATTTATTTATTTATTTTTATGGGTAATAGGGTCTTTTTAACTCTTTATACGTCAGGTCAGAGCTCACTCTTCCACCGGGACTCATTGGGAAAGTTCACTTTCTACATGAACTAGTTCAAAGTTCAGCTCACAAATTTTAAAATGGACTAGTTCAGTTCATAGTTCATACTTCACAATGTTGAACTAAGTTCACGGGTCCAAAAAATGAACTAATCATAGTTCTTTTATTTCCATATGTTGCTGTGAGCTTTTAACTATTTATTTTTTAATTATTGCAACAACCCATATACAACCACTACAGCAATTATTTTATCGGCGGGCAAAGTTTGCGCAAAAATGTACGTTTTTACCCATCCTCAACGAACTTGTCTCAAAACTGATCATACGACGCGACGCCTTCTCGATGCTTTGTCAAGCTCATGCTGCTTCTTGTTTTGATGCGTGCTGCAGCGGTGCAACACTGATGTCTGGTGTTGCCAGATTGGGAGTTTTTTCGCTACATATTAAGACCTGTTTATGTGTGTTTTAGCCTGTAAGGCTCTATACATATCTGGCACCCTATTGAATGAAGTTAAACTGAAAGAGCTTGCGTTCACAGACACTAGAATGAACACGTTCACAGTAACGTTCATCAGGCAGTAATACAGTACTTCAGTTCACGTTCGCCAAAAATATGAACGAGTTCATGAACTATGGTTCAATGAACGCGTTCAGGCACAACACTGATTATAGTTTATAAAGTTATGTTTATGAAGTTTATTGTGTATCTTTCTCAGAAAGCAATGCATTGCTTTGCTTTAGAAGGCCTGGAGCCGTATGGATTACTTTTATGATGGATGGATGCACTTTTTTGGGCTTCAAAATCTAAGACACCATTCACTCCCATTATAAAGCGTAGAAGAGCCAGGATATTTTTTAATGCAACTCCAAAAATGTGTTCGGCTGGAAGAAGAAAGTCATATACACCTAGGATGGCTTGAGGGTGAGTAAATTATGGGATGATTTTTGATGAACTAACTTTTTAAGGCAGGCTGGGTATACAGACATGTCAAGTAATGAAATATATATAAATCAATATATAACAATATATTTTACTGTACTCAACCATACACATTGAATACTGACCTGAAGCGCAGTCATCCCCTGTATATCCCTCTTGACAGGCACAGAAACCATCCTTGCACACCCCTTTCTGGCTGCAGTTATTAGCACAGAAGATGAGAGAGCAGTCTTCCCCAGGAAGCCGGGGTCGGCACTGACAGGTTCCGTTCACACAGCTTCCTTGATCTGAGCAGTCATTCAGACATCTGCCCTGCGAGCAGTCCTCGCCAGCATAGGCTTCCTCGCAAACACACTCACCATCAATGCACAACCCCCTGTCAGAGCAATCACCTGGGCATTCGTGCCTCCGAGCAGTTCTCACCGACAAAGTTACGGTCACATGCACACTCGCCTTCGATGCAAATGCCCTGGCCAGAACAGTCATCTGGGCAGCGTGGTTCGGTGCAGTTCTTGCCAATCCACCCTTCTTCACAAACACACCCACAAATCTCCATGCTGAAGGTGCCATGGCCACACTGAGGGATGAAGTCCAAGCGACCTAAGAGAGAACAAATATGTTGATGTTAAAGAAACAGTTCACCCAAAAGTGAAAGGCATCATTTTCCTCCAGCTAACATCATTGAGAAATTTGACTAATGGCGACTGTTAAAGTGCCCCAATAATGCTATTTAAAAGGTTCCTAAGTTTGTTTTGGAGGTCACCTACAATAAGTTTACATGCATTCAATGTCAAAAAACACCTTCATTTTCTCATAATATAAATTGCATATCAGCATATATCTCAGAGTCTGAAAAAGGTTTGATCGAATATTTACTCTCTCTAAACCCCTCCTTTCAACAAGCCTATTCTGCTCTGATTGGTCAAATGGCCCAGTCCGCTTCCAGGCCTCAGCTACGACTAGAGTGACTGAGGGTGGGTCAAATTAGATGTTGTTCGCAGGCACCCAATAAAGGGATTATGCTAATTTTTACATACAGTAGGTAACAGGAAATTAATTGCTGAAGACTTGTTTCAGCAGTTCAGAGTCGATTCTTTCTTTTAGGAGATAATAACTTTATTTGTGCATTTTGATCTTTAAAACTTTGCAGACATTTTACACTCACAAATTATACACTGCATGAAAGGTAATATTCCAAAAAGCATAATAGGGGCACTTTAACACTGTGACTGAATAAGTAAATTTGTGATTTAAGTAAATAACTGGGCCTATTAGTAACCCTAGTAATCAATAGCACCATGACTAGATACTTGTTAAAATGTGCTTTCTTTTTTTTAACTTTTTTAAAGAACTGGACCTGTTTGGTTCATGAATTAATCATTCAGACAGGTTTTGTGACCTGGGTCAACTGATTCATAAAACTCTATGATTTTAAGTGTATAACGACTCAAATTACATTATCATTATGGGTGCCAAAACAAGTTAGACCTTCTTAAAATAATTTTGTTGTGATTTTTTGGTCTTTTGGTCCACATTCATCTAACTTTTAATTATCCTGAACACTCTTGTAAACGCGTCCTTCAAAAATGACAGCATTTTCCGCAAACGAAAACCAAATTAAAGATGTTTGAACAACATGACTTGGGTAAATAATTCATAAGAATTCAAGAATGCACACTGGGAAAGCTATTCCTTTTATTTCATCAGGTTGGAGAAAAATTAAACTGAAGCAGAGAAAATAAATAATAATTTTAAGGCAATATCTTGCAATCTTATTTGTTTCAGCACATGCCTGGTTTGATTCAGCAAGCAGAGGACTTATCAAAGGCTTGAGGGAAGACCTATCCAGCAGCAGTGCTGTAATTAATCTAGTTCACAATCTAACCTCATTTGTATAGCTTAATATGACGTCTACTTTACTACTGCAGTGTTTCAGCTGTTTTTAGCTGCCCTGAAGGGGCTCCACAGCCAAGGTTTGCAGGTGTGAATCCACTCGAGTGCCCCTTTGAGACATTAAACAAGCACAACACTACTATCATCCACAGTTCTGTTGTCCCTATGGGTCAATGCACAATACAGCCTCAACTTCACTTAGCACTGCAGTCACATCATAACCGACAGAAAGACCAGGATGAGCTTTTGTTTTTGTCCACCAATGAGTCAAAGCCATTGCAACTGATTCAAGATTCAATAAGTTTTAATAATCCACTATAAAACAACCACGATTGTTAGATACTGTCTGTTAACAAGACACTGTCTGTTAATAATAAAATCCATGATCTATGATTAAGTTTATTTAGCTTAGATCAAGTATATTTATCACTGTGTTTACAATATATACATGATACTTACATAATAAGTGTATTTAGCTACAGCAGGAGCTGTGATTTTCTCTTTTTCTTGTCAAAACTGCTAACTCTCTATATACCAATTTTACATGTGTGTAATCCAAAGGCCTCTGATAAATTAAATTAATACACTACCATTTAAAAATTTGGGGTTGATAAGAGTTTTCTTTAAATAAAGTCTCTTCTTATGCTTACACAAGTTGCATTAATTTGATAAAAGTACAGTAAAAATAGTAATATTGTGAAATATCATTACCATTAAAAAATATATATATACATATATATATATATATATATATATATATATATAAAATATATATACATATATATATATATATATATATATATATATATATATATATAAAAATATATATACATACATATATATATATATATATATATATATACATATATATATATATATCATATATACATATATTTATATATATATATATATATATACATATATATATATATATATATATATATATATATATATATATACATATATATATATATACATATATATATATATATATATATATATATATATATATATATATATATATATATATATATATATATATAATAGAAGGCAGAATTTTCAGCAGCCATTACTCCAGTCTTAAGTGTCACATGACCCTTCTATAGAAATGTGGTGGTCTGTTATGAATAGTTAAAAAATTATGACATTTATTGCAATATTATAAATGTTTTTACTCACTTTTGATCAATTTAATACGCCATTGCTGAATAAAAGTATTATTTCTAGAAATAAAACTGTCCCCAAACTTTAATGGCAGCATATAACTTTAGTTTACCTTGAAATTGTTTTATTAAAGGAGAAAAAATATGAGTATGAACTGTATTAGCTACAGAAAGGCATGTATTGTGAATACAATCTTCTGTATATAAATGCAATAAATGGCATAAACCCAAATTTTATCTGATCTAGTCTTCAACCTAAAGGAGTTTGAAATCCCTGATTTAAACATTTAAGCTTAAACATTTTGAAGTAATCTTTACTTAGTTCAATCATACAATTTTTTTATCTGTTAGAAAATACCATAACAGAATGCATGCTTGAATGAGCAAATCCAGTTTTTTTTATACTGCAGTATGTACACCTCAGAATCCTAAACTTACCCATAACAGAGCTTTCTCCACAGCAGCTGGAGCTACACTGTGCTCGAAGCAGGGACACCTCCCTCTCCAGCATCTCTATGCGGTTAGCCAGCTGTTCCATGGTCGCAGTCGCAGGACAACCACAGGCCTGCTTTGGGATATTGATGCGATGGGTGAAGGTCACCTGGCTGTCCGAGTCCACTGTCTCTTCTGTGTACTCTGTCGGCATCTTGTCACTCCCAGTTGTACCTTTGTTTATCTCTGGGCCTGGTACAGTGTTTAGGTCCACTGAACAAAGTGACTCTAGAGGTACATTGATGTTGTATACATGATTGAAGATCATGGGCTGGGTCTGGTTGCCAGTGGGACCCTCACCTTCTGGAACCTGCCGCCTCACCCTTGTGGTCCTAACTAGTTTGCTGGTGGGGTTAGGAACAGCTTGAATCCTGAAGGACAGTAGAGCCAGGCTCACTATTGAACCTTGTATTGCCATGGTGCACCCCACATCTCAACTCAGGCACAAGGGCGAGATCATCAACTCCACAAATAGACCTCTGATTGGCACTGTGGACAAGAAGAGACAATTTTTTAGCTCTGGAGAAAAAGTAAGACAATAACAGAGCTCAACAAATGCAATATTTTCACTTGCCCTCAAAACAAATATGATACATTTTGTATTTGTTAAATTTTGCAAAAAAAAATGGGGTTGGACTTTTCTCAATGTCTCTGGTATTTATAGCCTATGGTGGTTATAGCCACGGTCTGATGTCATTTTCAATACAATTGATAATTATTTTATATACAATTTTATATTCAATACAATTGATAATTATAATTAGTTTAATAATATCATATCATATTAACATCAGTTCAACACACAGTTATAGAAATTTTCCTTTTTTACGTTTTTATTTTTAACTGCGCTGGTATCGGATCGGTCTCGGTTGATACTTTTCTGGTAGGCTATATATCTAAGTTATCCAGGAGCTCAGTTGACATAGGCTTAGCTTGATGAATTGAATCGTTGAACACAGGAGAGAACGCAACATTAGCCAGCTAGCTAAAGCTCTGGTGGAAAATTATTAGCTAACGGTACGGAGGCCATGATATTTTTTACTCATGGCTGAAGTTAAGTTTCTCCAGGTCTCCCCAGGTTGGTAAAAAATGCATCTCAAAATGCATCAGATTGATGCTTTAAAATATGGAATGTTTAAAATTTTCTAACGGGGAGCATGCCCCCGGACCACCCTAGACGGGTAATATCTTTCTCACCTTTTTCACCCCTGACCTGTATTCATGCCTGGTCTCCACCTCTATGTAACCCCTCCACCTTAAAAGGTAGATCAACTACAACAATGTATATTCCTTAGTCAGACTTGGGTAAGATTTTTGGATGAAGTAGACTTCAATGACAGTGCTGTAAGACTTGATGAATGATTGCGGCTACCCACAGCTTGTGTTCTCAATAAAGAATCCTGCTGAAGATACAAGGAAGTCTCCTGGTCTTCGCTTGTGAGTTTCATACTCTTTAGAAGAAAAATGTTCACAACAACGTCATTCTAAATAATGCAAAATGCGATTTAAAAAAGTATCAATACTAGAGGTTGGAATATCAATACACTATCGTGAAAAAAATATTGCAATAGTTGTTTCAATATTTTTGCACCGCCCAAATTTTTTTTGTACTGTCCTTTTTTATAGAAGGAACAGTCTCCTTTGCTCCTCAGAGATAACACCCCTGCAACAAAATATTATGATTTGTTTATAATGTTTAGCCCATGTATATTTATATTTTTGTATATTATATAGTATATTTCCTTCCAAGAATATAACAAGGCATTCTTGTGATTTTAACAAATGTAGGCAATGTCAGTTTGGTGACATACAGATCAGCATAATTTGGAAGAACAATGTTGAGAAATCCAAATGTTTATGGGAAGTGACTGGTCTTGTCAGCTAATCCAAACCCTCTCACACTGGCCCCTGTTCCATCAGGCCCTTTTTACTGTTGAGCCCTGAAATAAAGTCAACACAAAGACACACCTATATATATATATATATATATATATATATATATATATATATATATATGTATATATATATATATATATATATTCATTTGGTATTTTTTATAAAATTGTAGAGAAAGCTTTCCCAAAGCGTTTCCAGAGAATTTTGTTGATATAGTTCATTGATTCAGTGTGCAATTTTCTTTAAATCTTCCTTAATCCCTTATCAGCAACAGAACTCAGGACAAGAGTAAACTGTAAAATAAATCACAGAGTCAGACTGACACCTGGTCTTTGGGGCTATGGTCAGACTGATAATCTTCACTGACATTTTCTATTTTTCATGCACTGGCAGACATCCTCTTCTCTACCGAAGAAACACTTTTTATCACTGCCCAATTACTTGGATAAAAGTAGGAGACATTTATCCAGTGCTGTATAATTTATTATGGAATAATTCATTTGAAGAGGCTTTAAAGAGGACCTATTATGCTTTTTTTACATTTTCAACTTTCTTTAGTGTATAATGTTGCTTTTTGAACATAAAAAACGCCTGCAAAATTATAACGCAAGTCCATTCCAAATGATGTTGAGTCTCTATATCAGTAAACAGTTTCTGAACTGCTTGAAACGCCTCAATTATAATATTGAGTTTTCTTCTCGGTATGTACACATCAAAATCTTACTAATTTAAGTCATTCATGTCCAAGGCATACACAAAATAGGGGCAGGACCTGGTTGAGTTGTTTTAATAGTGTGTTGTCTCCATGTTTGTTCTTCATGTTTCCACCCCGCAACTAACGTGGTGATGTTCACCGAAAGGAGGGGCCTTAGCGACTGGAACTAACAGAGCGTTACTGACAGACTGGGAAGGGAGGTGCTGTAACAGTGAAAAATATGTGAAAAATGTTTTTGTAACATACTTGAAAATCTATTCTAGTACAAAACAAAAAAATGGTGTAATATGGCCTCTTTAAACTAACCATCCAAATTAATTTTAATATGAATTAAGAATTAGTCACAAAAGAATGGATACATTCTTGTATGGTGCG
Source organism: Hybognathus amarus (assembly GCA_030378365.1). NCBI lineage: Eukaryota > Metazoa > Chordata > Actinopteri > Cypriniformes > Leuciscidae > Hybognathus > Hybognathus amarus. The sequence goes on along the minus strand of JAQIUQ010007692.1, from coordinate 118,680 downwards.
CAATCATATATTCCTGTCAGATTTCTATCCGTCGAAGTGTGGGGGTGTGTTAAAGCAGGTTGTTCTCATTTTATTTGTGGCACTGTACCCTGAAGCAGGTGGCTTGTTAATTCCACCTCCAGCCTGCCTCTTACATGACTGAGTGGAAAACTTCACTTCTCATTCGCACAGAAGTGGTCTGACATTACACAACCGATTTCACACCTTCTACATTTGCATAGTAGTAACACAGTCTGCCTCACAAATTCCAGCCAAAACAATGTTGTTTTAAAAATCACAAACCATTTAACTGTCAAAAAAAGTCCTTTTCTCTAAACTGTTGAGATTTGAAAAAATGTCTTTCCTATGGTCTAGACTCTAGAATTTTCTCTAATGGAGAAGATTAGAAAGACTGGAGAACCATACAGAAACTACAGACTACTGAAGAGACTGTCACATCTTCTCTCTCTCTCATGGGTTGCTGTTTTTTTTTTACCCATGCCGCCTTCAAAGGAAAAGTCAGAACGAGTCATGCAGACAGCTCTGCATTTATCTTGTTATAATGGGCTGATGGGAAACTTTTCTTTGACTGGAGATCTTGGCAATGCCAAGCAGCCCATAGCCTTTGAAGAGAATGAGTGCCATCAGACTGAATGACGAAAAGACTCAATCAGTAGAGCTCTCAATTAAATATGACAGTGAAGACCACAGGGCCCGTTGACTGTGGCTTTGTTTTTCTTTCAGTCATTTAATGGTTGTCCACATGGTAAAACTGCAATCAGAACTGACAGTGTGAGTGTCTGAGTGTGGAAGAAGGGAAAGGAGGAAACTGTTTTCAACAAGGATAAAAAAATCAAATGTTTCTTGAGCACCAAATCAGCAATTTCTGAAGGATCATGTGACGCACTGAAGAGTGGAGTACTGGCTGCCGAAAATTCAGCTTTGCCATCATAGGAATAAATTACATTACATACGGTGGAAGCAGGTTCGGTGGCGAACTCTCACATCCAGACCCCAGTTTTGATGGCTACATTGCCACCGGAGCCGGGTCCCTCTCTTCCACCTGCCTGCCCCTCTGCGGGTACGCTGGTGGTTTGGTTGGGTCTCATTGGGTAGGTACCTGGAAGCCTGGCTTGCACTTCCAGGTCTGTCCTGATGGCTCATCCGCACCATTCTGTTCCGGCTATGCAATTCAGTTTGCATGCTGGCCTCCCAGGTTCAGGGGCGCCCAATTTACCCGTGTGCGGTCAGTGGACGCCACTGTCCTGCGGAAGAAATCGATGCCCTGCTGGCGAAGGATGGGATCGAGCCGGTCCCCCTGCCGAGATGAGGTCCGGGTTTTACAGCACCTACATCATTGTAGCGAAGAAAGGCAGTGGGTTATGGCCAATCCTGGACCTGCAAGTTTTGAATCGGGCCCTGCACATCTCCCGTTCAAAATGCTCACACAGAAGCCATTTTCGAATGCATCCGTCCCCAGGATTGGTTTGCAGTGATCGATCACGTACTTTCACGTCTCGATTCTTTCTTGACACAGACAATTTCTATGGTTTGCTTTCGAGGGTTGAGCATATCAGTATAAAGTCCTACCCTTTGGGCTGGCCCTGTCGCCCCGCGTCTTCACGAAAGTCGCAGAGGCGTCCATTCTTCCCATGAGAGAACAAGGCATTCACATTCTTAACTATCTCGACAAATGGCTCATTCTGACTCACTTGTGAGATGTGTTGTGCGATCACAGGGACATGATGCTACGGCACCTCAGCCGGTTGAGGCTTCAGGTCAATTGAGACAAGAGCAAACTCTGCCCCGTGCAGAGGAGCTCTTATCTCGGTATGGAGTTGGACTCAGTCGCCCAGACGGCGCGCCTCACGAAGGAACACATCCAGTCAGCGCTCACCAGCCTCAGGTCCTTTTGAGGCAGGACAGCGGTTCCACTTAAACAAATTCAGAGGCTCCTGGGGCATATGCCAGCCGCAATAATGCCGCTCGGTCTGTTACATTTGAGACCGCTTCAGCACTGGCTTCACGATTGAGGCCCAAGGTGGGCGTGGCAAAGCGGCACATTCTGGGTCAAAGTAACCCTGCGCTGTCACCAAACCTTCTCCCCATGGTCAGATCCTGCGTTTCTTCGGGCCAAAGTGCCCTAGTCCAGTTTTCCAGGCATGCTGTGGTTTTCACAGATGCTTCTGCCATGAGGTGGGGGTTCACGCACAAAGGGCATGCAGTCTCGGGTTTGTGGACGGGGCCCCAGCTGCATTGGCACATCAACTGCCTAGAGTTGCAAGCAGTACACTTAGCAGTACACTTAGCTTTGTATCACCTCAAGGGGCTTCTCAAACACAAGCACATACTGGTCCGTACGGACAGCACTGCGACCGTTGCGCACATCAACCGACAAGGTGGTCTACACTCCCGTCTCATGTTGCCGACTCACCTCCTACCTCCTCCTATGGAGTCAGAAGCATCTGAGGTCGCTTCATGCCACTCATGTTCCAGGGGAGCTCAACCATGTGGCAGACAAACTTTCACGGTGACCTCCCCTACCAGGAGAACGGCGACTCTATCCCCAGGCGGTTCAGCTGATTTCGAGTGTCTTCGGAGTTGCACAGGTAGATCTGTTTGCCTCTTCAGACACGACCCATTGCCAGTGGTTTTACTCCCTGCCCGAGGGGACTCTCAGCATGGACGCACTGGCTCACAGCTGGCCCTGTGACCTGCACAAGTATGCATTTCCCCCAGTGAGCCTTCTTGCACAGACTCAGAGCAAGGTCAGGGAGGACGAGAAGCAGGTCCTGTTAGTGGCGCTGTAATGGCCCACCAGGACTTGCTTCATGGAACTCATGCTCCTCACGACAGCAATGCAAATTTTGCATGCCAATTTCAATGGCTCGATTTTAATTCTCTCAAAGGCAGTTGGCTCCCTAACGTGAACCCAATTCGTCAGGGAACTCCCCAACGACATGTTGCAGTTCCCAGGTCAAAAGGGATCCCAATTCGTCAGGGAACTCCCAGACGACACGTGTCCGTTCCCTGTAATCAGGGAACGAGGGTTACATGCTGTGACCGAGACGTTTTTTACTATACAAATAGAATTGTAATAGCAATTGTAATAATTCAGATTATTACTATTTTCATTGTTTTGATCAAACAAATACAAACTTGGTGAAAATAAGAGCTCTCTTTAAAAAATAAATAATAATATAGACCACATACTTTTGAGTGGTCAATGTGAAAGGAGTCATTAGTAACATTACGAATTGTGTCAATTTCTTGAGATGAGGATCTATTTTGACATATTATCATGCTATGATTTGGGCTGCAAATGTGCTCATTGACACAATTAGATTAACAGCTGCAACTCTTTCATTCCATGTACTGATATAACTTAAAAAGTAAAATGAAAGTATATAAATACTGTATAACTATTTCTAAAATAACTCGACAGCCAGAACTGTATACCTTTTCCCTGGAAACCAATAATGTAATATTACATAGCAGAGCAAATAAATTAAAGATTTCTTTTTTTTCTTCTTTTTTTTTCAAATACTGGTCTGTAAATGTTCTGCTTTAAATCAGTGCTAGTGATGCTGCAGATCTGTAATGGAGGAATACATGCTGTGCATGGATGTTCTATAAACTAAAAAAAAAAAAAACAATTGCATCATTATAGCCTGAATTGTGTGTAGGAATTGCTGATGTAACATCCTGTATTATAATCCCAGTTCCTTGTTAATTAAAAAGCATTCTGTGGCTGTTGTTGCTGTTGATAAACTTTGACTTCCTTTAGAACTATGTAAAGTTACAGAGAGTTGTATGATACAAGTCTAAGTATAATGGCAGGTATAATGGTATTAATATAGTATAAGAAAAGACAGGAAGTTGACAAAGTCTAAGAAAGATATGAATGTGAAGCAATCTCTTCTCATTGCTGAAAACAGCTTCACCTTCTTTCAGAGAGACGCAGCATTCTTGTTTTTCAAAATAAGAACACATGCACCGCAATTGAGATAATGACAACATAATTTCGGTAATTCAAATCTCTTTCTTCTTCTTCACCGAGAGTTACCTCTGACTCAAGATGTTCAAGAAACAGAAAGTAAAGAAAATAACATACAACAAATTTGAGATGTTTTTTTTTCAGTTCACTTCAAAACAAAACTAAATAGGAACATAAAACTATTTTACTCAAAACCGTTAAGTTGTTGCCAGCTAATGACCAATCAACAAACGATATTCACCAGGTGATATAACAAGCTTCAAGTGGTCAGGCTGGGTTTTCAAACAATGGCCAATGACCAGCTTGGACAAGTTGTTAAAAAAGAAAAAAAAAGAGAAAAAAAAAACAACTGCTTAAGCTTGATTTTCCAGTATGTATGCTTGAATCTATGAAATCTTGTGATGAGTTCACTTTCACCTGCAAGACATCCATTCTTCATAGAACACAAACACACCACTGATTGAAATGTCAGGGCTGAAAGCATAAATAACTGTATTTCAAGATCTCAGAATTATGGCTCGTCCACATGTTCAGGTGATATGATTCATCTTCAAGCCTGTGATGTAGCGTATTTGAATTTTCAAGTAGTATCCTGATGAATGCCCCCCTGTCTTCAAAGATTGCTGGTAATTCTCCTGTATCCTGCTGGACAATTCTCCTATGGTTTAGTAAATGTTTGTTGTGTTCTTAAGCCATGATTTGTTTAGAGAGAAAAGCAGGGGACTTGAGAGAAAACAGAGCATGCACAGCCGTGTTGTGATAAAGACATGTAGCCCACATGATGTTAGGGCATCAGGAGGTCAACAAAAGCATTAACCTCTCACCAAGATAACAGATGGGAATGTTTGTTGGCTTCGCACTGTATTTGGAAAAGCCTTGTTGATAATGGAAAGATAGCAAGGAACATGAATGTACACCATCATTTTACAAGCTACAGTGCTGACCTGATTTAAACGGTCTCTAACAGGTCTTAAAGCATGAAAACGCCATTATAGATGAAACTGGATAAGATAACTTTGAAACAGCGACAACGTCCGCCTGACACAGTTTTAGTCGAGAGTAACACTGCTTGCTGATTTTCTGAGCAAACTAACAGACACAAGGCTTCAATGAGACCCTGTTGCCTTTTTTCTTTCCTTGTTTTTCTGCTTTTCAAAATTCCAAGTCTGTTTTCCAGTTCACATAAAAATGAGAACACATTTTCACGACCTAAACACAAGAGTCTCTGCATCAAATGGGTTATGATTCATTAAGTTTATTAAGTGGCAGATTCTGGAAGAAAACAGTTCAACTTAAACTGTTCAACAGTTTAAGTTGATCAACATTCACTTAAATACAATGTGCCATCCACTGATACATTTTCTATAGCTGCAATTTTATATGGTTAATTAAAATGTACATTTTTATAAGATTTTGACCTTTTTAACACATTACCATCACTCTGCTATTTCAGTCAGCTAATTAATGTCACATATATATATATATATATATTTTTTTTTTTTTTTTTTTAATTATAGCTAAATTTAATTGTATTATTTAACGGTCCACTATTTACAGTAACTATTTAATATTAATAAACAGATTGCATGAATTTTACAGAATAACAGCATTTTGGTTGTGCTCTGTGTGATTGTGCAGATGAATATGGTTATCTTACTGCTCGTAAAAAAAAAAAATCAATACTAGGCTTGAGAGACAACATAAACATCAGATGGAAAGGATATCAAGCTGACTAGCTGAAGATGTTACTGCAGCTATACACATTAACAGTCACAGTACTTCATTGAAAATAAATTTCAGCACAGCACTTCAACAACCCATAATGAAATGACCATTCATAAAATATAATACTCTGACTCTAAAACTCTAACTTTGTTAAAGAGCTACATCCAGCAATTTATCTGGTCAATACAATTCTTAATCACCTGTTGAGTAATAAAAATGGCATCTCTGCATCACTATTTCAAATCCCTCAGTTCTCGCCATTCCTGAAATGACAAGCTAATGTTGATTCTTGTTTTATTACATGCTCTGTTCTGTTTGTTTTTTTAAACCAGTGATTCCCCAGAGGTTTGAAATTTAGCTGCTCTGTCAACCTCTCTCACTCATTGTGACAACTAACCTATGCCACTCCCACATCATACATGCGTCAAAGCAACCGGAGCAACTTTTCTCCATTTTTGGAAACAACGAGACAAGCACGCGGTCGATTGATGCATGTTCACAATTTTACACATAAACCATCCTGCTAAGTCTAAAATATAAACACCTATAATATGCCAGCCCGTCTTCATCCCAAAGCGTGGATGAAAGTGGATGATATATATAGTCGAAATGTAAAAGAATTTTTGAATTTGGTGCCCTCTTTGGTGCCCAATTGTATGTAATACAACAACTCCCACAATGCACCACATTGCACAGCTCACTCCCACACCCACCAATCCGGAAAAGCGCAAACATCAGAGAAATGTTCTTCCCTCCTTCTTCCCACAACAACGAACCCCGTTCAACGTTACATTGGCAAACTCATTAGTGAATTAGTTCCTGTTTGTGTTTCTTTCTATATGGTGAATTACTGCATGATACCAGGATGTTCAGTCAGGTGAAACTAGGATGGTTCACATCACAACACAAACTTCTGTGTGCTCGTCTGATTCAGAGATTTCGTCCAGGAGAAATTGCCATCGTTGAAATTCTCTGCAGCAGACGCACTCTATCTGTGTCCGTAGCACACAGTGAGAGCACAGGCACCAGCAGTCCGCCTCAGCTCGAGCCAGTCCAGGCTACTCGACCACGACAGGCAGCCGCCTCCTGTTCCCTAGTTTCAGCTGCTCTTCACTATATTGTGGCTCGTAAAGATAGCCACGCACATCGGATTCGAGCAGCAGAATTTCAAAAGCCTCTTCTTCCATATTTGTAGTTTCTTCCGTCATTGTCATAACTTCCTATCTCAACAGCACTTGTTAGCTTAGCTTCCAAACAAGATGGCTGATATTGATTTCAGTTTTTGCAAGTCCCATCCACTGATCTGTAATAGGGTATAGGGTCCCACACCTTGGAATAATGAGGAGGTAATGTTTGTAGTCTCTACACTTTTCAATGAAATGTGACTTCCTGCTTATTATGACGCAAAATGACGATTTTTACGTCATAATAAGCAGGAAGTAAAACACTTAAATGCTTATTTCTCCCATCTCAGGGGAAATAAGGGAATAAACCATGACCATTCATATGGGTGACGAGTCCCTTTAAGTCTCTCTCTTCCCTCGTTTAACAGGATGTTTCCAGCTGGCCGTGGTGAATCTGGCAGCAGGGTAGTGGAGTTCTTCCTTTATTTCAAGTTCGTCTAATCTACTGAACACTATATGTCACGTCTGAGAGAACATGAAGAGCAGTTCCCCTAAGAGACATCTATGCCTCATCCATCTCTTTATCCCTCTCTGGAGACTCCTCTTGCTCTCGCTGTCTTCCTCAATCTCTCTTACTTCAACATGTTTTCCTCATATTGCTTCCTGTGGTATCCTTCTGCTTGCACTTGCTAGTATCTGACAAGAGATGTCTGTTTTGCCTGTGTAAGGAGCCGTCCTACTGACTTTGTAGGGTGAGTGTTACCCTCAGTCACAAACAGTCAAATGTGGATGGTTGGGGGTGCTGCAACCCCTATTTGTGCAGGTTAATGTGCAAACACCTCAATGTGCATGCAAGCTGGCCTTGGCCCGGCTCACAAATGCCCCTGCAAGAGAGCTCAGCCCTGCAACATTACCATTCTTTTCTCATTATTCCAACAGTGCCTGCCAAATTGCCTTGTCTTTCAGGATCATTGGACACTGTTCATTTCCAACACCTGCGACCCAGCGGGTTTTACTTCTCAGTCTCCTTCACACTCGCACTTCCAGAGTTCCCAAGGCAACATGGATTTAAGCATGTTGGGACACAAGGAAACCATGTCTTAGAAAAGCACACTGCGAAGGCCATACTTTTCACCAAAGGGGCAGTTAGACACAGACATTTCTACTATTTATTTTTCTCTGTCTCTAAGAAATAAACATTTGAAATTACTAAACACTTTGATGCATTAATTATTGTAACTTGGAAAATGTTTTTTTTTCTTTTTTAATTATAAAATATATTCTTTTTTACTTATTTTCTTTTTTTACTTATATACTTTTAAACATAATCATCCTTTTTTATATAATTTAGTTTTGTTGTCTATTGCAAAACATTGTTGAAGAAACTGTTGTGATTTATTGAATAGTCTTTTGTTAATGGCAGTGTTTTTTTGTTTATTTTTTAGCTGTCCTGTTTGTTTGTGCCTGTCAATTTCTTGCATGAGTGAATTGTGAATAGAGAAATGTGTTTGACTTAATTTTATGCTCTGAGTTTTCATTTTCATTTTAGAATAAATTGGGAAACTGGCTTGTGTTAGAGCGATCCATAATAGAAAATGAAAATATTCAAAAGGTGTGTACTGTCATGCTGGTACTATTCTGAATATAAAAGGAAAGACTAAGGAGTTTTTCAGCCACTATTATGAGAAACTGGGAGGTAAAAATGCATGTCATCAGACCAAAACCTCCAAGTAAAGGGAGAAAGAGACATGTTCAAAGACTTCATTTACATTCAAGAGTTTCCTGCACAAAAGTGCCAATCCAGTTCCTCAATCCACTTGGGTCTCAGAAAATGTGTTCATAAACTGCTCCCCTGTTGTGCTCTAGTTCAAGAAAATCGCCATTCAAAAAAAAAAAGAAAGAAAAAAAGTGAAAAAATACTGTGCATTTTTTCTAATAATTCACCGGCCTGTTGTCAATTATTCCTTACATTATTCATCATATTTACATTTTTCTCAACTAATTAAACTAATAATTTACTAAATTAAATACAATTTAACAATATATATATATATATATATAGTAAAATACCTAGATTATTATAATAATATTTCAGAATTATGACATATTTGTGTAATTCATAGTGAAAAAAATATCTAAAAATACACTTCTAAAATTAAAATTGTATTTACATTCATTTTCATTGTCATAAAAGGTTCATCAATGCCAAAAGTTGGGTTAGAGTCAAACTCATCATGATTTTCAGCAGTTCTTGCACAATAGCACAACACATGACTGCAAAACATCTGACAACTATTTTTGTCTGGCCATCAACAATTGCATCACTGAAATACTGATTACAATGAAGTCCTGCTATGTGTAGTTTTGTGCTGAGCGAGTTTGGCAAAATATAAATGAACAAAACTTTAATAACTTCTTAACTTCTTTAATAGCTTCTTCTACCTCTCGGACAGAGTGTTTATGGTGATATCATCGCTTGTGCTCTCCCTATAACATAATGTTTCTCTCCCCTCTATGTCGGTGAATCAAATAATGTATCAGGGGCTGTGTTTGACGGCAAGCATAATTACCACTTCCCTTTAGGTGCAACCCTCTCTGAAAGCTATTCTCTGCCATCCCGCTCTGAAGGATATTTCTACCTTTCTATATTTTCTCTCACAACCCTCTATTTCTTTTTTTTTTACTTCCCCAAACTGACAGTTATTGTTGGGGTTTCAAAAAAGACCGAAATGTCTCTGTTCCAACATAGACAATCGAGCATCAGAAATAGAGTAAAGTTACCTAGCTTAATATGGCATATCTGTTTTGATTTAAGGCTGGGCCACACTCAAATATTTTTTTTCTTAATCTTAAAAGATTTTCAAAATAGGAGAGACCACAAACATGACAATAAGAAATCATAGATTTAACCATTTTGTTTCTCCACAATATGACCAGAAAAACACACCACACCCTAACAGATTCAATTCACAAACCAGAGTCCCACCTGTGAGTCCCATCTCACTAAATCTCTCGCTTTAAACATGACTATAAAGTAAATAAACATGGCGGACAACCGGCAAGGAGAAATGGCGCTTCTAGTATATAGTGACTGTTTTTTACAGAACATTTGTGCACGGGGGTGTAAAGAAAAAATGTTTCGATGAAATCGTGGAGACCGTGTGAACATAGACTTTACATGTTACAGTGGAAGCTGGAGGTGAGTCTTCTGTCTGAGTCTGAGTCTTTCTGATTGGGTATTGTTTCGTTTCATGTGATAATCTCCAGAGCATGCACGTGTTTGTCCTCGGGTTCTCCTCTCCTGCCCTAAACCTACCCATTTGAGTTAAACATACAAAAGTTTACCTCAGAAAATACAGCAGCATTTGTAAAGCTTGCTTTTTGAAAATTAATTTGTAGAAAGCAATAGGCCTACCAATGTAACACAGTCTCTATCCCAAGAAGTCATCTAACTGACGTCTTGGGACGTCTTTTGACCATGTCAACATCCGGCTTTTAATTCAGCTCCTTTGTACTCCTTTTTAAATCAGCAAAACGACCATGGAGTGATGTGGTGGGCATACATTTATATGCCGATTTCACCCTCACGGAACGAGATCTTGTTACATCCCTAGTAGTTGCAGTAATTAATATTACTCATTACTTATTTGAGTAAGTACAATGTAACTACGTCAAAATAAAATCAAGTCTAACTAAATTATTTACTTACGGCTTGCATGCAGATGGCTTCTTCGTCTTTCAACAGTTTCTTTTCTCCATTACATTGTGCCTAGTTTTCAAAACGTTCAAAACGCTCTGAACAAACATATAATCATCTGATGTGACCCCAGTCATCATTAAAAATAATAAATCATCCACTTTTTCCTTATGTGGGTGTCCTTCTGAAATCTGTACAGAGATGCAAACGAGCAGGACTCATCAAAGCAGCAGACTTAAGCTCATGGAGTATACCAGAAATTGAATAGGTATCTGAATACTGTATGTATCCAGTGTATATCCAATGCATTCTCATGATCCCAAGGCATCATATACAACGCTTTTGCCACAGCGTAGACATCCAATGCACATGGCGTCAATATAACAATAACACACGCACAGAGTAGGTTTAGGTCTGGGTAGGGTTAGGGTTAGACCACTAGGGGGCGCCTTCTGCCCCATATATATCTGCGTCTCATATTGACGCTAAAGGGTGCCATATGCGTTGGATGTCTACACTTTGGCAAATGCATTGTAGATGATGCCTTGGGATGAGAAAGGGTCATGTTTTGGTTTGTTCATGTCATGTTCCATGTCTGTCATGTGATTCCCTGATTGTCATGTGATCCTGCCATGTGTCTTGTCATTAGTCTGTGTATTTAAGCCCTCATGTTTGCTATGTGTCTTTGTCAAGTTTTGTTTCACTGTTGGTAAGCGTAATTATCAAGTTTGTGTTTTTGAGTTCATGCCATGCTTTTGTTTTGAGTTCATGCCAAGGTTTGTTTTTGTTTCATGTTTAGTTTTGTTTGTAATAAACTGCACTTGGATTCTCATGTACACTCGCTTCCATTGGATCCATTACAGTATCATTCCAAAGGAAAGAAAATCTAGCCCATTTTTTCCCCATCCAACCAGAGTTGACAGCTGCAGGACAGCTAATTTTGGAGCTTGCTTTTCACTCACTATCCAACTCAGCTACTATTTTTTTTTCAATTATCAGTTATTCAGAGCTATCCAAAATAAACAAACCAACAAACAAAAAATATAAGAAATAATCTAGATTATCAAAATCACTGCTTAGATTTATATATATTTATTATTATATCTGATTCTCAATCATTAGGTATATTAAAAGCACACTAATGTATTCAATCCAATATCAGATTCAGAAAGTTCTGTTTATATGAGCCGTTACTTTTTAATCTGATTGACAAGCTAGTCAGAATGAAATGTTTACATGCTTAAATTTGGTTGGGTGCTAGGACCTCAATCAATGGGCTAGGACCTCAATATATTGCAGAAATGCTCACTGAATATAAATAGATTACCAGTGGTGGAAAGAGTTCGAGTTGTACTTAAGTAAAAGTATTGCTGAGTACAAGTTGAAATACTATATAATAATATGACTCAAGTAAGAGTAAATACGTAATTTGCTTAAAAACTACTCAAGTAACTACATTACAAAGAGTACTTTAGTATTATTTTTCTTTTTTTACCCCAAATGAGAAGATGATAGCTATATGGAGCACTACACTCAACCCTTTAATGCAATGCGAATCATAACTTGTATCACATAATTCGATAAAATTATATATTCTCACTCTGTGTTAAGCAACATGAAACCAGTTTCAAACACGACTGACATGCATCATGATTTTGAAAAGTAAGTCCTGGAAAAGATTATTTGAATGTTTCATTTGAATCATTTCAAAATTGAAAGCAAAAAAGGTTAAGTGAGAGGACCCATAAAAAAAGAGAGATTTTCAACAGTAGCCTATGAATAAAAAAATGCCAGTACAATTTTTTTTTTCCATTCTACCGTGCAGGGAGGCCATTGTTGATATTGTCACGAACTACACTTTTACATGCTTTCACTGTTGTTGGGTTTTTTTCAGCTTTGTACAAAGTTTGTTTTGAACATTGTTTAACTGTATTGTTAAAAAGGGCAAGCTTTACCATTTAGTTGAGCATGCGTTTTAGACAATTAAGTTGTTCTTGCTCTGTCCGTGCAATAACTGTGTCCATGTATTTTATTTACTTTAACTGCTCAGTGCTCTGGTATTATCAATGGATTACGTATCTCAGGAGTCAATTCAAATTTAAAATCTGAATATTAGCATAGCTCACTTCCATTCACGTTCAGCAATACTGATTCAAACCAGACAGTAAAAGAAATGGACACAGCGACCACATTGACTTCAATGGAGAATTGTGAAATGAATTAGAAGCACTCATTTCCTGATTACAAAGCGCACTGCACAGGCTCAAACCCAGCTTGACAACGTCTGATATGACCAGAGCAACCTGTCTCACTGTTGTACGTCTTCTAGTAGCTGTGCTGAGAGGAATCTGAATCATTTCCTTCTGAATCTTGCAGAGCTTTGGGTAATTTTTTACCCAAACTTCATTTAGACCCTGGTCCCTGTGTTCAAAACACACAGAATACCACCCAAAAGTCCATAGATCCTAGGGAAAGTTCCTGCGGTGGAAACGCAGCTCAAATGAGTGACTTCGGACACAGCAACAGAGTCAACGACAATTCTCTCTGCTATTCAGCCTCTTTTTGACTCCCATCACTACCCACGACATTCACTATTCAGCACTTCATGCCCACCACACTAGTGCTGATTGTGACTGTACGCATCATTCTACTACATAAAACCCTGTGACAGTACATCACTGAAATGTTGACTTATAGGGAGGGTAGCAAGGGCTGAGGGTATCATTTAAGAGGTGCGATAGGACTTGATTATATCTTTGTGTTGTGATCAGCATAATTAAATAAACTTGCTCCCGCCACCCTTCATTTAGTACTCCTTATAGATTAAACACACTATTCTTAGATTGACTGTTTGACAACTGCAGGCCACCGCAGGCAACCATGAGTTGCTATCAGTGTCACCCTAAAGTGAACTCTTATCCACATAGATCTATGAACTGGTATCTCTCTTAATTCTAGCCATGCTAATGGTTCATTAATATGAGAGTCATGGGGCTGTCAAAGACATTGCGCTGCACAGAGCTAAAGGACACTAATCCCCATTGATTAGAGTTCTCAGATCAAAGGCTCCCAGCGCTGTCACTTCACCCCATTCTCCCCTACCCACTCGCGTCGCAATTAGGAGCCCTCTCAGCGTTTCATTAAGATGTTAAAAATACCAAGTCGCCTCCCCTCAAGGGACCCAGTCACAGAGACAGACACACATACCGAGATCCTCATTTACTATTGTGCGAAACAAGCCGTGGCATCTCCCAGAACATTTCAATCATTTGGAAGCCTCACTCGTGCCTGCATCTCACAAAAGCAAATGCTGAGTCCTCAGTAGCCCTAGACTCTACAGCACATACAATGGTTGATAATGAGCTCAAGGTCCACCAGGGATTCAAAAAAGTACATTTAATTAGAAAACAAGTTTTTCTTGATTTTAGCACATGGACTCTACTCTAAAAGATTTTTAAATTCAGGCTTTAAGTAAGGATTGAAAATTCACAGGGCATACTTTGACATGTACGTGAAAACTGTCTTTTTAAATACACCTTTGATACAGATAAGAAAAGAGAGAGGACATTATAGGAAATTATGTTTAAATTGGCATGTGAAAAGACTCACAGACTGTACCTTATTTTTAAATCAGTGAATTATCACACACGCACATGCACACACAACTATGTAGTCTGTGTATTGAACAACAAAAAAGCTGGAAGAGATATATTACAACTGTTCTCACAAACTGAGTCTTATCTTACCTTAAGTGCCAGTGCTTATGCTCTTCCTGTCTCTCCAGAAGGATAACCTGTGCCTGGAAAAAAGAGGAAGTGCATCAATGAGTTGAGCCATACACATGCTTTTGCACATAAAACAGATCCCTGAAACAATTACATACTATGGCGAACGTTCTTTTTTTTTTTTTGATTGGGTTCTGCAGACCCGAAGAACTAAAACCAAATAAAAAACAAATAATATATTATTGAATAATATAAAATAAATAATAATGACACATCCTCATGCCAGCACATGGCGGAAAGTGAAATCTTTATGAATGAGTCATTGAATCATTCACTTAGATTTGTTCTAAAACATTGATTAATTCAGGGCTGAAACACCACAACTGAGGAGGGACAAGTCAACAATCATATAGAAATAGCTAAATAAAATATTTAATATTTAGTATTTGCAGATAGGTTATAATGCATTTTAACTTTACAATGAATTAAATAAAAATACATTTAAAAGCATTTTTGGGATTAATAATCATTTTAATTGCAATTTCATGTCATCTTATGCGTTTATAGATAGGCCTATAGGTATAACTCCCAACTCATAACATAATCCTTATTACACTTCACTTCATTATGCAACCAACAGCATTACAATTTAGCTGTCTGTGATAAAATATCTACCAAGCGTTATTCAGGGATTGACATTAATTTTTTTTAACTTAAAATGACTACAATTATTCAGTTCTGTAATGTTATAAGTCAATGGTAATTAATGATGACAAGGAGGCAGTTTAACAGAGACTTAACCTATATTTTATCAGAGTAGATAGGCTTACATAATGTATGTAGAGCACTTGTTTAAACACTTACTTTATATTCTCTGTTAATGCATTAAATGCATGCCCTTGAAAGAGTGCATGCAGTTTTCTAATGTCTTTATTTATTTTGACTTCTCAGGAAATGTCAATGGTATGACCCATTTAAGATGCAGCCAAAATTACAACAGTGGTCGCATTTAAATATATTTTAATTGTTTGATCAAAATTATTGCTGGGACAATTCAGGTTGTCCGCTGGATATTGGGAGATGTCTCTAGTGTCACAATCACGTTGGTTTGAACTCATTATGTTTCATCATCGTTTGCCTTAGTCACTCATTTGTTGTCATGTACACTAATTATGTTCAGTTGTGCACTCATCAATTAGTATCATTATCACCTGTACAGGTTCACTTCTGTGTACGCTGTCATCTATTGCGAAAGTGTTGTATGTTGCTCTGTTTCCCATTGGATTTATTACTGTTATATTACCTTATTTTGTTCATCAACTTCGTCATGTGTTTATGCAACCAGGCATCTAGCATCCCTATTAAATTCTAAGCCTTTGGTTGTATAGGAAACCAGCCTTTCTACTGTTTGTATCAGAAGTTATTTTCTCAGCAGTGTGGCAACAATCTTTGTATTTCTTCCTTAGGAGAACACGTCTGTTCACCAAAATAAAGCCAATTTATTTCTGTCTTTGCTTGTCAGCAGTGATGTTAAACAAATGTGAAAGATTATAGTATTTAATTTCTTTCTGATCGTAGCATGGTGTCATTATGGGATGGCTTTAGGGTAGACTGAGGCTTAACACTGTTCTGGAGAGATTTAAATTAAGTGCATACTGTACTTCCTATAAGACAAGACAATATGCTTTTCTGGATAGTGATAGGGTGAGTAAACCACAGAGCACATTTCCCCTAAGGACACAAACCATGCCTGAATTGATTTTAATATTTAGTCCACAAAAGCAAACAATGTTCAGGATTTGTGTAATGTTAAAAAAAAAAATGCTTTGTCTCTTCCCTCATAGGTAAAACCACTGAGGCAAATAAGCAAACTTTTAGAATGTAAATCATTTCCCAGAGAGCAGAGGATGCAGGAGGTTGAAATAGTGCTGTGTAGGCACAAAAATGGATCCACAAAATGAATACATAAGAGTTTGCCCAAACAAAATATGCTCTATCCATTCCGTGGTATGCCAAAAAATCTATGCCAACCAACAATGTTCCAGCTCTGAAAGATGCCGGTCCTCAATTTCTTGCTCACCTTCAATCACTTGTGAAGTCTTACAATCAGCCATGTGGCCAGTTCGCTTGCAAGTATCTTTTCAATTCTTTTTTCTCTTGAAAAATAAATAAATAAATAAATCAAGAGAAACCAATAGTATTTTACTTTCCACTTTTCTACCATCGTCACATTTCCTTCACTGTTTGAACAGGACAACCACTGTAAAAGTTCTCTAGTTTTCCCATATGATTCATGGGCCTTCAGCATAAACATGACAGAAGTCCTGTGCCTCACATCCAGTCCCTGTGCTGGCAGTTACAGTATGTCAGAGAGGCATCAGGGAGAGGAATCACCATGGCACCAGTACTCTGTAATTTGTTATCTTTTGGAGATCCCATTTCCGATGGGTTTATACAGTAGATAGATTCCCATACCGTAACCATTTATCACCTGTCACTGGAAACTGTTGTCACTTTTTTTATCTTTCTGCAGGGGATGTTTTTTTCTTTTCTATGGAAGGGTTAGAGTCATAAACTCTGACAACATACATTATGAAGTACAAACAATATGAATACACTGTGTATATATACTGTATGCATGTCAGAAAAAAAGTAAACACTGTAGTATATTCTCTGTTGGTTTGAGTTCAGATCATGCACAATGAGCAGAAATAATTTTTCATAAATAAAAGAGTTTTCAGTTGTACTGTATGTTTGTTAGGTTTACAGTCATTGATATTGATTACCAAGATATCGAACATCCAAGACCCTTGTGATGGTACATCGACTTACAATAGATTAAATGACACGTGCTGGCATAGCCTGATGTGGTCTGTTTTGCTTTTACTAGCACTATGTAACTTTTCGGTTAGTAACCGGAGCACAAAAAGAACTACAACATTTGACTGCTTTTTTGACAGCAGTTATAGACAATTCCGCTTCCAACCTGTAGGGCGACCAAAGAGGAAACATTACTTGGAGTAAATCCTTGGTAAATGATAGGATTGTGTAGATGGAAAAGCCTTCTGACTGTATCGTTGCGCACAGTGTTTCACCTGTTTGTCAGCGCTGTTTCATCTGCCTTTAAACTGGTTTAAACTGAGACATTTGTATTCTTTGCTGTATTCAAGCGCTTCTCACTGGATCTCGTGACCAAGACAAATCAGAGTAAATGCATCTGTTCTGGTGAGCTCGCGCTGCGCTGCTGTTTGGACTTTGAGCCGAAGCGGATAAACAGTCTGTGAGGCGCGTGCGGTTCAAATTAGTTTTGTTCTACTTTTTTTGCGCATAACATTATTGGACATGTATCGAACTCTGATATTGTTTTATTGAGTAAAAATTATATCGCGAAAATAGTTATCGTTATTGTATTATCACTCAGCCCTCACACTTGTAATAATGAATTTTATTCACTAATTAAAGCCTGTGAATAAGGAATACGCTTCCTGTGGTAAGACAGTGGGTAATATTCATCCCCCTCATTTCTCTCACTCATTCTTTAGTACAACACAGCGAATTAAGAGGATTTTCCTTTCTCATTAATGGTCAATTCCTTGAAAATGATGTTGCATATCGAATGAGAAAGAATTGGCTTCCGGCTTCTCCATATCCGTGGCTACCAGACATTTCCGGATGCCACCTAATCAAAATCCTAAATCACTGTTTAAATTGAAAAACTTGCACACACACATGCATGTATTTCAGTTGGATGTCAAGACAAGATGTAAGCCAAGACAGTGATGTCATGTCTAAAATTGCAAATACTAAATGCACATTTGCAATGAAATTTCAGTTGCTATCTTTAGCCTGGTTGGAAAAAAGGTTGAAAAGACCTTTCATCCAACGAAGCTGGACTACATTTTCCTTTTTTGCTAAGGCCTTAGGATCTTTCCTGAGTGCTTTTATCTTTAAAGTTTTTCTGAACTGAGGCTGAGTTGAAATAGCACCCTTTTCTAGGTAAAGTGTCAGCCTTCACCTAGACATCAAAGAAAGCCAAAATGATTTTTAAACTTAAAAAAAAAAAACCTGAAAAGTAAAAAAAAGAAAAAGTTTTGACCAGAATGCTCTCTGCATTCTGATGAGAGTGCACTATTCAGTGTAACACATAAGAACAGAGTAAGCCTCATGAGTATTCAGGCTTATTCTGTTATCCCATTGCATTCATTGAAGAAGCTTCAATCAAAAGAGTATAAAAGGGCCTGGGAGGATGAAAATAATGTGCAGGGGTTTTGCAGTATCTTATTAAAAGCACTTTTATGCCTCATGGCTAAACCAGCATCGGCTTTATTTATCTAAGGAGGTCAGAAACCCTCTTCATCAGGCGTCACAGAATCTGAACACAGAAAACCACAAGTGCAACATTATCTCTCAGAACTCAGTAGACACCAAATCAGATATTCATTCCTTTATGCTAATGCATATAATAATGTTTAACGAGAGTCTATCAGGCACTCAGGATTTGTTATTATGCAGACAATCCGATAACCTTGACCAGTTCTACGTAAAATACCCCCAACTAATGCGTGACAACTCTGGAAATTGAGACAAATTAGACATGTTCTATATCTGATATGCAATTGTATTTTACTGTTTGGCTTACTGTATGGAATACTTTATTCTGATTAATCGATCACAGTATTCTGATCAGCTTTCCTAATATTTGCTGTCATCCATTATGAAGCTGTATATCATTCAGACCTCTCTTTCAGGTTAACTTCTATTACTTGTGTTACAATAAATAATTGTATAAGCCAACTTGGTTATCGATTGTAGAACATGACCTGCAAAGTGCTTGTCTTGCTTCAGGCTAAATCTTATCTATTTTTGTAGTGCACAACCATACTGTGTACACTGTAAAAATGAATATGCTTTAATAAAAAAAATGGTGGCAACAGATTACAAGCAAAATTATTAATTAAATTTAACAAATTAGAATTGAGTAATAATTAATCAAATTAATTCCTTAAAAGTTAATCATTTAAAATGAGTGAAACTTACAACAACAACCAAAAAAACATAAATTTAATTCACCATTATGGTGATTGGTGTTTGTTTTAGGTTTGTTTTTCTCCTTCAGTGATTCTGCTTGTTAACATCAGGTGTCTTCAATGTTGGCAATATAAAATAAAGAGTTCTTAATTGATCTTTGATGTCTGTCTGTTATTCAGATATTTGTTTATTTTTTTTGGTGTAAACTTTACTCACTTTAAATGGTTAACTTTTAATGAATAATTTGATTAATTATTACTCAATTCTAATTTGTTCAATTTAATTAATAATATTGCTTGTAATCTGTTGCCACAATTCTATTGATTAGATAAAGCATATTCATTTTTACAGTGCGCAGTCTCATCCCAAGACGTCATTTAACTGGTCTTTTGACCATACATCAATATCCGCCTTTGTAGGGTCCCCTTAAACGTTGATAGATGACGTTACCGGATCCTAACTCTACCCCAGACCTTAACCTACCCCGTCACTTAACTGACTTTAAAGGTAAAGCGTCAATTGTATGATGTCCCAGGATCGTCATATAACCGAGGATTTAAGGGGACCCTAAAAAGGCGGATATTGACGGATGATCAAAAGATGTCCCAAGACGTCAGTTATATGACGTCTTGGGATGAGACTGTGTTGGTATGTATATAGGTTGGTTGTTCTCAATCTGTCTGTGCACTACAAAAGTAGATTTGTTTTTAAAATTAAAAGATTACAATTTATAGTTAGAGTCGAGAATTTTATAAACCGTCATAAAGGTAAGATATGAGATAGTTGGCCCTCAAAGCAAACATTTTTGTTTTGTTTAATGAATGCAAGCTTTAAGATTAGCCAACCTTTGACAGCGATAAAACTCTCGACTTTTGAACAGTATTGGATATCGATAATGTAACCAATCTGAGGAGTTCCAATCTCATCTAGGCAAATGTGAAACGTTTTAAGATTAAATTCCAATGTTTGAATCACACAGATGTTTTTATATAGGGTCACTTTACAGATCTTAAGAACGGCTATGGCCTTGCAGCAGAATCATTTACTTTAACTACAGAAATACTTACAGTATATTAATTAAAACAAGGCACTATGTCACTCACACAGTGCATTCAAATAAATGGATTCAAAGAAATGGAGGTTGCTCAAAAAGTGATGCTTGACCTGATATTTGACTAAGAGAATATGCTAGTAAGATTACTACACTTTCAGAGAAAAGTGAGCAAAAGCCAGACAGATTTCCATCTGGTAGGCAAGAGAAACCGTGAGAAAATCGAAACCTATAATCTTCAGTGAATCTCTATTGGGCTGTTACTGCATTCGGATGATCTTTAGAGAGGTGAACTATAACTTCAGTTTTACAGTGGGATTAAAAAGGACATTTTTAACAGAATCAGATTTCTTTTGGCTACTGTAATGGAAGACAGATTTATTTTATGCTGGAAATCAGGTGCATTTTGAAAGGTTCTTCTACATGTATTCTGCTCAGGTTGTTTAAGAAACACCAAGCAACATTTGCTGTAAACATGGCCTGAGGAAATCATCAATGCACACAGATGCTATCAATGTGAGCAGCAAAGAGGAAAAGCAAGCACAATAATCTTGTTTTCCTTGTAGTGTTCAGATAGTTGCATAAATTGCAAGTACTGCCCTGCCTCAGAACATTGGACATATGGCCTCAGGACTACCGGGGCACTTTGGTGAATGCTAATTAAAAACTATGAAACAATCAATTGAACTGCTCTGTTCTGCTGTAAAGTGCATAGAGAAGCAATGCGATACCATATTTTTACAGACACAGCAACTTGTCCTCCCTCCATCTTTCCTTTTCTCCATTCTCTTCTGCCCTAATTCTCTTTTTCGCTTCTCCATCACCTTTCCCCTTTTCTTTCTGTCTTTTACTGTTCTCTTTTCTGTCTTCAAGTCTTCCTCTTTTCAGTCTCCCTCGCTTTTGGTTTCTGGTTGTGCAAAGTGTTTTATTTTTTCTTTTTCTTTTTTTTACAAAATTGTGTGATGGAGCCTTTGGAAAGCAACTCCCCAGAGCTCTGTGGAGTCTGACTGCACGACAACAGGTTTTGGAGCTGGGCTTTAATAGAGCCTGGAAACTGAGGTGTTCTTTGCTTGGACTGTGGAACAACAGGACTGTGGAACTGATGCCAGAACCTTACTTCAAAGGGCTAAAACATGAGGAGAAAAGTGACCAGCATCTCTTCTAAGAGAGCTAAGAAAAGCTCAATAGAGACACAATGAACTCTCCGCAGTGCTGGGAGTTACTAACTAAAAGTTGTGATGTCATAGCTTTATTCAGTTCTAAATTTTAGGGCTGGGTATTGACACAAATTTCACAATTCGATTCTAATTTCTGATTCACAAGCTTGCAATTCGATTCGCCTTCGATTTCGATTCAATTCAATTCAATATTGATTATTCTGGACATACAATAAATGGCAAAATTTCACAAGGAAATCAAATTTCCTAACTAAAGCTGTAAACAATGGGAGTCTGGTTGTAGCCTACTAGGCTTCATTAGCCTAATGTGAAGGTAATAATTAACTGTTTTGTAGCTATACAAACACTTAAATTACAATTTTATTTATTTTTATAATAAGAAGATTATATGAAATATAAACATTTAAATGGTGGCTTTCATAAACACTTGCCAAATTTATTCAAATATGCATTAAATATTGAAGAACATTAAGATTTAATGCATATGTAATATGGTGTATATATTTAGCAAAAGCTCCTCTCTAGAGTTATTTTATTTCTAGCTGACTAACGAGTTTATGTGGGTTTTCTGAGGTAAATATGACGATACATGACATTGATTACAAGCTGTTTAACTGACGTCTTTCCACGGTTGATACGCTGATTGAGCGAATCAATGTGACATGATACAGATTTCGATAAGTTGTACTCTATCTTTTAACACACTTTTCAGATGCTCATTCATGTTTATTTCACGCTGTAAGTGGTATTATTAAGCCGGAAGAGAGATAAGCGCTGCTTCTTCTCTGAGCTGCGCCAGAGCGATCTCACGCCACCGCGCCAAAACGTTATTTATGTTTTTGAATTTCTAAAGAAAATGGACGTAATTCGAAATTTGAGACATCAAGGACAAAGATTATTGCAATTTTTTTTGGATGTGCGCAGCTGCGATACAATGTTCTATTTATTCAAATGAAACAGGATGACTAATCGATTCTTGAGATTTAAGAATCGATATATGTTAGTAAAAATGAGAATCGATTAATATCGAGAATCGAAATTTATTACCCAGCCCTACTAATTTTAGCTACTTTTTCTGGTAGTACAGTGAAGTATTCAAATGTACTTTATTGCACATGCTGATTTATAGTCCAACAAGATCAAGGAATGTCCTAACTTATCCTCCTGAATGATTCAGTGAATCATTTCCCCCAAGATTGTTCTCTCCCAAAACTTTTGGAAGATCTGACTGAATTAATGAAACATTATTCGTATAGTGTAACATTATGATCACAAGCTGTAATCATTGCCTAACATGGTCATTATGTTTGCTCTAACTAAAGACATGATGTTTACTAGCCACATAACTTGTATTATCATAGCTACATATTACTGTTATATTTACTTTGACAAACTCATCTCTGAAATTAACAGAATACTTCCTGATGGTAAAATATAATATCTGTGCACTGAAACAATATGCATTGTGAAAAGTACTATACAAATAAGTTCCAATCAATTTTAATTCTACCGATTCTGTTTGTTCTAAATGATTAATCTTTAATGTAGCAGTGGATCTTCTGATTCGTTCTTGTTTATCAGTTCAAAAAGAACTAATGAATTTGTTTTCCCTAAAACTAATTTGCCCTGGTTCTTTTTTGGCTACCAGTTATGGCTGTAGAGTTTGGTGACAAATGTGTGAGACCTAAGTTAACTAATTCATGCTTTCTCAGTTCATGCAGTTGCAGTAGCTGTCTTTTGCCTCCGAGAAACCTGATAAGAATTACATTCTCTGACAGCAGTCATCACTTTCATAAGTGCACACACACACACACACACACACACACACACACACACACACACACACACACACACACACACACACACACACACACACACACACACACACACACACACACACACACACACACACACACACACACACACACACACACACACACACACACACACACACACACACACACACACACACACACACACACACACACTTACTCAATGGGCTTGAAAAACTGTCACAACTGTCACAAGCTGTCCTCGGACTTAGCACTAATACAAGGTTGTCTCCTTGGAGAAAGACAGAGCGGTAGGCATAGCTCAATTGATTTTTTACACAGAATAAAAGTCAAACTGAGACAAAATTCAACCCCCAAAACAACACTGGATCATGGTCATTTGTGGAGCACTTTTTTCTTTTCTTCTTAAAGTGAGAGTACATTGACTATTGCCTATACCAAATACTCCATCCAAAAATGCAAGTTATATAAGGTGATTAATAATGTACTTCATTTGCTGTTGTCCTCTTTGATAAATTATATATAGACATATGTGGGATGAACAAATATAGCTCAAGCAAGGCTGAGCCAATCACACCAATTACCATCTCATCTTAGATTAGAAAATCATCAGAAGGACATCCTGGTTTGAAGTGTCCATCAAGGACCAGTGTAGTTCATGAAGCCAGTTCTCAATATTTCACTTGACGGTCAGCAGGGAGTTGGGCTGGTTTGACAGACAGAGTCCCTACTGGCCTCAGGAAATTCACACTCTGGTCTGTGATGAGGGATCTATTGGCCCATTTTTGTGCTGAATATGGATCATAAGAGGTTGTTCATCAGGCGAGCTGACCAGTTTAACCAGATAGAGACAGATCTCTTCATACTCTCCACATGAACTGCCAACCATTGATAAATATATTGTATTATAATTATGCAACAGTTTGTTCCAACTTCCAATATTTGAATTTGACTGGCTATGCTTTAGTGGAGTTTTATTCTATAGTTACACCAGTAGATGGTGACAAGTGACTGTCTTAATGGGTGAATTACTGAATCATTAATTCAATCCATTTGTTCAGACACATCAATTCATTTCAGAATGAAACGAGCATCAGCGTTTGAGTGAGTTTTAATCATTCATTCAATCGACTCACTCAAAGACATTCATTCATTCAGAAACAAAATAAATTGTATTTATGAGAGTTTTGGAAACATTCATTTAAACGATTCTCTTAAACAAATTAGGTGTGTTCGACTTAAAGCAGCGCTGTGAAGACTATAATGCCCTATATACTGTAAGGACATAGGGGTGATTTTGGACACAGCCTAGGTGTGTTTGACTTAAAGTGGCACTGCAGACACTGATCGGTGACTGACATCAAAGTACTGTGAGAGCGATTAGAGAGCAGACGGCTCAAGAAGCAGAAGGTGGAAGGCATTTGCTATCGAATCACTCTTGCGGTACTTCTGATATCATACACCGCTATAAGTCGAACACACCTATTGTGTCATTCACAAACTTAACAAGCAACTGTATTTATGAGTGAGTTTTTAAATTATTGACTCAAGTGATTCGTTCAAACACACTGATTCGTTCTGCAACAAAAACACAGCTGTTGCTTGCCTTTGACTTTGGCTAATTTCCATTCGATGAGGCAAAATACATGAAATATCAGGCATTTTGTATTTAAAAATGTAAGTTACTCAATATTACCTTTTTATTTATTGAATTGATGTATTTTGGTCTGAATTAACATGTGTAATTACCCAATATCATAGATTTTTCTGTAACGCTTCCTTTTACAGTACAGTACTTACAGTGTACTTACCTAGAAAGTACTGCTAATATAAGGTAAGTACATGGAACAGGGGTAGGTTTAGGGGTAGGTTCAGGGTTAGTACTAGTTATTACCCAGAAATAGTAGTTATTAAAATAAGTACATAGTATTTACATGGGCGACTGGACTGTAAAAGGAAGCGTTATCCGATTTTTCTGCCACATATTATAGTTAGTGGTTACATTAGTGAGATATATTCAATTTGCTGTCCGTTCTCTGACTAGTTTAAAGCGGTACTTTAACACCATGAGGTTTTCTTTACAACGAATTTACGTTGGACTTCAACTGGCATATACTGTACATATTGTGCACCAAAACCACAATTGATTGGATTGCTTTTGATGCCAGCAAGAAAAGACTGAATGAGTTTCCTTATTAAAGTGGGTAAAAACATTTATTAACAATTATGTCTTTGGTTGCACTTTATTATTTGCATTCAGTGTAGTTATTTACTTGATATTCGCATATCAGAACCAACCTGCAAGCTCCTTTGTCTCAACCCACTAGCATGAATATCAATAATCTTAGTGAAAGATAATTTTAATATCAGTCCCTAAACAGATCACAAGTCCAAAGATCTGATTATTTTTTGTTTCCACCTACACTATCTTTTAGAAAGCATCAGGAAATGTGCAAGGTCACTTATCTCTGAAAGCAGTAATTTCTTAGGGGCGTTTTTAATTGCCAGACCACCATCTGATACTGAAACACTGGAGAGTAGCTCAGTGAGATAACACTGTGTGTATTTCTACAGGGCTGGGTCACATAAATATGCTCTCCTCTCCCATCAGCTCTTCATTAAAGACTGAATAATGTCCAACTGCTGATGAGACTTTATTTGCATCTCCACATTAATTCTAGTCAGCTCCTTTGTTCCAGCCAGAACAAGAGGGTGCAACAGCTTAGTAGCATTAACAAAGGCAGACCCTAAAAAAAAACAAGACCCCTGGTTGTGTGTGTGTGCATTGCACACAATGAACGCTGGTATCACGGGCTGCTACTTTGGTATATCATCCATCATGCTTGGTTTGGCATGAAAGTTTGAGGAGCACATTAATCTATTTTTAGAAATTCAAATGAGGAAGATACTTTGTCATGCCCAACTAAATCTGTGGGCACAGTTGATGTTTAAAGCAGTGGATTACTCCAGCTGGAAGTCATTTGCAGCTAAGGTCAAAAGTAATCGAAACTCATTTTTACTGGGGGCTGTTTTCCATGTGTGAAATACTGTATGCTCAACTCATGATGAGGGTTGGCCACTCACCCAAATCCCCATGATAAAAACACCCACCAAACTCACCAAAATATATGATGATCATGGCATTAAATGCAAATAAAGATCTTCTAGCAACTGATCTTGAAAAAAAAAAATTCAAGAACATGATTACCTGCCATATCATCTCATAAAAAGGTTTTTATTTAGCCTGGCATGCCAGCCTCGAACTCCGCCCACAACATTTTTTGGACGGGAAGTTCGGTCTGGACTCAATCCATTGAGGAGTAATTATGATCAGGCAAACAATGTTCGCGCCAATCAAATTGCCAGGGCGGGCTTTATACGATGATGGACAGATTGATCTGCAAGTAATCATCACGTTATCAACGTTCCGCTGTCGCGTCTGTTGTAAAATAAATCGACAGCGCATTAATTTTAATAGACAAACAGAGAACTGCAATCAAGGCATTTGTCGATCGGAAAGATATTTTGCCGTCCTTCCCACATGATTCGGGAAAAGTGTAACTTATCAGCTGGCTCCGATGGTCACTAAGAAGATGTGTAATGAAAAGCCTATGGTCGTTGTGGTTTCTGCTTTGGTCGCACTCATTGAGAAGTAAGTAAAATAAGCAACACTCGTTATTTAACTTCTAAAATAAGCAAGTTCTGTAGTTGAAAACTGCGCTATGCAAAGGAGTTGACTTACTGCGTTGCTCTGATTGGTTGTAGGTCTACCGACTATCCAATTGAGTGCAGAGTTGTTGTTTTTTCCCGGTTCGGTTACGACATGCCTCATAATCAAAGCTTAATGGAGCGGTCTCAGACTCATATTCTCAATAGAATATGAGTATGACGAAGTCAGGCTAGTTTTTATTAGCAGTAGGAGTCAAAATTATGAGAGAAAGCCTTAACAATGGTTGTCAGCTATTATAATGTCATATAAAATCCCCAGTCACAAAAAAAACACTTTTCATTATTCAGAATCTTTTTCATTAAGCTGGGGAGCCTGGCAGAAAAATCTTTTTTTCCTAAGTCTCCCCTGCAATGATTTTTGATTATTTCACGAGGACATTTTGAGTTTGTCCTGTTCCTTTTCTGCAGGTCTGTTGTTGAAACGTAATGGTGACCATTTTAGCACAATGTCTGACTGATTGAGTCCTTTCCAGTGTAATTGCCACCATAATGGCTTGGTCATTGGCCTTCTCAGCAACAGTGATTTTCAAGTATCCACACAGGAAATTCACACCGGACAAAGCAAAGGCAAATAAGCAGAAATTCTCATCTCTGTTTAACCCCCTGGTGTATGTATACTTGTGCTTAGAAACGACACCTGTTTGGAAAATAATCCATATCCCAAGATGCACATTTAATATGATTGTCCTCTAGCTGACCAATAGGGTTATTAAGGTAATGGGAAAAAAAAAACTGTTAAGAACATTTCCTAGGAGTTAGTCATTTCTTGTTGAGAATATGTCAATGCCACCATGGTTTAATAGCAAGTTCAGCAATGCAAGAGCCAAAATTCACCATAGAAAATAGATAATCAGATACCCATGCATTTCTGAAATTGACAGAAGACCATGTATTTGGAAAATTTCACCCTTTCTCCTTGGTTGAGCTGACGTGTTAAACCAAATAAAATGACTCAAGAGATATACAAATTGTCAAATTCACCATAACCGAATGACCAGAAGCAAATAGATGATGCATATCACCGCTTACCGCTGATGCTTTATAAACATCCCCACAAAATGCCATCGCATAAAAGCTCTCAAGGATAAGCCCTTTCCCCATCTACACTAACGGCGTT
The DNA here is from genome assembly GCA_030378365.1 of Hybognathus amarus. Lineage (NCBI taxonomy): Eukaryota > Metazoa > Chordata > Actinopteri > Cypriniformes > Leuciscidae > Hybognathus > Hybognathus amarus. Next base: position 90,537 of record JAQIUQ010007692.1, on the reverse strand, counting down.
GGCTCAACTTCGATTTAAAGTGAACCCGAGTCAGATTTTCCACTGCCGCCTATGCATCATGCTCACTGAGGGCTGGAAAACATAATGCCCATTTAGTTGACAGATCTCAATGAGATTATGAGGAAAAAAATGGAGGAAGTGTGAGTAGACTCCAGGCTTTTCCCGAACAGGCAGAGGCACATACCAGCTTAGGCTTCATAATAAGATCTGAAATCGCTGATGCACATTAAATGCTCAACATCAGTCACAGGTAGGCAGGGCAGTGCTGGGTTTACACTCACCTGTCAATGCCTATCAAGCTCTATCAAGGACATGGGTATAAGTCAGTGCCTCGAGGCACCAAACGTGCCGGCGAACGCTAAAAGCAGGTACCTGTTCAATCTGTTATCGTAAGACTACTTGGCAGCCCTGAGACAAATATGTAAGCATGCTCAGCTGTAAAGGTCCATTACTTGTGACATTGGGAAGCCATTCGTAAGATTGAACTGCTGAAAAGTTGCACTCTCTCAATGCATAACAAGCCAACTGAGACTGATGGTGTATTACTGTGGACCTTTTGGTTTTCAGCCAGGTTTGATACCTTTCATGTAATACCATTATTCAATTTATGATTACTAAGCCAACTTTAAAGATATTTTACCATTTGCTATATTAAAAGCTGATATGCAAAAAGACATAAGTGTTGTTACGCCAAAACAAATTAGTCATATTTATTTAGGCAGCAGCTATTTTCGCTAAAAAAGGGTAGATGCTATTCATGCTACGTGTTTTAGAAGTGAGAAAATGGCCATGCCATCAAGATTGGCTGTTTGTATTTGTAAATAGACACTGGCAGTATAGTTTTTTTGGGGGTTTTTTGTTCAAGAAAATTTTCTTGGAAAATGCATCAAAACAATTGAAAATGAAGGCCGAGCAAATGCAGTATTTTTTTAAATCTGAATGTGTTCATTATTAATTAAGAGGTTAGTGATGAAAGGAATTTCATTATTATTATTATTATTATTATTTTCAGGACATGCACCAAGGGCCCGTTCTTCGTACGTTGCTTAAAACATCTGAACATCAAACAAGACATCCAAGGTAATATCATCTTGCTCACAATGGTCTGGCTAATTAGGTTATTCGAACACACCTGCCGGTTATGATTAGTAAAGCTGGATTGAGTTATCTGAGATAATTGCGCATTCATGTGCTGGTTTAAAGGGGGATATGTATCGATAGTAGAAAGATTGATCAGCAACACTGCTATTGGCTGCTTGCCGTAGCCAAAGTGCGCACCCAGTAGTTCACTACAGCAGAGCAAGAGTTATTGCTTGAATGATATGCTGAATTTGAAAACTTGATTAAAATGCCAGAGAGCACCTCAAAGTGTGCAAAAGCCAGGAGAGAGGGCTCGCAAAAAGTAGCAGACAAATTTGATGATTCTGAAGCTGAAAATACAGAATTATTTTAGATGAATATGCTTGTGCTGTCACTGATTAGATATATTTAAAATAATGTCAGCCACTTTTTACTGGTAACATCAGACATTTGGCATTATCAGGACCCACAAATAGTCCCACATTGCATTACTATACATTATAACCAACATTATATATAGTAGTTTAATGTAGTACTGACACTAAAACTCTGAAAACTATTTTGATGGACTATCCACGATATATATTGTCACTATCCACGTATTCTACGAATTGTTGCATTTTTGAATTGCTATATATATTTTTTGATTTTAATAATTTATAAATAATTCATTACTTTGTTCATTGTAATGTCAGGGTACTTGCATATTCTACATAATGGTAATTTGCACTGCTTATACTAATCTCTTTTAAAAAGGCACTGTTAATAAACGGTAACAGTGCGTTAAAAAGCACTGTTAATAAACGCATTGGGTTGAATGTGAACCTAACCATTGTGCAGGGCATCCCTGGGTTCAGCTCTTCCTCACACACACAACCAGAGGCCAGGAGCAGCAACACCTTCACTGCTGGTAAATTAACTTCAAATTATCCTGTAAAATAATTTGTTGCTGCATTACATTAAGTAGGCCTATAATCCAAGTGGCTGTCCAGTCATATCAACTGTTAAACCTTGAGTAGTAATGAATTTCTTTGACTAGTGAAAGTCTACATGTGACTGTGAAACTACATAGTTTATGTAAAAAAAAAATGTTGCCATAAGTTATTGATCAAATTTCCCCCCAGTGTACTTCACTGTAATGAAATTGTGTTTTCCTCTTCTGTGCAGTTTTAAACAATACACTAACACTTTTATCCCAAGCAAGTGATTGAAGCATGTGCAGTAAGACTTTTCTAATGTTAGATCAAAAGTGAAGAAAGTACAAAACTTTACAATGCCCATTCCCCCCAATGCACAGGACAGTGAATAAACCCTCTCAAGTATCTTTAAGTGCAGAAATAAGTTTACATAATTTACACAGTACCTATTATTTCTGAATTCTGAGTTGCATGAGTCCACATCTATAGAAGAGTCTCCACAAAGCAGTGATGCAGAGGTGGGCAGTGTTGTACTATTCCTTTTAATTTTTGATGCATAAGCCATGTGTTGACAGGTTTACCCCAACCCCTAGAAAATATAGTATTTTGAAAATACTTGACAACTTAAAAAAAAGAAAAAAAAAAGAAAACTGGCACCAGAGATAGAGTTGCTTCATATGAACTTCAGAGTAAGTGCCAGAGGTGAGACCAAGACATTGTTTTGCAAGTCACAAGTAAGTCTCGAGTCTTTGCATTCAAGTCCCAAGTTCGTCCCGAGTCAAGACAGACAAGTCTCAAGTCAAGACAGACAAGTCCAAGTCAAATTGAAAGTCCTCGAGTTTAAGCTCAAGTCATTAATGCTTTTTGCACAAATTACTGCCTCAGTGTTAATTACTATAGTAAATGAAATGTATACTAATTTATATCAGGAATGCTTTTAAAATATGATATAATATTATCATATTTATTCAAACTTAGTGGATGTTGTTTGGTTGGTTGTCTGATTGGTTGAATGTGAAGAGTGGCAAAGCAGTTTTTAGTAACCGTTCCTTGGAAAAATTAATCGTGATTTGCTACACATTAAGTTTAAAAATTGAGTCCCTGGTTAAATTATTTTGTTGATGCGATAGTAATTGTACTAGAACTTTCCTATTTCCATGGCAACGTATCAAGCGTCACATGACACTTTTTTGGGGCTACGTGCCTGTTATTTACAAAACGTAATGTAAATCCATCCATTTCTCCCGAAAGACATGAAAGTGAGTGGCTGGTGAACAGCCAGAAGACTTTATAGTTACCTATAGGCTAAAATGTGCGTTTGTTGTGGGGGAAAAATAACATGTCTCAAAATTACAGTTGAAAGGTTTATCATTTCCGCTTACTTAGACATCAGTGTTTTTTTTTTCTCAAATTATAAATGGTTCGCTAGTACATGTGTATTTAAATGCCTGAAAAAGAAATAAAAACATTATTTTGTTGAAAACTGACTTAACGTGTGATAGTAAATGACAACTCACACGCGATGCTGAACGCACTATCACGCGCTCTCTGGCTCAGTGCCAAACGTGCAAAAGCAGCGCTAATCAGCAATCGCTAATCATGCGTCAATGAAAAGGTGCTATACAACAGTCAGTGATTATTACAACTCTGACCTGTGGTTTTAGAAGGTAGGTCAAGTATTTCCAAGTCACAGGGCTCAAGTCCAAGTCAAGTCACGAGTCATTGTTGTCAGTCTAAGTTGAGTCGCAAGTCATCTTTGAATATGTCAAGTCGAGTCGCAAGTCATCAAATTTGGGACTCGAGTCCAAGTCAAGTCCGAGTCATGCGACTCAAGTCCACAACCCTGGTAAGTGCTAATATATTATTTCACACAGAGTACTATTGCTGACTTGGCATACAATCTCTTATTGCAGGCAAAAAATGACTATCACTGGCTTTTCTTTACAAAGAATAATTAAAATAAATCTCAAAGAACTAAGCATTTTTGTCTTGTCTTTTAGACAAACAATAATGAAAAGTTTTATATTTTTTCTGATGGTGCAATGTTGTGTTATATGGCCCATGCAATGTCACAGGCCCTGTCAGGTGCAACCCTCAGACTTCAGTCAGGGAATGGGGTCATAAAACACCTGTTTCCAAGCAGGATCCTGTTGTAATCATCTATAATGGAAAAAAATCAGTTCTTCAGAACATTCAGAAAAAATTATATCACTCAAAAAGTACTATCGCGCTGCCCTAAAATACTTCCCGTATCACCTCCACTTATAAAGCCACAATCTAATCCTGTTAACCTGAAACAAACCTGCTCGTGAACCAAAAGTTGTGTATTCGAACTGTATAAACGAGGATTCGAACTGTATAAACGAGTTTACTTCACTTCCTTTAGACTACGTCAAACACATCCATTCACTGGCGCTTCCTCGTCGCCCCGTCATGACATCATCTCAATTGCGCCAACCTTGAACACCATAGCAACAACACCACAACGCCAAATCACCAACAATCAAATCCAGCTAACTGAGTTAGCGACGTACGAAGAACAGGCCCCAGAAGGACAATCTTAAGAGATAATTACCATTGTTTTGATGTATTTTGTGAGTTTTAATGATTTTGCTAATAAGGTGCAATAAATGCCCTAGTGACTGGTCAGACATTGTTTCGTCATGAAATATTCATATTCATCTAATGCTATTCCAACACTTTGGCCCATTTTGCAGAACACCAATTTAAAAAAAAAAAAAAAAAGCTAAATATAGCCTACCATCATGTTCATTGTTAATAATACAGCACTTTATTTCTTCTCTCTGTTGTTAAATATAATACTTTCACACCACACAGTTAAACATTTTGGATATGATTGAAATATATAATATGATATTTATGATATTCATTATGATAAGATACTTTGATATGGAGGGCTTTAAATTTACTTACATTAATGAAATATAACTAATCCACTAGCAAACTTAAGACATCAACAAAAGGAGGAGAACAAACAAAGAAATGTGTTGTCCGCCATCAAAATACAGTGTCGAATTCGGTTCGAGTGGGAATGCTGTGACTTCTGGTGCTGTGTCAGTGAGATTGAGGTCTTTTTGAACTGAAAGCACTTTTCTAGTATATATCAGTGTCAGCATTTCTCTGTTGCTGGCAAACAACGCAAAGACAATAATAGATACCTTGTGTTTGCTGTTGTGCTTTGGCACTCAGGTCAATAGTATAGGAGACAGCTTATTCAGACTGCTTGTGCCCCTCCCACATCCTTTTGAGCAATGCTTTTCAGCTGCATCTCTGGTATGATATATGCATGCAGTCGTTTTTCATAATGGATGTTTGTGTGCCATCTGACATTAAGTCGATCAATCCAATCCCATTTGAAATGGGTCTATAATGCAAAAAAGTGCTTTGTGTGTGTTTGCGGAGAATTAAAGAGATCGTTCACCCAATAATTAAAGTTCTGTCATCGTTTGCTTATGCCCTTATATTGTATGGATGTTCACACTGCTCAGAGTTGCAAACTGTCAAAAGCACCACAAAAGCAGTGCATACATGCAGTCATTTTTATTTAGAAAAGAGGCATTAAATTGATAAAAACATTACACTAAAGATATTGGTAACACTTTACAATAAGGTTCATTTATTAATCATTAGTTCATGCATTAACTAACATGAACTAACCATTTGTTACTGTATTTGTTATTCTTTGTTAACGTTAGTTAATACAAATCTAGCTGTTCACTGTTTCTTCATGTTAGTTCACAGTGCATTAACTAATGTTAACAAGATTTTAATAAAGTATTAGTAAATGTTAAAATTAACATTACCAAAGATTAACAAATGCTGAAGAAGTATTGTTCATTCTTTGTTAATGCTAACTAATGTAGTAATTAATGAACCTTATTGTAAAGTGTTACCAAGATATTATGTAACATAAGATTTGTAGGTAACACTTTCCTTGAAGGGGTATGCATAAGACTGACATGACACCTTCATAACCATGATATGACATATGAAGTAGGGTTTATGCATGTTTATGACAACTGTCATTAAGTGTCTTCGCTCAACAATGTCATTTTGAATCAAATATGACATTGTTTAAGATGTCTTTGTCATGACATCTTGACATAAACCATAACACCATAACCTGTCAGTGTCTTTGTCATGACAACTTGACATAAAATTAAGTTAAACTGTCATGTGGTTGGTTTTGACATTGGCTGTCATGAGGCATTATAACCATGTCATTAATATTTTTCATGACCTCAACTACAGTGATACTAATTGAATTTGTCATTAAAAAGTTATAATGGCTTCATTACAGCCAATGTCAAAACCAACCACCTGACATTGAAAATGTCATAACTGAGCGAATGACACTTAATGACAGTTGTCACAAACATGCATAAAACTTCCTTCATATTCATAACATATGTCATGTCATGATTATGAAGGTGTCATGTCTGCAAAAAATTCTGCAAAAAATGTAACTTTGCACCGTTTTCACAAAAAATAAATAAATAAATAAATTTAGCCACAAAAACTGCTTTCAACATTGATAATAATTAGAAATGTTTTTTGAGCACCAAATTTGCATATTATGATGAGTTCTGAAGGATCAAGTGACAATGAAGACTGGAGTTATGATGTTGAAAATTTGCGCTATCACAGGAAAATACTAAATTTTAAAATATATTACTACAGCTAAATTTTAATAATACTCCACAACATTACTATTTTACTGCATTGATCAAATAAAATGCAGCACTTTATGAGCATAAGAGATTTATTTCAAAAACATTATATCAAATACCTTACTTTGGTATGGTAGAATATGATCTGGTAGTGTATGATTTGGAATGGTAGTGTATGAATTGTATCATAAGACTAGTGTGGGAAAACCCAGACAACTTCTGGCAAATTTTGATTTGCTTTGCAAGTTAGTCTGGCAAAGAGCTCATTTAAGCCCATTTCTAATCCGTCGAAATCGCGGCACCAATCAGAAACGTTGGGGCAGGCTTTACACGAATGACGACAGCACAGCGACAGTGAAGCAGATTTTGTGCATTTACAAAGATGAATGCCACCATGGAACTAGGGGTGTGACGGTTAACACCATCATTCACTTTACCTGCCAAAACCATGTTATTTTTTTTTTTCACAGAAATGTATTATCATAAAGAATGTTTAAATACTTATATCAGCTTACGAGGGAAACAGAGGCGGAGTTAGTGGTGCTTCAGAGGCTGCTGCTGCTGCTGGAGATGATTCGGGAGAGGCCATAATTCAGTTACAGCAGAGAATGGTCTGGTTTTAACCAGGCTATAATAAGACACATTTGGGGCCCTATTTTAACGATCTGAAACACAAGTAGCAAGCGCAAAGCGCAAGTAACTTTGTGGGTCTTGGGCGCTGTTGCCATTTTACCGGCGGGATAAAGGACTCTTGCACCGGGCGCAAGTTTAAAAGGGGCTGGTCTGGAGTAGCTTCATTATTCATAGGTGTGGTTTGGGCGTAACGTGAAATAAACCAATAAGAACATCAAATCATATTGCCTTTAAGAGCATGATGAACGAGTTGCGCTTGTTTCATGGTGCAATTCTATTTTAACGGCACATTTACCAGGCGCGCTTCAGCATCGGTTCACAGTCGAGAGATCAATGTTCTTGTCAGGGCCGTAAAAGAAAGAGAAGGGACACTGGGGATGGGACAAACCCACCCAAATTAGCTTCGGTTAAACATGCATATAATAATTTGGGTAAATGTGTAAGTTTTATGCCTATTTTTCCCATCGTCATGGACACAACAATGATTTCCCTCATGTTTATATATTTTTCCTTATAATAATGTATCATTTGCAAAAAGTAAAATGCATCTGTGTTGATGAGAGAATCATCAATAGTGTATGCACGTTGTTCACACTTGTACTATGGCCAAGCATGCGCGCTTAAAATAGCATCTAAATGTACGCAGCGCCACTGTCTTTAAACCAGTTTTTTTTTCTGGTAATTTGCACAATTGTTTACTGGAACTGCAAAATAGCACTAGGGATTGTTTGCGCCGACACGCGCCTCCTTTTCGCACCAACCCGCCCAGGGAGCGCAAGTTCATTTCCTAGTTTACCGACGTGCGTCTGTGGAGGAAAAAAGCCTGCGTTGCGCGGAAGCAAGATAGGGCCCTTGAAGTCAAAATTCTCCTAAACCATACAGGTTTGGAACAAACGATGAGTGAATGATAACAGACATAATTAATTTAGAGCTGAACTATACCTTTAAAAAAAAAAACTTACAATAGAGCAGTGTTTAAAGTTTTCCTGTAATTCTAAATTTCCAAACAGGCCTGCATCATCCTGGCACATGCGTAATATCAAATGAGAGACATGGATAGAATAAGTGGAATATGTGGATTGGCCTGTGGCTGCTGGCCTCACCTGCTTTTTCTTAAACCAGCATTACTGTCTTAATGCCTTCTTACACTGCTGTAAAGCCCACGACCATCAGCAGAATCTATCATGTGGACAGAATTGCTGACTAGCTATTACTTCTCTGCAGTTGCCATAAAACCCGGCAATTAAACGCTATTGGCCTATTCTGCTCTGTCTTAAACCAGTGAGCTCTGGTCGGACGTCAGCCACTGGAAATTGGAAATTAAATACTGTGACAGTTTCTGTGAAATTGCACCTGATGAGGTGGGCCTATTCTTATCCGAGCTTTGGAATAACTTTCTTGTCTTCATGGAAAATCAGCGGTCAAGACGATTACATTTTTTTTTAAATCACAAAATGAAGATTGCCATAGTTATTTAAATTAGTCTCTATCATGTTATAAGACGAATATTTTAAATAATGATAACACCAAGTTGGTGCTAGTATTTGTAATGAATGACAGTCTTTTTAGTGTTCAATTATTGACAATTTAGGCACATTTACACATTAAAGTAGAAAACTTATTATTATTTCATGATATCAGTGTTTTTACAGTATTTTACAATCAAATAAATGCAGCCTTGAGACTTCTTTCAAAAACCTTTAAAAACTCTTACTGACCCCAAACTTTTAAACAGGAGGGTAAACTAAGAGTATAAATTTGCATGCACAGTTAAATATCCAATATCTGATACTGATTCATAAAAAATAACCAATTTGATACTGTGTACAGTATATGCGTTCTTTGTAATCAAATCAGTTTCCACTCTCAAGCCTATAGCTATAGGACATTTGAAGGAATGTAATGTGATGGTCTTCTTGCATTTTATAAGGGTTCCTAAGGGTATTTGCCATATTAGAGTTGTAAGTTTGTACTGTGTGCTTAGGGTTTTGGTGTTCAGCTTTCTTTGGGAATATCAGACCACACGGCCTCAGGCTTTGTAGGCTTTGTAGTCCATAATTTGGCTCGCATCACTCTGCATGCACAAGATTGTGCGGTTATAAACCAATGCCATATTAGATGCCAAAATCATTTCGCTGCACAACTTTTGATAAATATGAACTTTCAAACTTTGTGTTTAAATTTTCAATTAGTGTACCAGACATGACTTCTATTTGAGATTTGACATAAAAAACATGTACTCTATCTGAGAATGCTGGGGTTTTACTAAGATCTGTCAATCTGCTCAATCCCCAACCATGAACCATATTTCTTTTTTATCCATCACTGCATTTTATGATCTTTTTATGATCATCACACCAAACAAGCTCCAAGACCTTTCTGTGACATCTAATTTACTGCAATGGTCAACATTGTCTGGATTTTTAGCTGAATAACACCACTGGTCTCACGTCAGTCAGTGTTGGGGAAGCTACTCTGAAACTGTAGTTTGACAAGCTACCCGTTTAGAAAAAGTAGTTAGCTACACTACAAGTTACTATCAAAAAGTAGCTAGCTACATTGAAACAACTTTTGCTTTTGAACAACGTATATTATAAACAACTGAATAAGTCTCTGAGAAATGTTTTAAGTAAAATATTTAGTGTTTAAAACAAGGCAATGCAATTACAATTTCAATTATTGTTTTATTACACACAACACTAAAATATCTCTGACTGTTTGTCAAAAGTGCAACAAACAGCCTACAACATTGCAAGAACAAAATATACATCCAAAGTAAATTGCATGTAGAACATTTTCTCAAAAATACTGATTGAACTTGGACAAATAAGGCCATGGGTAACTGAACGTTAGTCTGTTTCTCCATCCTCCAAGTCTGCCGTCACGTCTTGCTTTATAATCATAGTATGGGTGTGTCAACCCACTTCTGTACGCCAGTGAACCGTTAGCCGCAAGATGCGTGATTAAACAACAGGTGGCAGTAATGGCAAAAAATTAGTTTGTAATTTAACAATTAGAAGAATATCCTTGCATCGCGCTGATTCCGCAGGCTCGAAAATGTAGCAATGTAGCTTTTGCTCGCGCTACACCGCTACTTGCTGCAAAAAGTAGTTAGCTATGGAAAAGCTGACACTGTTTAAAAAGCAACTGAGCTACTGCCAAGCTACTGAAAAATGTAGTTATGTTAGTAGCTACGCTACTTGTAGTTAACTACGCCCCAACACTGCACGTCATACATTCAGAATGCTTTGACTGTTTAGGCATCTGTCGCAGGATGAAAGACAGACACAGATCTCAAATCTTCATTATGAATAACATATATAAAACACTCTTTCCAGTTCAATGGAATCATTTTTATGCTGCACAGTACTGATGTCCACAAGGACAAAGGGATATCCATGAGAGATTGCTGCCAACTCTGCAGCTGTTTTCTCCTCTGTCACATAAGGAAAATGTTTGTTCAGTCTGCCGCCACAGTCTCCATATCCTAAAAATAAATTGCAATCAAGAAGGATGCAGGTACGCAATGCACCAATGCATTACATGCACCTGACTTTAGTGAAAGGAGCCAAATGGCTTCAAATCTCATTAGTGGAGCGAATGATTTTACTTTCATTTAAATCCAGATCCCACCCACTTATAAATCTTGTTTCTAATGCTTGTCACTGCCGGAAATTGGATAGATTTGAATGTAAAGCAGCTGTTTGGCATTTTAAGTGAGATCTGGTATCCATGTACTGCCTTGATAATAACTGTGGTAGTGGCAGTGTTGTGTGCATAAAAAGAAAAGGCTTCTGTAATGTCCTTATAATTTTTTGCATGGATGTACAGTAATTAATTGCAATAATGCATTTCCCTCCTCCAGTCAATACTCAGTTTGTATGAGAGTGAAATTGTTGCCGTGCACTACTAACCCTCTGGGGTCTAGGTTTTTTTTATGGGTCCTTGAGATGTTTTGACATGCTGTGACATTTGTGCTTTTTTCAGTTGCTTATAAACATATTAATGGCACAGGTGAAATTACACTCTATTTAGCACAAACAGGGCTACCATAAAATGCAAGCAACATATTTGTACATGTTTGAATTTTTGAGAGAATATTGTTTATGCGTGGTTATTTAAAAAACTGAAAATGAAAGTTTCTGAAATAAGGCCACAAAAGACAAACTAAATATGTGTCCAAAAGACTTTGGACTAATGGATGTTGTCGCTTCGAGTTCTAGCTCCAAAATGATGTGAAAATCATCTTGCTTTTTCATTCACATACCACAATAGATTCTTTTAAATTGTGAAAAACTTTTTTTCTTTGCCAAGGCAATTTGTGTGGATGGGTGAACGGCATTACAGGCGATCTGGCTGAGAAAATGTAAGCATCATTTTACATTGCTTTTTGACATTTAAACTAAAAAGTTCACCAAAAAATTTTAATCACCTGTCTTTTGAAACTTGAATGACTTAATTTCTTCCAATGAACAAGGATTTACAGAAGCTGCTCTTTTCCAAAGTGAATGACAACAATGGTCAAGCCAGATTAGTAATCTGTTCCTCACACAAAGCTATCATATGGTTTCTGATGATTTGGATAATAGTGCACAAGTCATATGGATTACTATGGCACTTTTATTGTCCTCTTTGTTGATATCCCCAACATTTGGTCAACATCCATGAGAGCAGCATACCATGAAGAACATGTTCTACAATGTTCCACAAAAGAGTAATAATAATAAAAAAATAATAATAATAGAGTAAGTAATTTAAACTGAATCTCAAAATAATGAGTGTGCTTGTTAGATTTGTTAAACATATCAGCCAGAATATTCAGAACCCGTATATTGATTCCCTCTTCAATCATTCCGTCTCCATCTCTCTCTCTTTTTTGTTCTTTCAGTCTGTTGATGCTCAGTGATTCAGAGTAGTGCCCCTCAGCCTTTCTGTCTGCCATGGTTTAAATCTGATCCGGTATTACACCATGCCATCCTCGCTTTGCACATCACCTCCTTCTCGCCAGGCAACGAGAGCTAGAACTGGCAGTGAATACTTATTGCAATGTTAGCAGTAGATTGTCATTGAACTTGTTCTGTCTTTAGAGCTCTAAGTAAAGTGGTAGTAAAGTTTAATTCAGGAAAAATAGAGCCGTCATTTTGATAATAATTTAGTACAATTAATTGTACAGAAAATAACAATAAAAAACAAGTAATGAATACTTTCCCCCTCTAATAACTAAATGTTTTTCTTTTAAAATTAAACAATAGACAGACCAAGAAAAAAAATCTTGAATTTTGAGGCATCACACATAGGGTTGGGTATCGAGAATGAGATATCTGATTGGAACCGGGACTAACTTTTTGTTTTTCCCAGAATCGTTGAAAAGTTACAATTTCGATTCCTAGTTTCGAATATTCACAAGTTCGGTCTGAACCGGAAGAAGAAGCCGCTGAACAACACCAACGAAGAAGCGTCTACCGGAAGTGTTTGCATAACCGTGCGAGTCAAACATGAGTAGCTTATGTCGGCGGTCCAAAGTGTGGCTTCGCTTTTCTAAAAATAACAAAATCTCGGCAAAATGCAACATTTGTGACAAAAGGAGTATTTGTGACTGAAGGAGTATTCCTTCAGAAATGAGTATTTCCTTCAGAAAGACCATTGGTTAGCAAGGTTAGCTAAACTTTTTTTGACCCTGCCTCTTAAAAGAATCGGAATTGAGAATCGTTCAGGAACCGGAATCAAGAATCGTTCAAATTCAAACGATACCCAACCCTAATCACACATTACCAGTAAGGCCCTGTTTACACAAAGGGAAAACGCAGATATTTCCCTGCGGATTGGCCTCTCGTTTACACGAAAACCTGAATATGTTTTTATCACAGAAAATGTTTATTTCTAAAAACTCCGGCCAAAGTGGAGATTTCTGAAAACACTGGTTACGTGTTGTTGTGTGAACTGGGAGAAAGGGCGTTTAGGTTCTCTCTTGTTGATTCTGAGGATTCTGATTGGCTTGCATGGCTTTATCCTTCTCCCTACACTGCCGCCAATAGGTTTGGCATAGTTATGATGGCGCTCGACGGCGTATTTTGCGGGTGTGTGAACGATGTTATTTGTGAAAACGAAAAAAACTTGTTTTGTTAAATACCCGGCTTTGTGTAAACATGGCCTAAGTCTTTGCAGCTCTATCTACTGTTTTTTAGTCACTTTTCTGCTGTGAGGAGGAAGTTCCTCTAAATCGCACCAGATAAAAATAAACACTTTGCCAATACTGGCTGCCAACTGGATGTGCACGTACGCACATTGTTTTCCTGGAAAATCAATGACACCTTGTCGCAGCAGGGGGTGTCCGCTTCAGCCTCTGAGGTTTTGGGGTAATTAGAAAGCAAGACGCAGCTCTGAACGTCTACCTATGGTCTAGTGCCTTGGCCATGTAATAATGTATTTGATTTAAAAGGGAATACATTCATAATAAAGGTTCCTTAAATGTTTCTTATTTTTAAACTCTGGTAAAGTCTCACTGAAGAATGATTCAGAAAATGTGTATTCACGTAATCTAATAAACTAGAGAAGGAAAAATAACAGCAATTATGTATCCATTTGAACATTTTGTTCCGTTTAATCTGTTTATTTATTATTTTTTTATTTTTTTATTATTATCCTTGTTTTGGGAACAACATGTAATGAAGAAACCTTGCCTTGGGATAATTTGTACTTACTGTGGTATTTTTTTAATTCATAATACACATTAGGTGGTTCCATTAATAGTTTGTGCTCCTGTTCTATAGAGGTTACATTATTTATTTATGTAAGGACAGGTATAGCCAATGGTCCTTTTCGGAGAATAAATGAATTTTGATTGGTTCTGAAGTCCAGTCACATATATGCCAACACTAATTTGCCTTTTAAAATCAGCATTCACCTCATACTACTGAGAATTGTACAACCTCTGTGCAAAAAACAAAGGAGTAGCCATCTGCACATGTAATTTACAGGTGGCGGTAACATCACAATTTTCATCACAGAAATGATATGGCACACGGTTCATTCTCAGATTCCTTTTCACTCTTACTGCACTTTTTATCAAATTACAGGCTTGTCTTCCAAAGAGCGATTCTAGAACTTCAACTGCTTTCCTCTGGCTTAGCTGGCCCTCTGATTCGGAACAGGAGGATTAGCATGATTGATGTAATGTAGCCTGCACCCAAGCTCTGCTTCTTTTTCAGACACAACATGCAGTGCTAGCCCAATATATTGTAGGAAAGGAACAGCCGATTCTTCTTTAAAGTCATCCCTTTGGTAATGTGGTATATAAATGCATGGTTATGTAATAAGGTTCTGTTAAACATCTTGGATGCATCAGTGAGGCAGTGAATCTAAAATAAAAGCAATGTGCAATGAACCCACAATGCTAGATAGGTGAAAACAATATTTTATTGTGGGTGGAAATAGGATTTATGCATCAATGTGACTGTGCAACGTGCTTCATAAATGTACAGGTATATATATACACTCACCGGCCACTTTATTAGGTACACCTGTCCAACTGCTCGTTAACACTTAATTTCTAAGCAGCCAATCACATGGCGGCAACTCAGTGCATTTAGGCATGTAGACATGGTCAAGACAATCTCCTGCAGTTCAAACTGAGCATCAGTATAGGGAAGAAAGGTGATTTGAGTGACTTTGAACGTGGCATGATTGTTGGTGCCAGAAGGGCTGGTCTGAGTATTTCAGAAACTGCTAATCTACTGGGATTTTCACGCACAACCATCTCTAGGGTTTACAGAGAATGGTCCGAAAAAGAAAAAACATCCAGTGAGCGGCAGTTCTGTGGGCCAGAGGTCAGAGGAGAATGGCCAGACTGGTTCGAGCTGATAGAAGGGCAACAGTGACTCAAATAACCACCCGTTACAATCAAGGTGGGCAGAAGAGCATCTCTGAACGCACAGTACGTCGAACTTTGAGGCAGATGGGCTACAGCAGCAGAAGACCACACTGGGTGCCACTCCTTTCAGCTAAGAACAGGAAACTGAGGCTACAATTTGCACAAGCTCATCGAAATTGGACAATAGAAGATTGGAAAAACGTTGCCTGGTCTGATGAGTCTCGATTTCTGCTGCGACATTCGGATGGTAGGGTCAGAATTTGGCGTCTACAACATGAAAGCATGGATCCATCCTGCCTTGTATCAACGGTTCAGGCTGGTGGTGGTGGTGTCATGGTGTGGGGAATATTTTCTTGCCACTCTTTGGGCCCCTTGGTACCAATTGAGCATCGTTGCAACGCCACAGCCTACCTGAGTATTGTTGCTGACCATGTCCATCCCTTTATGACTCACAATGTAACCAACTTCTGATGGCTACTTTCAGCAGGATAATGCGCCATGTCATAAAGCTGGAATCATCTCAGACTGGTTTCTTGAACACTGACAATGAGTTCGCTGTACTCAAATGGCCTCCACAGTCACCAGATCTCAATCCAATAGAGCATCTTTGGGATGTGGTGGAACGGGAGATTCACATCATGGATGTGCAGCCGACAAATCTGCGGCAACTGTGTGATGCCATCATGTCAATATGGACCAAACTCCCTGAGGAATGCTTTCAGCACCTTGTTGAATCTATGCCACAAAGAATTGAGGCAGTTCTGAAGGCAAAAGGGGTCCAACCCGTTACTAGCATGGGGTACCTAATAAAGTGGCCGGCCGGCCACTTAATACATTTAACTACTGTAATCTCAATGTAACACTTATTAGTATAAACCTAGTTAGCTTTAACAAGCTAGTTTGCTTACATAATTTGTTAATAATAGTATATTACACAGCATCACTTCTTGTATGAGAGCAGCAACATAAAGGTTGCATTTTGCTCTCAAATCCACTGCATGCACATGCCACCATGATGGTAACTATCCTAAAACCAACATTAACAGAAATTCTTCTAAATTAGCATAACAAAACATTAATCGCTATTAAATCTCCCACTTAAAATTAATCTTGCACATTATAATATTATAGCATTTACTCTCCCTTTCAAAGCATGCTGGGAAATAGACATCCCAGCTGTTTCAGGTAAACTTAAGTTTGTCTAAATTAAAATAAATAATTTTCATAAAATTCAAAACAATGAAACAGTTCAGTTTACTTAAAATATATCAGTTCTTTGAACTTTAAAGAAAACAGTGCACTAAATACTCATAAAAAGTTAATTTGACTGAACTAATTAGTTTAATTTAAGTTTGTCCTACTCAAACCAATTAATTATTTTGAGCGTCAGGGTTTACAGATTTGATTGAGGAACGAACTACACTGGTTGTACTTTATGTTTTTGATTCACTAAAAAGAACCAACTCATTTGTGTCAATCATTTGCTAATCAGACTACACTGGACTTGTGTTTTTATTGAATGAAAGGAACCATCGCGTTCTGTAATTGGACATAGTGTCTTTTGAAGTTGAGAGAAGTTAAATTTTTCAGAAAAAAGCGCCTTTTTCACAGCTGACCAATGACAAGTGAGTAGACGCGACCAATTGTTTCCATAACGACAAGAAACAATGGCAAAGGTGAAGGTAGATGGACTTATTGTGCTCTGTGTCGGATCACAATGAGTTAACGCTTTTCTAGACATTCAAAGACGCTTTACAATTGTTGGTTTACATTGATAAAACAAACAAACAAGGTATATAGACATGGTTAAATATAATATACACCATAAAAGAGGCTGGGTGGGCACACATTGGACACATCCTCGGCTGTTCAGGTAAGTGTATCATCTTCTACTTGTTGTTAACAAAACTATCTGTTAACATAAGCTAACATTAACATTCGCTCAGCAACAGTTAAGCTGAAGTTATAGCAACAAAAGACTCCATCGGCTGCTATCTGGAACCAAAACGCCACAAGCTTTTTTCCCCCTACTATAAAAGCGCCCTTGTCAACTTTTCTTGACAAAAAAAGAAGCCACATGTGAATGCCCTTAAGCTGCGTTTATGCGATATTACTGTCATTTGGAAGAGATGGTAACCAGTGAAGGTTTATATTCGGAGCGCTTTGTGATTCAAATTTAATTTCATTTTCAATGGCAAAACTCATTATTTTCTAAATTAATTGCAGCAGTCAGGTGGTACAGCACAAGTCAATGCTCTTTAAGGTGTTTATATTGATTGCAATTTTAATGTAATTGAAGGGAGGATGGGTTCTCTTGTTTTCAAAGCTAACTTGCTATTGCTAGCCTCTCTGAAAACTGCCAACCCAACCTTTATTGCTCTGCCTGTTTTGCGCTGTGGATTCAGGAACTGTGGCTCATTTTAAAAGTATTGCAATAATCTCTATCTGAGTATGTTTGATATTTCTTCCACATCCGAAGAACACACAGGCTAAAGCACTTAAAGGAACAGAGCATCATTTGGTTTCAGTATTTACTAAAAACATATGGACGATTCCCAACATTTTTTTGTGGTTCATAGTTATAATTTCAAAGCAAAAACCCTAATTTTCCACTCTCAGTGATAAAAAAGCTAGAATGCTTTTATTCTGTGTATTTTTTTATTTTTTTTAATAATCAGGATATCATTTTAGCACAGCAAGAGACATGTTGAATTAATGTGCACGTATGGCAGAAGGAACAAGCAGATGGAGCCTGAATTTCTCTCCCTTTCCATCTCAGAGACTACCAATTAATTTCCAGGTGGGTGGGAATATAACTTGGAGGATATGTGAGAGTTCTTTGCTGAAGAGGAATGTGTTAAAAATTTCTTCATTTATCTTCCTAGAGGCTAAAACAAGGTGGAATGGTAGATGCTTTTTGTACTATAATGCAGACGGAAAGCAGACCTGCACTCCATTAGCATGGGACCCAATTTAAAAATAACTGTAATACATGTGATGAAAAGAAACGCATCAGTCTATGATATCAGACATACCAATGAGGATTGACGAGTAAGGTGGGTCAATCAGCCATTTTTTTCTTATCAAATAACTAACCACATACAAATCTATTGCATTTCTGCACGTCACTATGTATTCTAATGAAACCACAAAATAAAATGCAAGGAAATGTACCCCAACTCATGATGCTGTACAACTGCAATTTTGATTTATTAAAATAAAGAGCTAAGGCACATTTGAATCCAGAACTCAGTGTCTTCAAATAAAAAATGCTACTTAACATTCAGACTGATTCATTTATCCATAGTGCTACAAAATCCCGGGACCAACAGCAGATGAATGAATATTTGAGCATTTAATTTGATCAGCAATCATTCTCTAAAATGCCAGAGATTTTTCTTGTAAAATATAGTAGCAACTAAATTTGCTTCTTATTTGGACATTTTTTAGACTTGGAAATTAGCAAATTCTGTGAAAAAAGACCTGGGTGAATTCATCGTATAGGCCTAGACTATTAATCAAAATATTATTTTAAAATGCATGACCTAATTACTATAAAAAAAAAACTTAAAAAAAAAACTAAGACATTTCCATTTTGTGATGATACAATCAGCACATCTGTGCACCACTCTCCCTCCAACAGTCCCTATTACTTTATAAACAAACTGATGCTTTCACTGTATCCTTTGACCTCCTTCTGTTTAAATATTAAGGTCTATTTTCCCTCCCTGTTTCTCTGTGAGCATGACAGTGTTGAACAGAACGCATTATATTCAACCAGGTTGTTTTCAGCGTTTGGTAAGTGTGATGATGGATATCCATGCCTGCTCTTTTACAAGGTCACTCCTCTGCTTGAATAAAAGTATAAGATAAAAATAAATATAGGCCTTGTGTTGAACATAATAGTAGTGTGTTTAAAAAAGTGAGTAAAGCTCAAAATCCTAATAATAACTTTTATTTCAATACATGAAAATGCATTGGGAGCACTGCACATTCTATTCAAGATCAAAACATGAAGAAAAAAGTATAGAATTAGTTTTTACTTTATAGAAAGTGAAGAAAATGGAATATTAGGCTGTTTGACTGCAAAAACATGCTTTTTATGACAGGATGAAAATGTCCTGGTTTTCAAAAAAACTGCTGGGAAAGATCAGCTCTACAGCAAAATATAGATGGGCAAACAAAGGAGAAAGATGAAGAAAAATGGGATAAAGAGGAAGAAAACTAAAGATATACTTATATTTTGTTATATTACATTATAATACAGTTTGTGATAGCTATTTTTGTTCAATTTGAGGGTATTTCTTTTAGTTATTTATTATTTATGATACAGGAGAGACATTATTTCTATCATTATTTCATTCATTATTTTTGAAACCTGCCATAATAAAACAAGTTGAGTAACCTGTGAGAAGCCTGAATTTGAGTCTTGTAATAACAATTTGTATATATATCTATATATACACTATGTAAGCTCAATTAATTTCTAAGAACAAAGAAATTAATCAAAGTGTTTTATCCTCATAATCAAGGTGACTTTATTAGATCCAAGCAATCCAGAAAATAATATATTAAAACATTTTAAGAGCATTCTGCTATTTTTGCTGTGTACTTAGAACAGCTCGATACACGCTGAATGCAGTGCTTGTGAAGAGGCACTAATAAGAAATCATTGAGACTCACCTCATTTAAAATGCATAAGGTAATGGATCTCAGATCTAATCCTGGCAATTAGTAATTAACAAAAGAGACTCACAAGCACGCTTGTATCACGGAGTTGTTTAGATAGCACTTTGCCGGACCCATTTGTCGTTAATATCAGCGTACTTCCATGACAGGCTGAAAAATAACCAATAGTGATTGAGCCAGACAAACTTTATGCAGTATTTTGTGTGGACCTGTCTTTGCTGCTGCCCTGTGGTTATTTGCGGGGGAAAGGCTTTCATTATTGCTTGACCCGTTCGCAATTAAACTGACCCTAGCTGTCCACGCTGTGCGGAGTGGCGGAAGCTCCCATCACTCTCAGGGTGAATAACTTCAACATCCGCTGCTGTGCATGCCTGAGCACTAATAAACATGCAAGGTGGAGTCTGTTAATTAATGCTGAAAAACATGCATGCTGTACTAATACATCAGAACAGCCCCAGTACACATTTCTCAAGGGTTTTTGTTACGTTTGGTTATTGTCTTGACTTAAGGTTTTATTGGTATTGGATTGCGTTTCGTAAAACTTCCATCTACTAAAAAAATTGAAAGGTTTTCCCTTTGTGTTTTTCGTGTATGACAACGTTGTCAAAACCATCCCTGTTTACGAAAGCGATAAAAAGCTGTATTATTCATGTCAGGCAAGTAGTTGGCAAAGTCACTTTGTAAAGAAAATATGCATATAGACAGAACATGTAATGCACATGGCATCACCATTTCCACAAATTTGCATTTTCTAGGCTTAATACAGTGAATTATATTTTAAGGCTGCTCAGAGTTGTAGATTTTTATAGTACGAACTTATAAGGTTTGTCACACAGGTTTTGCACACAAATACATGCTTACACATTCTTATTGAATGAGACCCAATGTCTTCTGTTAAATTTTCCCCCACTGTTATTTATTACATAGACAATACAAATAAATTAACCTGACTCCGCCAGATGGATTTGCTCCGCATATCCATCTGGAAACCTTCCGTTGAAGTAGTTTTGGTAAGGGGCGAAAATACTGGTTAGCTGATTGGCCTATGTTGGTGATAGACGGGCCAAATCAACCAATCAGATCAACGAAGCACATGACGTACTAACTTGCTGCTACAGGTAAACCTCGTTAGCTCAGCAAATAAGCATATTTGTCGTTTATGTAACTACAATTTGCTAATAAAAGGCACCATTTCAGCTGCCCGGTCCATATTTCACAAGAAGGATGCAAGAGAAAAAAGCATTAGCGAGCGGCTAAAATAATTAGGACTACCGCTGTCTGAAAATGTTTCTCAGATCGCGTTGCTTCCGCTTGATTGCGTCACACCTCAACCCGCCTCAAAGCCAACGCTGATTGGACGTTCGTTTGATGAACTGCTCCCAAATTTTCTATAACGGAAAGTATCCAGACTGATCTGCGAGTGAAACCTTGAAAGCTCGCGAGACCATCCTGATCTTCGCGAGCTTTCAAGGTTTCACTCGCAGATCAGTCTACAAATAAATAGGCCTATGTTCAGATCCTGAAAAATGTCCAGATCCTAAAAAAATGTCTAGATCCTAAAAAAATGCATGAATCACGTACTTTATTATTCAATAAAAGGATATGTTATTGCGAATATCATTGTTACAGTACTTGTTCATCGTTGTGTCAGTGTTTTATTTGCTGACTTTAGCTAGTTTCCTTGCACGAAGAACAACATAGAAAGAAAACACCTTTATCCGTTTAGGGCCACTTTGGAAACATGTCGGTGCATTTCAATGTAAGGGGACCCACGGTCTATATAGATAGGCAATAAAAGTATAACGGTTCATTAAGTAAGGCCTTTATACACGACTGAAAACAAAGTTATGTTTATGATCCTGCATTTCGGTCAATAGATCCTCCAAAATAATACACAATGCACCTTTAAGGTGTGGTTATGAGTACACCAGATGACCACCTTCCCCCTCTCTTAGTTCAGGGCAGCAGTCAAGGTCTTTAACCTTGGCAGTATGAGAAAACTCCCACAGGAGGCTGTTCAGTCATTTAGAATTACTGTAAAGTGTGGTGAGTTGGTCAGCTGATTTATCTTCACTTGTAGAGCCTCTTCCGTAATATCAGCAAAAGGAAGACACAAATGTAATGAAATAGCGCATAAACTAGAATAACTAGCGCATAACTAGTTATGCACATAAATAGCGCATAACTACAATAACTAGCACAACTTCTAAATGAATACCATGAAAACTCAGAACGCAGTGTTTGTTCATGTCTCTTTCCTCATAGACTGGAGACTCAGAACGTGGTCATATCTGTTGATTTCTCACGAGCTGTTGACAAAGATCACAGAATCTGTTGTTGTCTCTCTCTGAGAGAGACTGTGTATCTGTATTGCGACCAAAATTTGAGAGTGTGCGCCAGAATTTTACATCCAGTCACACATGTGGAAGGGGCTTATCAATGAATCCGAAATGTGTGGCAGGCCACTGAGTGTGAGAAAAATAGGAAATGGCTACTGTAAATGGCTAATGTGTGGAGGGGGAGGGTCATTAATCGAGCGCGCATGTAAACGTCTGTGGGAAGTAGATGGAGATAACCTAAAAAGCAAACTATTGACTCGTTCTTTCAACCTGCGGCTCAGTGTGCCAGTTAAATTCACTTGCTTGCCTCCCAAATACTACATTACAGCAGTGATAATCAAAAAACTTGAATAAAACGATTACTCTTTGTAAACACTGTTCATTGTGAGAAAATGCTCGAATATGACCTGTAATTTACGTGTTTAAACTAAACTTATTTAAGTTTTACCAATTTAAACATTCAAGAGCAAGACGCGAAAGAGAACTCGTGTCTAGAATAGTGTGCGCGTGTGTGGAATTAGTCTCTAGATGGGGTGAAGGGCAGAAACCGCATGTGGACCAATGAGATGAGAGAGACCATAGGTCGTCTTCTTGCCCTCTAAGAGGTGTCTGGCTATCTTTTTTTGATGGCGTTGGACAGTTTGTTTGTTTTAGTCCACCAAGACCCAATCTTAAATGTAGCAAAACTTTGTTCACTGTTATGGACAGAGCGGGGCCTGGCCATAAACTGGGCCCTAGAATGCGCTGTTCACCACAATGTGAAATGCTCCCCATTGTTGACCTAGTAACCCACTACCCACCCAATATTTACAAACAGAGATTTTTTTTACTCTCCCTTTGCTTACTTCAGAAACGAACTCGTGTGGAGACAGTATTTACGCTCCAAATAGTTACATAAACAGTTCTCGACTGGCCTCCTCAAATGTGCCGTGGGGAGGCATAAAATATTAGCTTCCAGGTGCTAATTAAAAATTCCAGTGCTGATAGACAACACCACACCAGAGATGCAATCGCCTTGTCTCTCCATGGGGGGAGAGGAATAATATGATTATCTTTTCAGAGAATCAATTCAGCTCAGTTTCTTGAGACAGAGGACTCTCAGCAGAATGAGTTGTTTGAGGTGGAGAAACAAAGGGAGTGTAATGTTTTTGAAGGTCCTGCTTTCATGTGTTCAGCATCTGCTGCCTGGAGTCTTTGCATACCCTTCGCACACATAAATGCTTCAACCATTTGCCTTTCTTCCTTTAAAACCAGCTAAGCATAGAAACTGAGCTTCTGAAACCATCACCAACAGCTGAGCGCTATGAGAGCTCATAACTGTACTGAGGTCAAAGTAGTAATATTAAAAAAGCAAGCTCTCATTTTCCTTCGTACACTTTCTCTGTAAACATGTGAAGATGTGTCCTTAAGGAAACCAGTCCAAGTGTTTTGGATTCTTCGTTTACAGAAAATATATTTAGCTTCTTTGCCCAGTTATACTGTAGCTGAAAGTATATTAAGAATGTGCAATTGGAAGATCAGGATTATAATTAAGGGATTTAGGCTGTCTCTACACTGTAAAAAAATATTGTTGGTTTAACTTAAAAAGTAAGTAACCTGGTTGCCTTAAAATTTTAAGTAGATTGAACTGGAAAAAGCTACTTAATACAATGAAGGAGAATGATTTAATCATCAAAAACTCAAAATAATAAGTTATCTTAACTAAATAAATTATTTAAGTTGATTTGACCAAAGAAAAAATGTTGTGATAACACATCTTGAAAACATTTTTTTTTTAATTTTTACAACAGAGAGCTGCATATCTTACAGCCACAAAGACAATTTTTATTTATTTTACTAAATAAGTTATAATTCTTTCATTGGATTTTAAAAAGAGTATAGTATATCTTACAGAATAGTATAAAAAAGTATGTATATCTTGGAACATTATAATTTAATTTAGCAGTGAAAATATTTTACAGTGTACTGTGCACCAACATATCTAAAATATTAATTGAATACTGACTATAATCAGTAGGTGTCAGTGTAATATATTAATTTTGAACAATTTATTAAATAAAAAAATAAAAAAAAACATTCAGCAGGTTTATTCATGCCCTCTGCTCTGTACATAAATTACAATCGTTTTGAGCTTAAATTAGAGTATCAAATGTGAACAGTATTTTTTGCAAGTCCACAATTTAAAAAAGAAATGTATAACATGTGAATTAGTGGTAAGGATTTTTCAGGTGATGCTTTCTGTTGCTAACATCGTTGTGCTGAAAATCGAGTCATTTGAGTTAGTGATTTTCAGTCAACCAATTAAAATAAAATGATTTATGTCATACACAGATCAGTCTGCGCAGCGCCGCTTCAAGTTGAACAAGTTGATTCAGAAATGAAACAAGTGACTGTTTTAAGGAGTGAGTCATTACATTTTTGCTCAAATGATTCATTCAAAAATACTGATTCATTCAGCCACTTCAGTTTATCTATTAATAGATTGACTTTTCATGATTTTGGTGATTTTTCTCAGCAATGAGTATTGCAATATTTATTCATATTTTCAATTAGCTTTATTTTTTATATTTTCAAGTTTAATTTAATGGCTTAGTAATTGTATTACATGCTTTACATGCTTTTCCTTTCTTTATTTTCTTTGCTGAACAACTAAATCTTTAATAGTTTTAGATTTAGTTACAGTAACGACACTGACATATGCAACTAATTTGAGTTTGAAACTAATTTAAAAGCCTAATGAAATTCTGGAATCTTTTTTTCCTCTATGATCTAATCCCTGGTCTTCTAATCCCAGGTTAAACATAAGTCTCAAGGCAGGGGTTGGGCCCATGTTGAGGCAGTAACTGATTGTTTGGCCCTGCATCATTTTTAAAGGTTTGAATCTAATGTCATTCCTCCTCATTACAGTTCAGCCTTCCAATGCCTGTGCTAATTCCTCTGCCAGTCCCTTGGAGAAATCTCTCCGCTGCCCTGGCTAGCATAAATCATTTTTATCGCTGGTACTTCGGCCTCGATCTGTACAGACGGGTGATGTTTTAAACCCTATGTGAATGGTAAATCTGCCAACTTTAATTAAAATGGCATCTTTCCCCTTTTGTCCTGCCGACATAATGGCCTCCAAACTTCCAACAAAAGATCTCTGAGGACTGACCCTAAGAAAGAAAAAAAAACTAAACAAAGGGACTACCTCATGCATTCTCCAAAATAAATGACACGGTTTAAAAAGTTCAACTTCAAAAATTTCAACACATAATACCAGTAAATGACAGAGAACAATTGTCGTTTAACAATCAAATTCCACTACACAAAAGAAAAGACCTGAAACCTAAGGTACGCCACAACTGCCGAGGATAATAAAATGGTTCACTTTCATTTAAAGCAGTCATTTATCATGTTTAAACTGCGAAACAAAAAGGTTAAGTGAGATCCCACGAGATATAAGTTTTAACGTCAAGGCTTTCCGCCACAATGAGCCAAGTCATCCATGGCCTCTTGTCTATCTTCATTGCTGTTAATGACAGTGTGAAACTCAATCAATGAAAGCAATTCATTTCGTTTTGCATGCTAATCATTCAGCTATGCTAAACACATAAGCCCTTATTGAGAAGTGCATGAATTGTGGCAACAGTTTCCCGCTCGCTCCAGCTGTGGTGCTGAAATGAAAAACTCATTGGGAAAAGTCAACACTGATTGCACTGTACTGCATTAAAACGCAAATATTTATGCTTTGACATTTTCCACAAATCAATAACTTAATCCACTTTCTGCCAAATGCCTTTGAAAAAGGCCATGCCGTACTATAATGGTCTGGCCTTTTAACTACAAAAGCCTTTCTGTGGATTAGAACTCAGGACCCTGAATCCATCCATTTTCATCATGGACTGGGAAGATCTAGTTGTGTGTGTGGCCATGTACACACAGAAGCAGAATACAGTATGTCTTTAGTGCCAAGTACAGTTTACACACACTTCATTAAAAGTGGTATGCATCATAAGTGTTTAATATGGCATGTTAAAAAGATTATTTTGATAAAAATAGTTGTTTCATTTGACTAAAAACAGAATTTTTAAACTGCTTTTTCAAAATATCTATAAGCAATAAAAGTGATCAAAAGTGACAGAAATATTTTGTAACATTACACATGTCTTTACTATTTCGAATAAATGCTGTTCTTTTGATTTTTCTATTAAAGGCTAGCTAAACCCCTGGTCAGAGCCTGACTCCACCCACTGGCAATATTTGAAAAATGCTGGAAAAGTGGGCAGAGCCCAGCGGAGGGGGCATGCACCTGAGACGCATCTCTTTGTATGGAACTTGCTTACGTCACCAACAACCGCTGTGTCACGTACCACCGCAAACATCCAATAGGAAAATTCAACTGCAGTAGCCAACGTTCAACCTGAAGAGGGCAGCACTAAGACGTTTTTACACCATATATTGTAGAAATAGAACACTTTATAAACAAATGCCAAAAAAGTTACTCGAATCAATGACTGGTATTAACAAAGATCCATTCTTACAGATCATTAACTAAAAAAAGTTGGTAAAGTGTTTAGTTACTCTTTAATCAAAGAATTATGAAAAAAATATGTAGAAAAGAATCATGGTTTCTACACAAATATTGAGCAGCACAACTGTTTTTCACATTGATAAAAATAATAAATGTTACTTTAGCAACAAATCGAAATATTAGAATAATCTCTAAAGGATTTTACGCCTGGGTGCTGAAAATTCTCCTTTTCCATCACAAAAATAAACGAAACATATATTAGGCCATGTTTACACAAAGCCGGGTATTTAGCAAAACAAATATTTTCCCCTCTCCATTTTCAAAAATAACATCGTTCACACACCCGCATAAATTCGCCGTCGAAGCGCCATCATAACTAGGCCAAACCTATTGGCGGCAGTGTAGGGGTTAAGGATAAAGCCATGCAAGCCAATCAGAATCCTCAGAATCGTCAAGAGAGAACCTAAAACGCTGTTTCTCCCAGTTCACACGACAATACATAACCGGCGTTTTCAGAAATCTCCACTTTGGCCAGAGTTTTTAGAAATAATAGTTTTCTGTGATAAAAACTGGGTTTTCGTGTAAACGAGAGGCCAATCCGCAGGGAAATATCTGCGTTTTCCCTTCGTGTAAACGGGGCCTTGTAGGGGCCTTGTAGGGCCCTATAATTTCTGCGATCACGGAATAAAAAGCACACTCTTTTTACAACTAAAATAACAGTAAAGGGTAAAAAAAATTAATTCCCAAAAATTAAAACGGAAAAAACTGAATTTGCAAAAATTAAAACGGAAAACAACGGAATTTGGGAAAAAATAAAATGGAATTTGGGAAAAAATAAAACGGATTTTATAGGGCCCTAGCCTTGGAATAGAAAACACTTTTCATTTTATTTTAAAATGGAATAATATTTAGCAATTTTCCTGTTACTGTATTTGACCAAACAAATGCAGCCCTGCTGAGAATACGCAACGTTACATTAAAACGATCTTGTGAAAAGAAATGTGCTACTAGCCTATGTAAAATATCCAGCTTTCATAATTTGCATTTGGGGACAGCCAGTAATTTTCCCATTTCACTCTTCATCTGGGCCCTGCTCTTTACCAGCAGTCATCTATGTCTCTGAGACATTATCAAGACCTGACAAAGTGCCCCAGTCTGGGTCTAATAAAGATCCTTTATGAGCCTGAGTGCATTAGCAGGTCTTAGAAAAAGCTGTGGACTCCATTGATTTCATGCACAGTGTGGTATACTTACACTTCCTCTCTATTTGTTACCAGACACAGGCTGCTATTGTTTTCTCTAGCGTGGGCCACTTATGACGCTTGTTTTGCAAGAGGTGTTCATTTAAGTGTGACTGGCACGGGGATGGTCAGACTATGGGGGTATATTTCCCCCGATTGCCTTTATGCACATTCTCATATACAGAGGCATCTAACATGTTGTTAAGAAGAAGAGGAGGTGAGCTTTAGTATTGAGCGATGTGTTTGCATTGATTAAGCACCATGGACAGCTACTTAGACACTACGATTTCCCTGTGAAGCAAAATCAGCAATTAACTAGATTGAGATGCTATTCTGTTACACTGTATGCTGCCATTTGCATAAACATTGTTATTGTTGAAGGACTCAACAAAAACACTACTTTGAAATGAAGGTTTGATCATGATAAATATTTTTCTCACTGACCTTTCAACACAAGGCAATGTGATGTTTTTGTTAGACTGCAACATTGAAACTTCAAATTTCCACCACAATTCTTTCTTTTATATATGCAGTAAGAAAAAAAACTATTTTAAATGGCAAATAATAAATCAAATTAGATAAATGGATTTAATTTTACATGAATATCATTGAATATCTTTCTCTTCACACTTACCCCCTGATGCTTTGCAAAGTCCCCAGTGGTCTTCTGAAATAAGAAGAAAAAATTGCATCAATTATTTCCATCAGCCCATCCAATGTAACGATTTAACCTTTTTCTCAAATTCTCAAAGGTGGAAACTCAACCTTTTAAAAGCGAGTTACATAATAATTCAGTCCTTTTCATAATTCAGAACAAGCACAGCGAGAATTGTACTGTAACACAAATATCTGAATGGTTAAGATAATGAAGCTCTGCTCTCATGCCGTTTGCTTTGAAGAGGCTGGTCCTTTTGTTAAAAGGGTCATAAAAGCATACCAACGCGTGGACATTGGTCATGCAAATGTAGGAATGTTAAAAACAGAAATGAAAGAAATAGAAAGGTGCAAATCCCTCCTGTGCTTGCAGTCTTAGGAAAGGCTTTCATAGTTAAAGTCTAGTTTGCTGAAGAACACATAATTATGCACTATTTTTGTTCCCATTATAAATGTTTCTTTTGAGGAAGACATTACCAGAGGTTGTTCTGCACCTAACAAGCAATGTCTTTCATTTCATAACCAGAGTACAAAACATCCTTCATTTAACATTAGCTCAAAAAGGCTGCTCTTTTCAACAGAATATATATTTTGGTATATATAACACCATGCATAACCACAAAGTACAGTTAAAGTAATCATTACAAAATACATAATACAACAATCTGGATACCATTATGTAGAGTTATGTGGACACATTAGATTGTTTGGTGATGGTCTACAACTGTTATATGAATATGATGCCAATGATTTATTTATTAAAATCACTCCATGGCCTATGTAATCTACTCATTAGCCCAAGATTGTATTTATTTATGTGTTGAATAACTGAAAGTATGAATAATTAAGTTTTCATAGACGGATATGCTATTAGATATTGTTTTTATTAATAGTTTGCACAATCCATTCACGGTATATAGTTTTCACAATAACGGTTATTTATTGGCATTAGTAGTTCCATGTGGGCCCTCTAACATCCATGGAACCAGTCCAATGAACAAAAGGGTTTTCTTAGAAAGAAGTGGTTCTTTTAAGACTGAAAGGTGAAAGGTTCTTTGGGGAACCTTTATTTTTAGGAGTGCACACTCTTAGAAGAAAAGGTTCTATCCACAAGTTTCCGGGGGCGCTCCTGTAAAATATAAAGTGGGTGAAACTTCCGGAACGGCGCGGAAGTAGCATTCCAATGGTATTTTGTGTGTTAGTTAGCGAAGAGGCTAGCTGTTTTTCTGAGAATTATTTTACTATTTAAAGACGCAAATCTTTATGAGAGATGCCGTTACGGAGCTCAGGGACAACATGTGCTGTTCGCGGTTGTATGTATAACCGGACTAAACTAATTCAGTGGCTTAAACGTGATTGTTTTGAACACAAGCAGAAAATGAAATCAGAGTGATCCTGCCAACGACTGAAGTTTCCATCACCTCCCAAAAGACGACGAATCTTCCTGTGTACATTAGTTTAGCTTACTGTGTTCATTAGTGTATTCTATAAACTCTATCAGCATGTGATTGGATGTTATCTACAGATGTTACACCTAGAATCAGGATCAAAGCCTGAGTTGACAGAATACCAAATGTGCCAGTTAATGTATTCAAGTGGCACATTCATTTATAATTTTGAATAAACTCCAAAGCACAATGACTAAGTGTGTATTTTTTATTTTAATTGTTTGTCAGCTCACACAACTGTCTGTCACCATGCCTCGATGAGTATTGATTATTAATAATGTTATTATAATACTCCCAACCAACTACTGCGGAGGGTAAAGGTACTGTTATTTCACTCTTTTTAATTTCGTTGATGTTGTGTTCCCACACCATTAGCTAGTTTGGATCGCTATAACTTGAATGACTGTCAACTGTTGAATGAACGAGTGTTAAGTATGTCAAGCTGTGCTTTGTTTAATATGAACCGAAAGACACGCCTACTTTTGACGCAAGGCCTCATGGGGCATAGGAAACTTGTGGATATAGAACCTTAAAAGGTTCTATCAGCGCTACGTATTTGGAGCCCTGAAAAGGTTCTATACACTCTTAAAAAAAGGGTTCCTCTGGGTTCTATATAGAACCCTGGGGTTCCATACTTGGCCAATAGAACCTTTTACCCAAAAAAAAAAAAAAAAAAAAAAAAAAAGGTTCTATATAGCCATTTTGGAGTTCCATATATGAAGCGGGGGATTGAACCATTTCTGGTTCTAAATAGAACCATTTCTTCTAAGAGTGCAGGTTGCATACAGTAGTTATCCCAAATACGTGGCAACCATAGACTGTAAAAAATATGGACAAAGCGTATGTGACGTCACCCACTGACTCTCTGAAAAATGGGTTTGAAGCTGTTTATGGGGGTACGGGTGGCGCCATACTGGAAAATCTTGGAAAATAAAATACAAAAGTTTCAGAAAGGATACAGAGGTGGTATGATGTGTTGTGTCAGATCATGGCCGAGAAGTCAAATTCACTCGGTGCAGCCCTTTCTCAGCTGTCAATCAAAGTTAACCGCCCTTATTTGTCATACATTTTATATCTAAGTATGATCTAAACTAACAAGTTAGAAAAAAAAATCACCCCCTCACAGTTGTCAGGCACGCAGAACATATTGAAGATTACAATAAAAGTCCATGGGACCAAACTGTAAACATATGAATTTATGCTGTGAAAACTGAGATTTTAACATGACATCTATGGATATTTGCTCCCTTTTGGGGCCGCACTCTAGCGGATTTGAGATGTATTGCAGTTTATCGCACTTCCGGGTAGGCTTCATCTTTCAGATTATAATGTTGCCGCTTGGTGACAACAAGCCGCTTTCTTTATAATTGAGTCATTGAGTCATCCATTCCATCCAATTTGTTTAAACAAGCTGATTCATTTAGGAGCTAAACAAGTGTGTCTTTATAAGTAGCTACATTTACATGGACACAATCAGAATGAAATCAATACGATTGATGAATCAAGGTGTTTACATGAATGATAAATAAAGTAATCGGGTTGATGTGCGCGTTTATATGTCACAAGATTCAAATCGGAATTGATATTTTTGACATGTGCACACTGCACGAATATGCCACTGTTTGCGCATAACTATTCTCCTTTCTTGTTTCTTTATTTGTTTTAAACAACAGACTTAATATTTATCCGTCTCTGGTCATGATTTGGAGACGATGAGCATGAATCGTTTTGCAGTGCTGCATATAGTTATCACGCCTAAAAGTCGTGTGTGGATGAGAATCTAAAACAAGCACTGGTGGGACGTTCCCTTCACAGATACTGAGTGAACTGAGATTTATTTAATAACGGAATACTCATTTTATATGACACTTTATTCAACAGGAAGAAACAGCTCGTTCCGTGCGCCATACGTCATTACGCTATTTCAACATCTTTGCATATGCGCTGTCCTTTTAGTTTCGGTTTCCAATCCGATCGAAGTGTTTACATGTTCTCTCGATCGGATTACAAAAGGAGTAAACCGGGTGGCTTCAATACAATCAAAATTCCGGTTCGAATCGAGCTCATTGGATCAATTTAGGTGTTTGCATGAAGGTTTTTTAGACCGATTTAGCCGCCAATCTGATTATAAAGGTCAGATTATGTAACTTATGTAAATCGCATCTAGTGAGTGACTAATTAGCTTAAAAATGCTGATTCATTCAGGAATAAACAACACTACTGCATGTTAAATGCATATTTTATAAATTTCTGTATTTTATAAATCACCTTCATTTATAAAAAAATAGATAAATGCCGACTGAGACAGGATATCAGATATTCACAGAACTTTAGTGTGAAAGCAGAGAAATCAATGACACTTTTAAAAAAATGGTTGGATGACCCTCAAGCCAGAACAGATCTATAGACAACACATTAGTCCTCTGTGATGACGGATGTGAGTTTGAA
Source organism: Hybognathus amarus (assembly GCA_030378365.1). Lineage (NCBI taxonomy): Eukaryota > Metazoa > Chordata > Actinopteri > Cypriniformes > Leuciscidae > Hybognathus > Hybognathus amarus. The sequence goes on along the minus strand of JAQIUQ010007692.1, from coordinate 58,017 downwards.
TGATTAATGGTGCATGTGGTTGAAAGAAAGACCTATTGTTGTGTGACCTTTGAATGTAGGATTTAGGTGCAAATGGAATGACATAAAACTGCAGGACTTGTCCCTCCTGATATTTCTGTGCCATCATTGGCCTTGCCAGGAGAATAGAATAGTGTAGGATTGTGGCACTGAACATGCAGATATATTGTCAGTTAAGCATTTGTCAGGTTATATCCAGCAACTCACAATATTTTGTAACTTCGTACATTTAGAATAGAAAAACTGATTTCAAGTAAAGAAAGAAATAATTAAATATAAAAGGGGATAGTTGTCACTTTTTTTACTCCAGTGAATATGTATCAGGGTAAGTCAATAAAAAAAATTGCCCTAATAATAACCCAAACATGTTTTTGAAACTAAAAAAGCATTGAGAAAACACAAATTAGTTTTGACTCAAAAAGTACTGTCTAAAATAAAGTCTAAAATACAGTCCTTGTGAAAGCAGTAAAAGTCCTAATATACTGTAACAACCTACAAACCAAGTGTATTATCATTTCATTTCATTATAGACATTTAACTTCATTTCAAGGCCTTAACTTATCTTCATATGCATGTACAAGTTTTATCATGAACTTAATCTTTGTGATTAACTTTAAAACAATGACCACGCGTCATCTTAAAAGTTCAGATAAGGACTCCATAGACTGCATACTAGAAAGCAAATAACAAACAGCATTTCTAGAAAAGTTTTTCATCTCTTCAGCGAAGCTCTTCGCATCGCTGGATCGGTCGCCGTCTGAGGAAGCAAAAAGCCAGCCTAGGACAGCACTGCGACACCACCTCTATCTAAAAGAGAGCATCACAGTGCAATCATAAACTCTCTCCATCAAAAGCAATTGGGGCGTCACATATAAATGTAAGTCCTGTGTCCACTCACAAGCGCTCATGCTTACTAATAAACACTCTGGCCAGCCGCGCGTCACAGAGTTATCACAAAAGAGCCGCCTTATCCAAGCACAGAGGGCGCGTGCCACGCCCATACCTCCAGTTCAGTTTCTCGGTCCCACCCAGTGTGACGATCATAACCTGGAAGCTATTCAACCCCTAGCTATACATATAAAAGAATGGGAAGCTCTCCAGGGGTATCAGAATGGGTGCTGAGTACAATAAGACAGGGCTATTCACTACAGTTTGATCACCGCCCCCGCGCTTTGAAGTGTATCTCAGATTCAGATAAGACCCCGTCACAGGCCATACCAGCCCTTCTCATCCCAAGGCGTCACACACTGACGCTTTTGCCAATGCGTGAGACATCCAACACACATGGCACCCTTTAGCGTCAATATTTGGGGCAGAAGGCTCCTCTTAGTGGTCAAACCCTAACCCTACCCCAGACCTAAACCTACCCATACTCTGTGCATGTTATATTGATGCTAAAGGGTGCCATGTACGTTGGATATCTACGTATTGGCAAAAGTGTCGTATAAGATGCCTAGGGATGAGTAATGGTTTAGCCATTCTTGAGATTCGCCTTCAACAGTCAGGTATATCAATACACCATCCTCCCGTTTCGGCCTGTCATTGGCACCTCGCGAAATTCACAAAGTGCATGGACACGGCCCTCACATCGAAATTTAGCTTACACATTTACCCAAATTGTTCCCAAAATTTTGAAATAGGTCTGTATGGCCTTTTTTTGTATGGCTCTCTCTCTCTCATCAATATTATGTTTTATGTGGACTTCTTAAAAAGGAAAGCAGAAAATGTCAGCTGTTTTTAAGAGCTGTTTAAAGGTCATGTAAGCAGTGTCTGAAATGGCACTGTTTTCTCTCCACATAATTATACTTAATTTATTCATTTATTGAATACACTTGTCCTCTAGATCTCCTTCTGACAATTCGGCTTGTTGTATAAGCCAGAAAAATTCCAAGAACCTATTTATAAAAATAAGATGGGCTTTTTATGTTTCTAAAAGTTTAGTTACTCTCAGATTCTACACAAAGTTACAGTCATATCAGCAATATCTGCATGGATGAATTCCCAAACCATAATTTGACAGTAACACATTTTAATAAGTAAAACCACTCTTCCGTAAATAATTAATGAGAAAATCCGCATCCTTCATTAATCTCAGTCAATTTGGAAAAACAAAGCCTTGGACTTTGATCCATATGAATATTATGAGTTTTCTGCTGAACCAATCTTTAGAAATTAAATCCCCACTTTGCCAAAGTAAGCTTCAGAGTTTTTATTTACTTATTTTTTGGAGAGAGAAGGATGTTGCTTTGTTTTGCTTAAGAAGGGCTGTGATTTATTGCAAAGCTGAAAACTGGGCTAGATAAGAAGAAGAGGATTTTATACACATGTGTTTGCAGACACACTGACCCACAGTCCCTTGAATCACTATAGTGTGTGTTGCTGATTAGTGATTGCTGAGTAGAAAGGTGCTTTGATAGTTCTTGCATCTCAGAAGACCAAACTGAGAATTTATACTCGGAGTTCTATTTAAGAGAAAAAAAATGTTTCTGCTCAAAGAGGATTTGGCAAAAAGAGACAAATTTATGTTTGATTGAATTGAATTGGAGGTGAGGCGTCTGCTACACTCCTCATACACCATGAATCCCATGAGTACCTCAAAAAGACCGTGTTACATTCTTTTTTCAGATGAAAGCCTTTTTCTCAACAAAGAGAAATTAAAACTTAAACTTTAAATAATTCAAATAATTATTTTTCATGTAAAACATGAAAAAACCCTGTTATAGTGTCAGCTGTTGTCATAGTCAACAAATTGGTCAACAAAACTAATTCTGGTAGATTTAGATTTATCCCATTAGGCAAGTTTATCACTCTGACTGAACATTTTCTTTTTACAGTACCATGAAAGGGTTGTGTGCAACAATTTGAGTTGAAACTGACATTTAAATAAAAGATAGAATACAGAATACAGAAATGCAGTTTGAATTTGAATGTAGAAAATGAATTCAAATATTTATTTTTCATACTGTAACTAACTTTGAATGTTAATAGTAAAATAGTTGTATTTAGCAAATCATTCTAATAATAACAAGCAAAAGTAAGTGTGGATATTATGAAAGTTTCATTGTGCAGTCAGCTTCATTTATAATAACAGAGATGTGTGAGATTGCGATAAACTGTCGGATTATTTTTAATTATTAGGGGAGCGCGCATTCAGGCATGCCAAACCATGCACGCAGGAGCTGTTTGCTTTTATGTTACAATTAACAGTGGTTTGTGTGTTAATGCTTTAATAACAAATAATTTATCATAGGGTTTTGTTTAAATCCATTTATTTATTGTTTTATTTATTTTTTCAAGTTCATTTTTATGTTATTCGATACTGAGAGTCCATCGCTTTAATTGTTTTTTGGTTGTTTTGTTCATTTTTTTTGTGGATATTTAAAATGTTTTCCATTTTCCAGTCATTAGAAGTAAAAGGTTATTGATATTTGAAAAGGTGTACCTCCATTATTATCCTCCATTATTATGCCATTATCATTATTTTAGATGTAAATAGCCTTGGAACGACAATATTACCGTTTATTCGCAATCATTTCTTGGACAATTTCTCGTCCAGCAAAATTTGTTATTGTGACAAGCCTAGACACGGCTCTCGCCCCTTGAGAAATCAGGGCTGGCGAATTATGAACCATCTGGACGATTGGCTAATTTTGGCACCGTCAGAGAACCTTTATCTCACAAAACAGTGCTCCTCATTCATCTGTAAAGTCTGGGTCTCACGGTCAACTGGACCAAGAGATCATTACTGCCCAGCCAGTCAATTCCTTTCTAGAAATAGAACTGGACTCTGTAGCCATGCAAACTCATTTATCAACACAGCCCGTGCCATGTTCGACACCTAGCCACATTTTTCCAGAAGGGCAGCATCATCCCTCTGAAGACATTCTAGAGGATGCTGGATGCTGCAGCAGTGCTTCAGCTGGGTTTACGGTATATACGCCCACTACAAAGCTGGCTGAACGCTCGAGTGTCTCGCCGAGCTTGGGCCTCTGGCTGCTGAACGAATCTGAAAGAGTGACTCAGACCTGCATTACGGCTGTGAAGCCCTGGTTAGCGGCTGACTGGTATCAGTGGGGAGTGATGATGGGAGCTGTCTCATACAGAAAGGTGATATCAGCCAGACCAAGAGAAGCTCCTTCACATAAACTGTCTTGAAATGATAACGGTTCGAGAACGCACTGAAACGCTTCCTCCAGTTCATACATGACCACCATGTTCTAGTCCGTTTGGACAACATGCCAGTGGTGTCCCACGTGAACCATCAAGGCAGTGTCAGATCCAGGAACCTCTGCGATCTAAAATAACGCCTCCTCGTTTGGTCTCAGCATCATCTGCGCTCGCATGTGCCAGGCCACCTGAACGACAGCCCAGACAAAACTATCTAGGGATAGACGTTCCCACAGGGAATGGTCCCTGCAACCCCAAACAGTCCAGAAACTATGGTGCCTTTTCGGCAAAGTGGAAGTCAAATCTGGCCCAGCCACCCATTGTTTGCCTTCCCTCCGATCTCTCTGTTGCCACAGGTAATTAAGAGGATCAGGAGACATACCACACGGTGCTCCTTAGAGCCCCACGTTGGGAAAAGCAGACATGGTTCCCGTAGCCGACGCGGCTGTCACAAACAGCCCCGTGGCCGATTCTGGTGAGAACAGATCTCCTCTCTCAAGCTCACGGCTCGATCTGGCATCACCATTCAGAGTGCTGGTCTCTGCACGCATGGTTGATCAACAAGTGCCTGTTGCCCTGCCAGACAGAGAGAAGAACATGATTACGCAGTCTAGAGCTTCCTCTACCAGAAAGATTTAAAAGTCTATATAGTCTGTGTTCTCCAAATGTTGCACCGACAAAAATCTGGACCCACAGGCATGTGGGGTCTTGCAGCTGCTCAGTTTCCTATAAGAGCTGTTGGATAAGGGAGGTCCCAATCCACGCTGAAGTCTATGTGGCGGCCGTTGCAGCCTTCGCAGGGTCAACATACGGCCAGTCACTAGGAAAAAACAAACAAACAAAAAAACTACCTTGTTACCTGCTTCCTTAGAGAAGCCAGAAGGATGAATCCTGCTAAAAGCTTTTCCCTTTGAGCCAATAGATTCAGTGGAGTTAAAGTACCTGTCACTCAAAACTGACTTTTTCTGACTGCTGTGTCATCAGTTAAACATGTGGGGACTTACACGCACTGTCCGTCAGGGCTGCATGTCTCAAGTTTGGGCCAAATACTCTAATTCATCCTTAAACCTAGACATGGCTATGTTCCTAGGGCGATTGGCACTCCTTTTTTGAGCGCAGGTTTTATCGGCTCTGCCATCATCCGATAGCGATAGAAATGTTAATCTCCTCTGCCAGTGAGGGTTTACACAGCGCGCTCGGTCCCTTTTCAAGCGCTCGGAGCAACTTTCGTTTCGTTTGGTGGGCGCACCAAGGGTCTCGCCGCCTTGAAACAAAGCTTGTCCAGATGGATTGTGGGCGCTATAACAGCTGCTTACACGTCAAAAGGTCTGCAATGCCTCTTGGGCATACTTCATCTTTAAGTATGAAGGGGATGGATAGATGCTGTACATAGTGGTGTGTAGTTAATTCACTTCATGTTGAAATACTGAATTAAAAACAATTCAGTACTGCAATTCAAAATGTTGTACAGCTCTCTTCCTTGGTAAAGGATTCTAGTAGCGAGTGCCTTGGTTGGAAATCAGATTCTGGGCTAGGACATTCACTCAGGAAAGGAACAATGGGTTCTGCTACAGTAATGTGATATGGCGATATCACACTGGACTGGACTGTGTATATTTATTTCCCAGGCCTCTTTTGTCATTGCTGGATGCTGCTGACCTTGTGTACGAATCTGTATCAGCGAGCACAGTCTTTATTTCCAAGCTTGAGAGAAAGTGTGCTTACTGCTCACCTTTGTAACCTAGCTCCAAATAAACATGTCCTTTCCTAGACAGAGGTCTTTTTTAACTCTTTCACACCTTAAAGTGATAGAATCGGAATAAAAAACACCCCTTGTCTGGGTTATGATTAGTTAAAACACTGTACAAAAAATATGTATTGAAAGTGAGTAAGTGAGTGCTATCGGGAGTGGCTTAGTGGTTCATGTAGGTTCAATCCCTGATTCCACCTGACCAAGTGTCAAGGTGTCCATGAGCAAGACACCTAACCCCAGCAGCTCCCGAAGAGCTGGATGGCACCTTGCATGGCTGACACTGCTGTAGGTGTATGGATGAGTGTATGAATGGGTGAATGTTAATGTGAGGCATAATGTAAAGCACTTTGGTGGCCATTGTGGGTCTGTGAAAGTGCTATCTGAAATGCAGTCCATTTACCACACCACACAGATCTATTGTATGAACTGTTTGTTAGATCTCATGTCAGCAAGGTCAGCAAGGAATCTTGAGATTATATTTGATGACCAGCTCAGTTTCACAGAACACAAAATAACTGAACATCAGGAACCTTTTCAGATCAAAAGCTCAAGCCCATCCAAGCCCACTGACTGACGGTACACTAATGCAGAGGCAAAAGTAGAGTTTTACTTTCGAAAGTAGAGTAGAAAGTAGACTCTCCAGCACAGCAGACTTCGGATGTGTCCCCTATCTAATACCAATGCCAATGGTCAACCAAATCACCTACCATGTTACATAATTAATATTTCTGAGCCAGGCTGACAAGCTATGGAATGTGTCCTTCAATAATTCCTCAGAGATGTTAACCCACCAGGGTTGTCCACTATTCAGAATTGTATAGAATTAAGAATGACTTTTAAATTACATCTCAGTTCCTGAAATTGAAAGACAGAGTAGACAGGTTTTTCTAAAAAAAAAAATTTCCCAAATTTGTTTAAACTGTCTTTATATACCACTGCATAATTACAATGTAAGTACTCTAAAAAAGAGTGTATAAAAATTGAGTGTCTGTAGTCCTCTTAGGGCTGAAATAAACACATGAACACATGATGCCGACTGCTCAGCTAGAGGACGCATTTACCCGCACCGAGCGGAGAGGAGCACAGTGCATTTAGTGACATCTTGTCACTTGTAATAAAATACATTAACTATACACTCACCGGCCACTCTATTAGGTACACCTGTCCAACTGCTCGTTAACACTTAATTTCTAAGCAGCCAATCACATGGCGGCAACTCAGTGCATTTAGGCATGTAGACATGGTCAAGACAATCTCCTGCAGTTCAAACCGAGCATCAGTATGGGGAAGAAAGGTGATTTGAGTGACTTTGAACATGGCATGATTGTTGGTGCCAGAAGGGCTGGTCTGAGTATTTCAGAAACTGCTAATCTACTGGGATTTTCACGCACAACCATCTCTGAGGGTTTACAGAGAATGGTCCGAAAAAGAAAAACATCCAGTGAGCGGCAGTTCTGTGGGCGGAAATGCCTTGTTGATGCCAGAGGTCAGAGGAGAATGGCCAGACTGGTTCGAGCTGATAGAAGGGCAACAGTGACTCAAATAACCACCCGTTACAACCAAGGTGGGCAGAAGAGCATCTCTGAACGCACAAGTACGTCGAACTTTGAGGCAGATGGGCTACAGCAGCAGAAGACCACACCGGGTGCCACTCCTTTCAGCTAAGAACAGGAAACTGAGGCTACAATTTGCACAAGCTCATTGAAATTGGACAATAGAAGATTGGAAAAACGTTGCCTGGTCTGATGAGTCTCGATTTCTGCTGCGACATTCGGATGGTAGGGTCAGAATTTGGCGTCTACAACATGAAAGCATGGATCCATCCTGCCTTGTATCAACAGTTCAGGCTGGTGGTGGTGGTGTCATGGTGTGGGGAATATTTTCTTGGCACTCTTTGGGCCCCTTGGTACCAATTGAGCATCGTTGCAACGCCACAGCCTACCTGAGTATTGTTGCTGACCATGTCCATCCCTTTATGACCACAATGTACCCAACTTCTGATGGCTACTTTCAGCAGGATAATGCGCCATGTCATAAAGCTGGAATCATCTCAGACTGGTTTCTTGAACATGACAATGAGTTCGCTGTACTCAAATGGCCTCCACAGTCACCAGATCTCAATCCAATAGAGCATCTTTGGGATGTGGTGGAACGGGAGATTCGCATCATGGATGTGCAGCCAGAATCTGCGGCAACTGTGTGATGCCATCATGTCAATATGGACCAAACTCCCTGAGGAATGCTTCCAGCACCTTGTTGAATCTATGCCACGAAGAATTGAGGCAGTTCTGAAGGCAAAAGGGTTCCAACCCGTTACTAGCATGGGGTACCTAATAAAGTGGCCGGTGAGTGTATACTAATAATAAAATACCTAACTTTATCATTATGAATATAAACAACTAACATGGCTGTTAGTACTCACAATCAAGCTAGCAAATCGATACTTAATTTCTTAATCTTAATTTTAATCTGTGTTTCATTAACCAATTGCCTGGATTTAATAAATAAGAAGTAAATATAGCAGACAATATAGATAATCACGACACAGAGGCGCGGTGCATGAACTTATCTTGTGAGTCATAAAATTAACCTAAACAGCGTATAAGGTAGACCTAGTTTGCCTCAGGAGTACAGTGGGTAGCGTAAGGCGCAAATGTATAATGTAGAGAATAGTTGAGAGAAAATGAAGAGAAAATATAAATTGGGCATATTAAAAAGGAAAGAACGAAATAGACTTTGTGTTTTGTTTTAACATAAGCTTACTTTGCTCAACAAGTGACACATTATTACATATGCATTCATCAGATAGTTTACTTTTTTTACGGTTTTAATTTTAAAACCGTTTTAATATTTTAACTTGGTACCAGAGGGTCCCAAGATGAAGCTCCAACCGCACTGTATTGAGAATCTAGCTCCGCCCCTGCCCATCTTACAAACTACCTGCAAGGTTATTTACTTGGGTAGCACACATATTCTGAATGCCTTCGGCAGAATTCAAATGAGCCATTTTAATCTAGATTAATTCCAAGATTACAGTGAGATTAATCTAGATTTTAAAAAAATATATATAATAATCTATGCCCATCACTAGTATAAAGACGAATTTGGAAAAAAGGGTTGTTTTTAACCTACCAACCCTGCCTTTAATTGAAGTAACAAACAGAATGTTAAACTAATTAACTAATTTGAATGAAATTTAACTAAGATACATTTTTATGCATTTCTTTTTATAGACCAGTATGAAAAAAACAAACAAACAAAAAACTAATTTCCAATTTAACTTCCTATGGGGTGTGGCCAATTCAACTCTCAAACTGAAAGGAAGCCACATATTCAAATCTGACTTATGCATAAACCTGAAGCTCTCCCAGCTTGCCAACAACACTGGAGCCAAGAATACAACTTCTCCAAATGATGATCAGGTGCTGTCTGTGGCTGAGATTAGCAGACAATGCAAAAAGTCAACCTATGAAAATGTATTGGCCCAGATGGAATCCCTGGCAGGGTGTTGAGAGAATACCTTAGTAAGCTGTTTGATGTCCTCACAGATATCTTCAACACCCCACAAACACTGGCTGCTGTGCTTACATTTTAAAACTACTACAATCATCCTTTTGCCAAAGAAGTCAATGTTAACATCTCTTAATGACGACTCCTGCCTTGAACTCGCACTCGTCCCTAATCAAGTGTTTTAAATGACTGGTCATAACCCAAATTACGGCCTCAGTCCCACCCACACTAGTATGCTTACAGCTAGAACCGTTCCACTGTGAGTAACATCTGCCACCCACTTGGTTATTTCCCAACTGCACAATAAAAACACTTATGCTTGAATGCTCGCTGACATCAGTTCATACCACTGACACTAATTTGCAAAGTCTCTGTATGAAGAACCAACACCGACCATGAAAGTTTACAGAGTGCCTGTGAATTACATAAAACAATAGACAAAAGAGAGGAATTAAATTATTATTTTGATAGTCAGTTAATTTAAATTTTTCAATAATTTCTGTCATACAATAAGTTACTCAAGTTACCAAGGAAATGACTTGTAAATCATATATATATATATGATTATATATATATATATAAAAACGGTAATTAAATAATTAAAACGGTTTTAATTATTCTGATTTCTTTTGATTATTTTAATTTCTTCATGTAAAGCACTTTGAATTGCCATTGTGTATGAAATGTGCTATATAAATAAACTTGCCTTGCCTTGCCTTGCCTATATATACAGTATGTAAAAATGCAGAAAGCTTTCTGTGATGGGTAGGTTCTGGGGCAAGTTTAGGGTTTGGGGATAAGTGTGCGTGTGTGTGTAACAAATAATGTTCAAAATCAATGTTACAGTTTGAAAGGACACTAAGAAACACACATGACAGGTTAATGAAACTATATGCTTACGTGCGTGTTTTCAATGCCCATTGTGTTCTGATATATTAGACTGACAGATCATACTTAATACAGCCCATTTTAAAAGTTTATCATCAACCATTAAAATGAGAATTCAGTGCTGTTTTCAGCAAATGTGCAGAGAGATGAGATAATCATACATTTTTAAGCTGACAGCTTAATAGGATATTTTACGGGGGCTGAGATGTCAAATCTAAACAGGGTCTAGCAGATGACTTGTCCTTACAGTGAGAAAGACAATGTATTCGCTTTCTTGAAAGTCTCAGAATAATAGACATGAGCAACCAGATCTACAGGTTTGTGACATGTTTAAGAAGTAGTTTCAAGTTAAAGTTTAGGTGCGTTCCAATTGGCTAACACATGCACTATTTTATGATGTTTTGTAGTAAAATAGTGCTGAAAAACAACTGTCACATCTTTAATTGCATAGTGGAAGGTGTGGGGCTATCAGCCCTGCGATGCTGAATGACAAAATAAACATTTAAACTCATACATGGTTGAGTACATAGTGCAGAAGTACATAGTGTATAGTGCTTCATTTGGGACACAAATTCAGATTAATCATTCTCAGGTTTTTTTCCACACCTTTATTTAATTATTTAAATGAGCACAATTAATCAGAAGTTGTGTTCCAACCCTAATTGATGGAGTGTGTAGCTTTTCATTTCTTAATGAAATAATACACATAGTTCCTGACAATCTCATGTTAATCTTGAGTACCCAGTAGTATTGCATCTTTCATATCTCTGAAGTGTCTTTAGTTTTATCAAATTTATAAAAGACAGATACAGCTGTTGGGCAGTATGACCAAAAATGCATATCACAATATTTTTCAAAATTATACCGTTTCACGGTATATGACTTTTTTTTCAAGGCATGACTGGGTGCTAACCACATTTTCTACCGATTGAGAGAGGAAATACTACAGTAGATGGACTTAGAATTGCCTATTTTACTGTCATGAGTGAATATTGTAGAAATAAATCCACACTACTATTAAAGGGGTGGTTTATAGCTTTTTTTTATTTGCATGATTGTGTTTATGGGGTGCAATATAAGATGTCTTCGTGGTTTTTAATTTTTTTTTTTTTTTTTTACTTTTTTATATATATACCTTACTTTGCATAAATTTCACCTTTATTGTAAGCCGCTTTCTACTCTGTCATTTGAATGACCGGTTGACTATGAAACCACTCCCTCAAAAACAGACTATGGGCTCAGATTGGTTAGTTGGGCCGGTGTGTTGTAATTGGCAAAACTGCGTAGTGCACGTCTGTCCGGGAACTCAAATGTAAATAAAGGTGTCAATACTGCCGTATCAGTTTGAGCCAAAATCAGCCCCAGAAAGTGGCAATGAAGAGAGTCAAGCAAAACCTATCCAAATATGGCTCTTAAAAAAGGTTGTTTTTTTTTTCATTATTATTCTATTCTATTCTATTTATTATATAAGAATTTCGATACGCCGTTACCTGAAAATGCTACTGCTGCTTGCTAGCTTTTGAGATACATTTTATCTCTGATTAAACATTTAATATAACTGAATAAATGAGTAATACCGTTAATAGAAGTTATTGTTAATCGATGTAATGAACAACCATTTATCTATTCACAAAACTTAGTTGACTCAGTGCATCGTTCTTAAGGTGTACATGTGGCAACTGTGTTAAACCCAATCTTAGATTTCACTTGAGACCGGTATAAGCATTAGCCTCGATAGTAGTCGTATCTCCTTCATTGTGTCTTTTTATATTTTGAATATATCCCTTCATTACTGTAACCTCTGCCTCAGTCTAGAGGATATCATGGAGGTATAGCTCAAAAAAGGTCACTGACACACTCATGTATGACAATCTGTCTCACTGCTCGTGTTTGACCATTTGTTTGATGGGCATAGTAACAATAACTAGGGACACGTGGCTTTTGCAAATGGGTGGAACTTTTCTAAAGACTGTCAGTTCACATCAGATACATTCGTATAAAAACACTCACGCTCATGTTTAATCAACAACAATGTCAATGCAACCAAATATAGATATTCCAAATGACTCTATTGATATTGTGAACCAATGTATGGGAAACACTGTAACATAATCTGCCAGCTATCAATTATGGTTTAACCTAACTATCTTCACCATCACGCTTCAGTAACACATACAGCTGTGCCTGTCACACAATTCAACAGTGAAAAGGGACCCTTTCAAACAGTGTTACGTCACACACTTTCCGAAACTTATACAAATCCCGAAGGAGTGTATTTGGCACAGAAATACTCCGTCATACCACCAATTGTTTTTTTTGTTTGTTTGTTTTTTTACTTTTTCCATGTTTAGCATGAAAATCCAACTCTTTAACAGTGTAAATAAGTCAGAATGCATGACAGGGCACTAGACATCCCCTTTAAACAAACATGTAGGAAGTTTCATGGCCATATTGCAGGATGAAAATGTCAAGATCCATCTGGCTCAAATTGTGAAAGAATGGTTGAAGATACATGTTGTGATGTTATTTCCATCATGAGGTGCATCAATTTTTGGTCAAGATCTTGTACTAGAGTCAAGCACTCGGTGAAGTCTACTCCAGCACACCTCAAAGACTGTCAATAAAATTAAGGTCTGACTCAAGAAGTGCCAATTCAGGTCTAAAAATAATTCTTCATCTTCCCTCACTACCATTCGGTGTCAATTTGAGCATCTTGATATCGTCATCCTGGAATATGGCCATGATGTGTCTTCCTACATGTTTGCTTGAGAAATGAAAATCTACACACTCCATAAATTAGAGTTAGAAGAACTGTTCCCAACCATATACCATGCTATAAACATAATAATCACTGCAATAATGATCCAATCATAGACATACATAGCATTTGTCTATTTACACCCTAACAGTGACTTTTTGGTAGGGTGGCAGTGGCTCAGTGGTTTATGTAGGTTTGTCCAATTTGCATTCTCATCCTTTAGCGTCATATAAAATGCTATACGTCAAAATACGAAAATACAAAATACAATTGTATACAAAATACGGCGCTATACTACGCACATGGTACCCTTTGGCTGAATCCCAATTCACCCCTTGGCCCTACCCCTTGTTTTCAAGTGTACCCCTTGGCCCTTAAAACGGAGTTATAAGGGCCAAGGGGTTGAAATATTCCCCTACGAAATAGAACAACCCTTCATGAACCCAATACGTCATCAGTCGTCGGCGATGGCTCTGCTGTTACAGAGTTTTAACAGGATTTCTCCATGACAACAACTGACAATCAGCGCAGCTGCTCTAAACTTTGAATAAACATGATGATTATAACATCCCTTCCTCGAAATGTATGTCTTTTCTGATCGGAAAGGTAATTCAATACACCATTTCTTAATTTAAACGGCTATAGTGTTATTATAAGAGTAAATAAAGTGCGTGGTGGAATCATCTGGCGCTAAATTTAAATGTTTAACCGTTTGCGATCCATCTCGCCGGTGATTTGCGATGCATTCCGTGAACTTTCTCATAGCCCTTCCGTTTGGAGTGTGCTTCTGTAAAATCTCCGTTTCGAGGGCTATGTAGCCCTACCCCTTCGCCCTACCCCTCGATCTCAACAAGAATCGGGACACCCTACCCCTAGACGTGAACACGCAAAACGGAGGGGTAGGGCTAAGGGGATGGGCCAAGGGGTGAATTGGGATTGAGCCTTTATTGAGCCTTTGAATTGGGATTGAGCCTAGATGGGTAGGTTTAGGTGTGGGGTAGGGTAGGGTAGTCTCATATTACGCTAAAGGATTTATGACGCCTTGAGTTAATGTGTTCTATAAACGATAAAGGGTACCATTTATGTAGTATACCGCCGTTTTGTCATAAAGCGTTCTATGTGACGCTAAAGGATGAGAAAGGGCTGGTTTGTCTGCAAACCAAAAGGCTGGTGGTTCAATCCCCGGTTCCACCTGACCAAGTGTCGAGGTGTCCACGAGCAAGATACCTAACCCCAGCTGCTCCAGTTGGATGGCAGCTTGCATGGCTGACACGCCGTCAGTGTATGAGTGAATGGCCATTGGGTCTTTGCAAGTAAATGCAGTCCATTTACCATTTTTCTTTTTTTGGCCGGGCAATGTGTATACGTGTATTGAGTCCTTTGAAGCAGAAGTAACATGAAAGAATCAGAAAGTGACAGCAGATTACACTCTTGAATTACGAGAGCAGCTTTGAGATCTAAACTTGTTAAACCCCACTTTGCTTTTAAACTTGTCCATCTGAGTGTGAATTTCTATAGTTTCACTTCAGTGAGACTGACATGATTATAGGTTTTATTTAATAACAGCAGAAGTTTCTGTTTCATCCAATTTGAACAAACTGATTAATTCAATGCACTAGAGAAGCCATACAAATCCAACTCTCTATCTCACTGTACTGTACAGACCCATGCAGTTACATACGCATGGAAAAATCACCTCCAGAAAGATCAGGCAAAGTTATGCAAGGGAAATGAATGGAAAGGAATACTTAACTGCTTTATAATAGAGTGAGCAATAAAGATTAGAGCACATTACATTAATTGGGCAGTTCTCAGAGACCACAAACACAGACTGTGAAAAATGAAAATCTGAAGAAAAGCCAATAATATAGTGCAAACACCAGCAACTGTTGCCTTTTTTTTAGTTTATGGATGCCTTGTAATTAATCAGTGTTCAAGAGGGTGAGGATAATATTTATGCAGCCAAAATGTCACAGTTACTTTGAGGCACAGAATTTAATTCAGCTGAGATTCAACCAGGGCGCTCACATGGTATAAATACAAATCTAGCCCTGGGCAACTTCAAAATTATGTTAATAAAATGTGAAATATGGCTGTGATATTTCCTCCCGGTTGTGAAAAGGAGGTATTTCTCTTTGGCAAAGATTGGCTTTATGGGGTTTATGGAGTGAATTCTAAAACACTATTATAACTTTGTGTTCATTACTTCGCTAATGAACACAAGGTTATTGAACTGTTGTATGTGTGTGAAGCGAAATGTCAGCATTTCTCAGGGCTCCAGACTAATATATATATATATATATATATATATATATATATATATATATATATATATATATATATATATATATATATATATATATATATATATATATATATATATATGTATATGTATATGTATATGTATATGTATATATATATAATTAAAATGCATTTTGTGATTTCCTTCAATTGAATATCTTTGAAGCAAGTTTGGGGGGCTTGAAGGGCACCCAATTCAGAGAATCACCCAGAAATTCAAAAGAACAGCATTTATCTGAAATAGAAAGCTTTTGTAACATTAAATAATACAGTTTAAAAGTTTGGAGTTGGTAAGAATTTTTCTTACATTTTTTGGGAGAAAGAAAAAAGAAATCTATACTTTTATTCATCAAGGATAAATTAAATTAAGTTGATCAAAAGTTACAGTGAAGACATTTATAATGTTACAAATCGATTATCTGAATCTTTTGTGTGTGTGACTATAAATACTTTCCTTTAAATGTACAAAGTAATGACCCATAAAGAATTAACGTACAATATATTTTATTAGCATTCCAAAGAACCAACAGGAAAATAAACGTGTGCCTGAACTAGGAGCATAACTTTAACTTACTTGTAGTAAATTAATATTATAATGACCGGTACAGCCGAGTGTTTTTCCTCCTCTGGCTGGAAACGCATCATATGGCTTGTCATATTTGTCGTGTTTCCGTCGTTAGTTTTATTCTACAAAGCTTACAACTAGCGTGGCTCTTGCCCAGTTCCTTTCCCCCTTCAACTTCAGAAGCCAAAATATTTCCACACGTCAGCTTTTAACCTAACAAGGAGGGTGTTTGGATCTCGCGCGCCATCGCGTCTCTGTTATGTGCACGCGTCAGACGGTCTGGTCACTGCACTTCCGTCTTTCGCGTTCCGTCAATATTACGTTTTTATAAATATATATTGTAACAGGGTTCAGGGAAGAAGGAGGCAGGAACCGGATGATGATCAAAAACTAAAACTTTATTTAAATGAAATAAACAAACAAAATACCTGCCAGCAGCCCCTCGCGGACGACTGCTGGCTACCCAAAATAAAATATAAATACCGGCCAGCAGCCCCTCACGGACGACTGCTGGCTTATCCAAAATAAAGTATAAAACACAAACAAAAGCAGGCCTGTTCCTCTCTCTCCCATCCACTCCGTCGCTCCCCCTTTATAGCTCCGCTCCTTCGTGAATGATGCGAGACCGGTGTGCTTCGCAGGTGCTGCTCATTAGCAATCGCACCACCGGCCTCGCGACTCACTCACGTCCCTCGGCCGTCCTGCTCACCACATATATATAATTTTTTTTTTTTTTTTTGGAAAATCGATTTTGGGATATTTGTGAATCGATTCAGGATCGTCCACGTCCGCATCGCGATGCATCGAGAATCGATTTTTTTCCCCACCCCTATATATATATATATATATATATATATATATATATATTCATATTTGCGGCCGCCAGCTGACGGCCGCAAACCACGTCCATTTGTGGTCTGCTTTCACAAGTTCCAAGAAAAGGAGCAATTACTGCGATGGGCAAGGCGGCATGAGGCGAAATACAAGGGAAATACAGTCAGAATCTACCCGGATCTCAGTGCTATCCTATCAAGCAATTACTCTACCAGAAGAACATTCGATTTCAATTGCTCTACCCGGCCCGTTTGAAAGTGACTTTTAATGAAGAAACATTCATGTTCAACACGCCGGAGGAGGCGAAACAGTTCTACGACCAACGTATCAATGTTTAGGATTCCTGGATTATTTATTTATGCTTAAAGACTCTCCTTTGAATATATATATTTTTCTTTCTTTCTTTAGCTTCTAACCGTCATTAAAGGTGCATTGCGCAAGAATCTGAGTTTCCGTACAACTACGCCCCCTCTGGCAACAAGCGAAACTGCAACCAGAGGTGTGCACGGTCATGGACCACACGCACACTTGCACGAGCTGTTCATAACTAAAGGAGCATCAGCCGCACACATCTTGTTACAGTCATAAAGTTTTCAGAGGTAAAAGTTATAAATCTGCAAGTCATTTTAAATATATGAAATATATGAGTATGTTTTCCCCTCACTTATGTAAGAGGGGAAAAGGGGGTAGTAGAAAACTTCGGTTTTTGTTTCCATCTATCTCTGTGTTGAACTGTTTTATGTGTTTAATGTATCCACTTATGACTGTATTATTATGGAAACAAGTTCATGAATAATGTAAGTTGTTACTTTGTATAGGATCTCATTTGAGCACTAGAGCAGACCGGAGATCTCTCCATTTGTTGAAAGCCTTCCCGATGTTGACTCTCGTCTTATTCCGATGCCTTGCACTAGACAAATGTTTTATTTTCTTTGTCTTACATGGAGTTTGCGTTGGGGTTTGGAATGAACTACAAGCCGGTCTCTTTGAATCCATCTTCTACTTTTGTCAAAAGTTTTGTCGCTCAAGAATGGCGGCGAATACACAAACCTGCCAGACATAGCCAGCCGAGCGTGAACGCGCATGATGTCACATCCAGTCTCAAATTCGAGCCTGAATCCCTTTTATTTATTTTACTGTACAGGATTATAGAGGCAACCGCAGTGATCAGAGAAGGGCTCATTCAGCCCATCAGGCAATTGTTTAAGCATCTATGGGTTAGAAAAATGGGTATTTTTAACATGAAATGTTGCATAATGCACTTTTAATGAATTAACATTTTATTATAGAATATGACTATTTAAGTTATAAAGATGTTTCTTCTGGTTGTATTTGTAGAAAGCCAACATATTACAATATTGACTTCCAATTTCAAAACAGATATAACCTAAAAATGATTTGGGTTCCATTGAAGGAGTCGGTTGTAAACTCAGTAACAGCTCTTCATAACAACTTTAAAGACGGTTAAAGAACTGGTTCCATTTGTGTGTTTGGTGCTGCCTGCACACATGTATTTGAGGCTGTTTACATCTGGCACTGCATGCGTTTTCTCAGATCGGATAGCTATCTGATTTATCAAAACGATGCCATTTACACCTTGTCACATAAATGTGTTTTTGCCAAACGGATATAAATCCGATCTTCAATTCCTGCTCTATATGCAAAATTTACTGGAGTGCACTTCACCGAAAGCAACAGATACTGTATGAGCTGCATTTTATTGATCATCAGCTAATATTTCAAAATCAGAGACTTTCGATCTATTTGTTTCTTTACTTTTAATGAAGATGATTGTGTGTTAACCATCTGTGACTTACTTTCACTTTGATTTGCGATAGTTTGAATTCACGTAGACCTGCCGACCGAGTTTAAAAATCTGAACTTTGGCCTCAATTCGCGCCACGTTAACCAATCAGGAGCCTGCTGCTTGCTCACGTGGTGAAGGATCTGGATGCTTCAATAAATTATTTTGTAATAAGACTAAATGCCTGGTGTGGTTCAAATGCACAACAAAGCAAATATTTTATCACTTAAAACTTTATTTCATTATACGAGGCATGTTCATTTTGTATTGAATGTTATTTATTCCATATCTAGATTATATGAAATATTATTTTGATGTAAAGACAACCAACATAAATGTTGTGTCTGGATGTGAGAAAAAAAAATTACAGGACAGGTTAATAACTTTGGGAGGCTGGCTCTATTTATCATCAAAACAAATGACGGATTAGACGGATTAGGGCTAGGGTGATCCTCGCTCCGATGCGGGACAACAGGTCATCAAACTGGGTGCGGGATCGGCGGAAGTACCGCTGACAGCGGCCGTCATCCAGCGCAGCTCCTGGAGCGAGCAAATGGTGAAACTCGCCAAACGGTTCACCCCTGAAGGGTCCGGTGGACACAAATACGGCGACGATGACCCCCATGCCGCTGTTCTGCTCTCCAGAGCAAATACAGACTCTCTCGATGCATGCTCGATCAACATAAAAAAGATGGCCAACAACAGGTTTCGATTCTAACGCACTTAAATTTGGCTTCAAACTTTTGTTTTGAATTAACACAAAGTGGTCAAGCGTCAAACTGAGACGCGCTATTCGCATGAACGCACAGTAACATGACGTATAGCCTATAACACGCTCTCACGTTTATTTTTTAGCATTTTTGGGACGAGTGAAATTTACATATGTGGTTTCAACAACCAGATGCATTTACACTTGTCCAGTTTCACCTGGAATGTGGCCCAGACCACCTCCTGAAGTCGTTTGAGCGATCAGATTCAAACCCGTCTTGAATGTGTTTCAGAGGGCATTCAAACCTGGTCTTTTCTAGGTTTAGCTATCCGATCACAAAAAACGCATGAAGTGGCCAGGTGTAAACAGCCCCTTTGATGAATCCTTATGTGGATACACTCAAAGATTTTCCTTTGCAAGCATTTTCATCAGAGTCTGGAGACCAGTTCCTTTTAGGCTCGCTGGCTCATTTGCTTTAAAGCTTATATTCAAATATCTGCTTTTACAATCATGCATTCTCGCAGACAAGGTGATATTCGAACTGTACACTCGGTAAGTAATATCATTCATCAGGCCAGCACAGTAAATGAGCTCCCCTTTCATCCAAACTGCATTTACACACAGATACAATGGCTTTTTTTTTCTGAGGAGCTCTATTCAGGACAGGCTATAAATGGCTATGTAAGGACACCTATTTGTTTCATGTCAAAGACTGAAGTACTGTGTATTGAAGAGGTACACAGTACACACTAAGGCATCTTTTCTCAGCCATAACTCTACCTAGAGAGAATTTCTATGCATACATAAGAGAGTGCAGGAATTTATGAGTATTGCTTTGCAACAATTGCCTTTGATGAATTGTGTACCTATACAAATTGCCAGTGTTCTTCATATGCTCTCGGTCTTGATAAATATGCTTTATGTACACATGTTGAGTTATTCTTTTCCAGCAAATATGCTGGAATTACAAGTAGCTTATTCATAATTGTTTTTCATGAGTTTCACTGAGTACGCTTACAGAACATAGATTTATTTGGACAGCTCTAAAACAGTAAAGCGGGTAGAAGCTGTTTTTGAAGGAGAAAATCCTTATGTGCTATTCCTTCAACCTCCCACACAATTAACAAAGTGATTTTCACAGCTCTCTATACAATTAATCATTCAACACAGTTCCTTGAACACAAACGCAGCACCAACCCCCACAGATCCGAGCCACAGAGGATTGGAGCTGAGGCCAGTCTGAGGCCTGTTTCACGGCACACATACAAGCTACATGTAAGCGAAGCAATAACATACAACCTCCTGTTGGGCTTCACACTAAAAGCGTTTCTGATGATTACAATAAATAATAATAGACAAATTATAAAATGGTGATCAGGATATATTGAGAATTATTACCAATTTGCAAATCTGTGGTAAATGAATCTACACAGAATGGAACCCAAACTCGCACTGAAAGTTCAGCCGCCAAATAATTTTTTTTTCAGTTTTTGGCGTAAAGAGAAAAACTCATAAAGAAGTCAGTTCGGCCCATGATTTTTATTTCAGTGCATCCTTATAAAGTAGCCTGTTAAAATGCATTGTACAACCCTCTGTTACTTTCACAGTTAATCCGGTTGCTCTATCATAATTAAACATGAAAATACATATTTGCTAAACAAATTCAATCAATGAATAGGCCAATGCATTTGTAATTTTTAATTTGGGTAACTAAAAGAATATGAATAAGTGAAAATACAGCTATAGGTATCAGCCGTGGTATCATTGTATCCCTAGTGGACACTGTAACTTGATAATATTGGCCCTGAAATAAGCTTGATAACACATACTGGTGTGCTGCCGTTACAATACACCTTTGCTTCGACTACACGGTGAGCCTATCGTGGTGTCACAGCGTAAATGGGCTTTTTATCAGTGTGTACGAACAGCAGTGAGGCACACAGCAAGCCCAGTTATGAGTTAATAAAAGGTAGGAGAGACTGAGATGAAAGTGACACCCAGCACCTGTGAGTCAGAAGGGCAAAGCCAGAAAAAAAATGTGCAAAGGTGTCTCAGAGGAGACGTTTCGTTTGCATCTCAGCATGATGGCAGGTTCAAACGCAGGTACAGAAGGCCCCAAACGTGCACTTCAGAGCTCTCCAAGCTTAGCGAGAGGAGATGAGAACTCTTTGGCCAAGACCCACATGTCAAGCCGAATATCTGCCAGCCATGTGGGGGTGCTTAAGAAGATAGATGGATTTGGAAGGAGTTCAGAAGGATTTGATGGTTGTCGCTGAGGTGGCAGCCCTGTTTGGCCTGTAACACTGTTGACATCTCCATGACGGTGCAGAAGTTTCAGCTGCTTGGCAAGTGCAGGATGTCAGCGAGAAGGGGATGTGGTGGAGAGAGAGGTATTGAGATTCAGCTTCCACTGCCAATAGTGCCAAACACCTTTCCTCTGGGATCTAGTGTTTTATTACCCCTTAAATGGCTACTGACTGCTCTGTATTTGAAGCGTGACAAGAGTGTTTGCTTAAAATGTGTGACTGGAGAAGCAATTGTCCTATGCCTGTTGATACCAAAAAGAGTTTTGAATAATTAGTAACGATGAGATCTTGAGAAATAAAAGGCTGATTACAGAACCCAGCATGAAAAGTGGGGCGTAAACAATGTTGTCTCTTGTTCTGCAGAGTCCTTTTGGTACAGAATTACTGCAACCTTATGACCATTGAGAGGAGAGGCGAGGAGAGGAAAAGGAAAGGGCAGATAATATAAAAGGACAGTGCACTGGATAGGAAAACCCAGCTAAACAAAATCCTGCTTAAAACATTTTCTTAAATAGATTTGCTGTTCTTTAGAGCTGATTTTGGTCAGTTCAGTTCAAAAGTACCCAAAACCTCTCTAAAACCAGCAAACAGACCAGCTTGAAAGAGAAAATAAAGGAAGAAAAGTGAGCAGAAAAGAAAAGACAGTCTTTGTGGGAATTTTGGAGTGAATAGATGTATCGTTTAATTTGATCAAATGACAGTTGAAAGAATCCAGTAAACAAATGAAGGTTGAAGTCAATTAAGACAATAAGCCAAGCAGACAGATGACTCCTATAATTTACGAATAAATTAATTTTCTTTTCACAGAATCACATCAGCTATCCAGCAATAATAAACCAGCACAGCAGTATTAAAGGGATAGGTCACTTTGAAATTAATTTTGTTTTAGCTTGTTTTAAGCTAATGTTTTAGCTTACCTCAATGGCATCCAAGATGTAGGTGTCTTTGTTTCCACAGTATTTTCAATTTTGACATTTTTCAGCCAAACTGGTGTTGTCTGTCAGTTATATAATGCAGGTATGGGGGTCTGCCTTAAAGAGCATGCACAGAGAAGTCAAAATTAAACATGATTTAATGACTAGTGAGTGTAAGTACACATTGATGGCCTAAGACACGAAACGAGCGGTTTGTGTGAGAAAACGAACAGCATTTATATAGTTTTTATCTCTTGTTAACAGCTCGTCGAACTGATCTGAATCAGAAGTCCAACTGAACCCAACTGAACCGTCTCCAACATTGCACCGGAAGTGATCTCTTGTGTGTCTAAGTCACGCAATGTTTACACTGAGATTTCGGGAGTTTTACTTTCATTAAACATATTTAGATATACAGGAAATCGCAATGGAAGAGCAATTTCGATATATCTAAAGATGTTTAGTAAAAGGTAAAACACCTGAAATCTCCATGTAAACATTGCGTGACGTGAGAGAGTCACTTCTGGCGTAATGTTGGAGACAGTTCAGTTCAGTTCAGTTGGACATCTGATTCAGATCAGTTCGACGGCTGGTTAAAACTATATAAATACTGTTCGTTTTCTCACACAAACGGTCTGAACTTAGGCAATCAATGTGTACTTGCATTCACGAGTCATTAAATCATGTTTGATTTTGACTTCTCTGTCCATGCTCTTTGAATCGGACCCCCATACCCTGCATTATATGACTGAGAGACAACACCGGTTTGACCGAAAAATTTCAAAATGTCAAATACTGTGGAAACAAAGACACCTACATCTTGGATGCCCTTGAGGTAAGCTAAAACATATCAAAATTAATTTCAAAGTAAACTATAACTTTAAAGGAAGCATCCCAACATGGCCGTCCACACCCATGCTTATGTATTGATGGCCTTTATCACTCTGTGTCAAGCCAAATGAGCAGGACTGAACACAGTGGGCGTTTCTCAAAACCAAGAAAGAACGGACTTGTGTTCTTGGGGAGAACGCTCTTGCTAGTTGTTCTTGGAAGAAGGTGACGAGCACACAGAACGCTGCCGACAGTTTGAGACGAAGTGTTCTTGCATGGTATTGTGCAATAATACCACTGCACAGATGCCGTCTGCAGTACCCAAACATAACGAGAATTATTGACGATAACAGCCAGGCTGCATTGCATATCGTTCTCTCTTCACTGTGAGGTAAAACGAGTCTGTGAGCAAACTGGCCGGTTGGCTCGCTAGCTAACTTAACACCCGCAGGAGATTCTCACTTCCAAAAACATATGAGCACATTTTTGATTCGCCATATATTTTCGTAAAAATGCCAAAATTTGAAATCAACACAGTTGATTTCTTGCATTAAATGTTCTCAGAAGTGAATTTAGTGATGAAATAGCCTAGCGTACGTTATTGTAGAGAAACAAACTGCTGTATAGACCTGCCTCGAATGGCAAATTGAATGCTGGGATATTTCTGCCATCAAGTTCGCACAAGTTACCAACTGATGCATCCTCAGTAAAATGGGAGTCAAGAACACATCTGGGATTTTAACCATTCTTGCCAAAATGTAAACTTGTGTATTGGGACAGTACTTGGGCCACAAAAGATGACGTTTCACAAGGACACAA
Organism: Hybognathus amarus; assembly: GCA_030378365.1. NCBI lineage: Eukaryota > Metazoa > Chordata > Actinopteri > Cypriniformes > Leuciscidae > Hybognathus > Hybognathus amarus. The sequence continues at coordinate 33,840 of JAQIUQ010007692.1, read as the reverse complement.
GGACAAAAGTACAGACAAGAACACAGATTGAGAAAGGCCCAGTTCCTTTCTCCACGTACAGGTTGGCTGATTCCATCAAGGCAGAACGACAGCTGAAACCATTCAACTGAAAATGGGAACTTTTAGTTGCCCTGGTGAAGCAACATTTGCCCTCCTCTTACCGTCAGCGTTGGTGAAATGCCTGGGCTCATGTGAGCAGGTGGGCTGATTTTGCCAGTGGATACACAGAGTCTAAACACTGTTTCTTTAGTCAGCAGGGAGTCGGATTGGGCACTAATTTACAGCAGTTGCCCAGGAGCCCTGGGATCTCGCCAGCAGGACATTTGGCAGTTTATTGAGTGGTTACATGATCTGGCAACTCAGTGGACTGATTCATAGTCCGGTTCTGCCACCGCTAAATTCATAAAGTGGCTACTCAGGGAGTTTTTTGTGCACGACAGCACACAAATTCATAATCCATGTCCTTATCTTTACTGCGATGCTAGCGGTGTTAGAGGGGCGGACCACACCTAATGGGAAACACAGGACAAGGTGCAGCAGACCTGAGAAACCCTGTCTATTTCCAACACCCTTCAACTAAGCATGACACCCTGTTTCCTTGGCAACCACATTGACAGTACAGGGGCTGTGGGGGTCGTGAAGTTCTGAGACATCTGAGACAGAAGAAATGAGAACTACTTATGCAGGTCCTGACACTACCGGCTAGCTTTGTCTAAAAATAAAGCTGCTCACCTCACCCCAATATTCTCCCTCACTTCCCCGCCTAATTGAAATCGAAATTTATGCAAACCAGTTTTATTTCATTTTAATGCCTAACGCCATTCTCTTGTTACTTTTTGTACATGTTCAAATAAACTACATAAAGAAATCACATTTTATATTAAAGCTTGAATTTAAACCCATTCAACTATTTTACCAATGCAGTGAGTAGGCTGCTTTATTACATCTTTGCACATTTTATTTTATCTAACGGAGTTTGTCTTTTCATTTAGGTAAATGAAGGTCACTTAAACTGTCATTTATTTTTACTTTTCAAATTGATGCGGTTTTATTGTTTTAGACCCTTGTTCCAGACCCAGACATTTCATCTTAAAGTATGAAGAACTATATATATAAAAAAGAATTTCTACATGTTTAAAAGCCAAGTTTTCACCATCAACTCTTTCTTCCTTTCTGAAATCATGATTCCTCAGAAGTCATTATAATATGCTGATCCTGGTGCTCAAGAAACATTTCTGATTATTATCAATATTAAAAATATGTGATATATATATGTGATAATCTGTATATGTATATATATATATATATATATATATATATATATATATATATATATATATATATAAATTTTTTTTTTTTCCAGGATACATAGACATTATGACTTATATACTGTACACATTTTACAATTTTCTAAAATAAAACATCACTTATGATTTATAAGCCGTTTCCTCATGGGGACCAAAAATGTCCCCATAATGTAGGGTTTACCAAGAAACCCACACACACCCACTCCTGATGAAAATCATTATTGTCAGTTTCACATATTTAAAAAACATTCTTGTGATTTTAAATAGTTTAAAGTGGTTAGAATCTAAATATGTCAAAGCAAAGGTGCCACTTCCTAAGTATTTAGCGCAAACTAGTAGCAAACTGCCATTAAACATTGCTTGTCAACATGAATAACACGGCGACAGAAAAGATATGGTCCACAGAGAATGCCCTTCTTTTCTTTCTTTGAAGAATAATGTATGATGCTGTTTTCATGAGTGGCTCTCTGTGTCCCACAAACCCTTTCCTGGGATTATAATGAACATGCACAAACCAACGCAACACTTGCATGAATAATATATGCATTTTTGGTTTTGATATGTTCACCTCTGCTGAAAACCTCAATGCACTGGCGGGCCAAAATGTTATTAAAAGAGCAAGAATTCTGACATTGCATTTGATAACTGTCACGCTTGTTTCAGAACAGAACAGTTGAAAAGCCCAGAGGTGTTTATTGATCATTCCTGCATTACTTTATTGAGGCTCTGCCTCTGTAGATCATAAGTATAAGGGTATTGCTGGATAATTTAGGCTCCAATTTGTTCTCCTGGCACCAGCAGTGCACTGCAACTGACAGATATGGCACAATGAACAAGGACTAATTGTTATTATTGTTGTTTAATACCGTGGCGAGCTTAGATTATTTTGAATCAGTGTTCCGAAAAAATTAGGTAAATGGAAATTGAAGAACTGTGGCTGCACAGGCTTGTTTAAACTGGATCACGGCACACAAAAATGCAACTTTAGAAACATGTTTAAGCCCTTTCTAATAAGGAATGTCTATAACGAAGTCTTTCGTAATGAGGCTGTAACTTCTTCACAGAGCATTTTTATTCTTTATTTGAGCAGTCTGGATACTTTTGAGCAATACAGTGAAGACAGATATAGTGCTTGAGCTTTAAAACGAGCAGCTGCGACACATGAAAGGACAGGTAGCATTTATTTAAATTACAGGAAAGTGGTATTCATGTAGTTCGCTGCATGTAATCCAATGCATATCTCTAGAGCTGTTCTTCCTTTTATATCTGCCTTTAAAGCTGAAGTGTGGCATTAATGCCAATCTATAAAGGCAGAAACGATTAACTCAAATATGTTTCCCTCGTTGCTCTGCCTTTTGTTGGACAAACAGAAAATGTCCGGTCACATTCGCAAGTAAAAAAAGGTCAATTATATATTGCCAAAACTGGAGCGACGTACACAGCTATCACAAAAGCAGCTTTCTGTTGGTCGGTGTGGCAAAACTTGTCGAATCTGCATGGGGAAATCTTTTGCCCTTGCGCAAAAATCATGATCGCATGGATTCCTATTGAAATGATTTTGCAGAAGAAATTTGCTGAACAACTGTATGTGACCGCATCTGTAGCCCTATGCCAAACAAATGACATTAGTTGTGCAATGTTGTTGTGTCGGGTTGGTATACTCAGCAAACAACAAAAACAACATCAACAAATAGCCGTAGTAATAATTAAATATTTTATTTACTTACTAAATTCAACCTTATTACATAGTTAACATATTTATTTTAATGAGATAATAATAATAATAATAATAATAATAATAATTATTATTATTATTATTAAAGAAAAACATTTCAATTAAAGTAATTAAATACCAATTAATAAAGAAATTGAATTCAAATTTTTACAGTAAAAATATTTATTTTACTAGGAAAATAATAATAATAAATAATATGTTTTAACTCATGTGTAGTTACTTTATTATTTCTTCCCCTATAAAATAAATTAAATAAAATTACATTAATCTAGATTAATAAATGCTGTAAAAATTATGATACCTACTGCAGTAAATTATACTTATTGCAGTAAATAACGCTAACAAGCTAGACCTTTCTGTAAAGTGTTGCCATAAATATAACGGATAAGAATAGGATACCATGCGAATTGTTTTTAAAGTTTGGGCAAATGTCGAGGCTGGGGTCTAAACTGCAATTATGCTCAGGATAAAATGTAATTTTCTCTCAAAAACATCAACCCTTTCTGAAGCCCACTGAGATGTCATTATAACCCTTCAAAAGGATTTTAATGATATAAATGTGAACACTTTTTTTATCCCCCACTTCACCGTTTCTTGTGGAACATAATTGATTCTTTAGTCCGAAGGTCTTCCAACCATAAAGGTGTGCACTGTAAATTATGGTCAGATTTGAAAAGCAGTGACCTTTGAAGTGCTTTGCGATAGTCGGCTCTTCGTGATTCTAGCCTGAGTTGCTTCTTCATTCTAGTGATATAAAAATGGCCAGAGGACATAGGAAGGAGGGCGATCACTAGAGGCTGACAATAAGTGTGTATGTGATCCAACATGTCAGCCTGAATATGTGATTTCACTCAATTTCAAGCATGACAGCCCCTGCATGACTCGGCGCATTTCCTTAAAATATTCCCAGAAAACATTTATCTAATCCTTTTCAGGGCTTCTTGGCTCTGCAGGCTGGATAGTGTACAGGTTCGGCACAAACGTCTCTGCATGGGCAACAGTCCTGCAGGAGCTGTTTTGGAAGAATGGGTCAACTCTGTACTTGGAAGTAGTGTATTTTTACTGCTAATGCGAAGAAAAAAATTTACTTTTGTTTTTAAGAGATTGGGTTATCCTTCCCTTCAATAGTTTTTGTTTTAGAGTTTTCAGTTCACTTTCTCTCATATAACTCTGCTAGCTTTAATTTGAATGATCAAACTTCAAAGGCTTCTTGCATTTTAAACCACAGTGTGTCTGTGCACTGAACGGCAGCTATTCTGCTCTGAAATGGTTTGTGCCTTATCTCAAAAGACAGATGTCTTCTCATCTTCACTATGGTGATTTCAACTTTTTGTGGGTCTAAAAATTTGATTCAGTGACCAGCAACAAGCTGGAGGTTGTAAACTGTGGGTAAAATCCGTTTCTAAACCAGTTTAACTGACGAACAGAGAGGACTACTACAAAAATCTGCTACAGACAATTAATATCAATAGAGCAGGAAAAACACGTTCGCAGGCTTCCTGTACCAAGGCTGGATTAATAATATGGCTATTTGGGCACATACCCAGAGGCACCATGCAAAATAGTTTGAGATATAGTACAATGACCATGATATACTATAATAAATACACCAATCCAATCAATGAGCATGCAAATTTCATATGCAAATAATGGCAAGAGAAAAACACTACATGAATTAAATGTCTTAAAATATGAACAATCTTGCCATTACATTTTTTTTTTTACATTTACATTTATTCATTTAGCTGACGCTTTTATCCAAAGTGACTTACAATTGCTATATATGTCAGAAGTCGCATGCCTCTGGAGCAACTAGGGGTTAAGTGTCTTGGTGTCTCACAGTGGACTCGAACCCTGAGTCTCTCACACCTAAGGCATGTGTCTTATCCACTGCACCATCACCACCCCTTGTACAGTAGTGCCAGTACAATGGAGGAAAAAGGGGGATACATTTTCAAATAAAAAATAACATGAAAAACTCTATTTTAAAGGTAGGGTAGGTAATTTTCAGAGAGGCTAACAATAGCGAGCTAGCTTTGAAAGCATAAGTTCACACCCTCCCCTTCAGAGTGCCTCCAAAGACACGGCTCCATCAAAACACATTAATGCGTACAACAGGGAGCAAAACAAAAGCATCATGAGATATGCCTTAAACTACCTTATGTTTCAATGCACATAATAAAGAAAAAACAACTTCCACTGACCTGTACCACCTGACTGATGCAGATTAATTTTGGCTATCATGTGATAGTGTTGCCATTGAAATGCATAAATTCAAGTCACGTGACAAGTATAACATAATCTCTTACAAATTACAATAGTTATGTAGTAAACGCAGCATAAGCTCGTTGTTTTGGTTCAAAAATACATTTAGACCACTTTACTTAAAGGGGTGATGAACTGAGAAATAAAATTTTCCTTGAGCTTTTGACATCTAAGAGGCTGACATCATATTATAAGAATATCCTGTAAGTTTCAGAACTGAAAACAACCTTGTTAGTCCAATAAAAGCTTTTATTGACACCAGCCTCAACAAACGTCTCGTTTTTGAAATTGTGGAAGTATGACGTCAATGACGCTAAAACCCCACCCGCTCATCAACGCCTACTTCAACACGGCCGGTTTAGCCCCGCCCACCAATTCGCGCATTCACGCATCTGTACGAACATCGTTGTTGTACGGAACATGATTAGTCTATGTTACCTTCTATATTGGATCCAACAGGAGTGGTGCAACACACTTATGTGAGTAACATTTTTATTTTAGAAATAATAATCTATCTCGGCTAGCATTGCATTGTTACAGATCGTTTGATTTGATATCTAATAATTATGTGTATGTGTCTACAAGTATCCGTTGTATTTGAGGTGCTGTTGGTTCATTCTCCTGCGATTCGGGATTGGACTCTGGGTCAAACATGTATGGACGAATCATTCCGCTTGCCATTTTACAACAGTGGTTTTCAAAACAATCCCCCACGTGCACCCACCGTAAACCAATCGACAGAGTTGAAGCTCATTATAATATGCAAAACTGTTATCCACTCACAGCAGTGGGCGTTTACTTCCTAGTCTTCAATGCGATACGCCCATAAAATCCGAGCATTTTTCAGTAGGCTGAAAACTAGGGAACAAAATAGCCTATAACTTATTCATTTTTATGTTTTTGAATGTAAAAAACCAAGCGAACGTCATAAGTTGACCTAAGACAACAAAACAAAAACATTTAAAAAGCCAGTTCATGACCCCTTTAATGATTGCTATCAGAATGCGAAAAGCAAACATCTACTAGTTGACAAACTTAAATGTCTTAAAAATTTGCAATCTTAGAGTAAATTGGAGAGGGAAACATTTTCCAAAGATGAACGCACTTCTCGGCAGTTCAGGATCCACCAATAATATACTTAATTTCTTTCCAAACATGCTTAAAATTGAATCCTACTAGTAATCATTTTTTTAATAACAAAAATAAATAATATTCAGTTAGTCTCCTAGCATGTTGATGAACAAAAAGTGTGAGAACAAAACTGGATTTGATGCAGCAAAAAAGGATAGGAGTCAAATTGATAATGAATAGATGAATAAACAAATAGAACACATGAATAACTTCTTATTTCAACTCAGAGGCAAAGCTGAATGTTCACAGAATACAAAGAAGCTCTGCCTATACTGACTGCTCTGATGATCGGACAGTGAGAACAGTATAAAGATGACTTTTTTTTAACCCAAACTGGTGCTTTTTTAAGGAAACCTAGGCCTGGTTTCACAGTCAGGGCTTGAATTGAGCCAGGATTAGACCTTAATTCAATTAGGACATTTAAGTAGCTTTTATAAACATCAAGCATAGTGTCAGTTCTGGCAGGTCACTTTAGTCAAGCTTGCATCAGCTGACTCTCAGCTGATCCATGTCTACCAATAGGAATATGACGCCTATCATTGTATACATACAGTATATAAGCTCCCTCAGTATTATCAGCAGCTATCACATTTCTCAGGAGCTAGCCTAATTACCCTCCTCCATCCCCAGCTCCTCATCTCGCCCAGTCTGGATTTGGCATTCTGATTCCCCTTGAATCAGAATAAATTCTCGAATTATGTTGTACTTTAAAAATTTAAATTAATGGTATCTGCAATACATTCATGTTGGTTCTGTTTACCATAAGGGTGGATTTATTGCAACTCTACATGTTATTATACATGCTAGGCTTCATGGATGTGCAGGGAGTTCTCGTCCAGAATACCATACCGCCAATCCAAACTGCATGATAAATTGTCAATCATATTTGACGATAGTGGTCCTGACAGAAATGCCTTAGTAAAAACACAAACCAATTGCAATGACATTTCAATGTCAGTGCAAGTTACTTTGAATTAAAATGGCTCAAACATGCATTTTCAGTCTGGGACTAGCTTAAGCCATGTTTGCTAGTGTTCTTAATTTTAAATACAGTATTTATACCAATAAACACTATGAAATACATCATTCATGCATTTGTATAGAGAATTTTAACATATAGAGTTCAATCGTTTTGTCCCTGATATGGACACGGAAAAATAAAAGGTCAAAGCATTTTTTCTGTGTGCATTTTGTTTGGTCAGTTCTGTTCTCGCTACAGTGCACAAAGTCAATACACATTGAGGTCAAGTGAATATTGAGCGTGACGCATGGAAATGTCATTTTGTTTCTGTCTTTAGGATTTCAGTATATAAATCAGTAGCGCAAAACAAATATGACACCAAAGCAAACCGATGTCCCATGGCAATAGCTTCACCTCACAACACAAGATGTCAAAGGCTTGGATACTTTGTGAAGGATATTGTGATGCCTCTCACAAAACGTCTTTGATATTGCACCTGTACCGAGGAAAGCTTTTGTAGGCTGCATCTGGTACACTGATTCACCTGCAACCAACAAGTCATTCTTTAGAAACATTCAGCACAGACTGGGTCGGAAACACTTGACAATGCCTTATAACAGTAAAGCTGAAGACCTCAACCATGTTCCCAAATTAGTTTCTTCTTTTTAACACCAAAGGAGAAATTTTAAATGTTTTATTTCATTCATTTATAATGTTAATGACTGCTGGAGATTTAACAAATATATTGTCGCTATCAGATGAAAACCGCGTATGTCCATTTTGACGATTTTTAGATTTTTTGACGGATAGAATGTCCACGTTCATTTCCGTATACAGCATGCTTCACATTATCTAAATGACCAATGAAAAGTTTTGAAATCATTTTATCTGATTTCCACATATTTTCATTTGCTGTCAAAGCTGTCAATCATGCAGCGTATCTCCCATAGACAGTATGGTATCTCCCCGCCCTGTGGAGGCATCTCGTCGGTCTCATGAAGTTTCTCACGGTCTCGTCTCTGAGACCCCTACACCTGGTATTAAAATGCGATCTGTATCCAGATAAGTTATCCGGATAATACAAAAGGCATGTTAATGCAAGGTATAAATACGTTGTGATCGGTTGTATCGGATCTGCCTGACCATCTGGAGGTAGTCTGGCTCGCATTGTGTTCGGATCTTTACTAGGTGTAAACGCAATCTGGTTGTTGAACCACATATGTATATTTTACTCCTCCCAAAAATGCTAAAAAAATTTAACGAGTGAGAGCGTGTTATATAGGCTATATGACACGTTATAGTCACAGATATGACAGCGCTACTGCGACACGCATCACCGCAGATGAGCAGCTGCTTTAAAAGTAAAAGTAAGTCACAGACACAATCATCTTCACAATCATACAATCATCTTCAAGTAAAGAAACGAAGCGATCTTACAGGGCAGGCTGTTGCCACACTCTCTTATTGATGTACGTATGTCTTTGATTTTGAAATTAGCTGATGATAAAATGCAGCTCATATCTGTAATAAAAAAATGCAGCTCATTTCCGGCAAAATTACGGTAGGATTGTGTAAATTAAAGTATGAGTCTAGTATCGCCATCCATGCCAGTGTATTGATTCATTGTCTCTTCATAGTTTGCAAGAGTAATTTAATAAACTGAGCGTATTTAATAAACTGAGCGTAGCCTATTCATCTGTCAATATGAAATGCGATTTGGTCATTCAAATTAATGATTCGAAGAACGTGTATCGACCACTCGTTACTATACAATATGCACGTATGTCCATTTAAACTCGATTTTGGGTCAAATATGGATAATATCATGACACTGGCAAGAATATGGTTACATTTAAAGATGTTGTGCCAAGCATGACAACGCTACGTTCAGCTGCTTTTGAAATTACATGTTTTTTTCACTTCCTTAAAAGTAACCGTTTTGGACATATCGTGAGTTTCATCGGGAAGCGAATACATATATATATATAATAAAAGCAGTCCATATATTACGAAGCATTATGTTAGCTTTATGTCACAAACAAATCAATCAGTTGTTAACTGGATAATTGAGTCACATTAATTTGATTCCTGAACCTTTCAGGCCAGTTTTATGTTGAACCAGATCAACTGATTCATTCAAAAGTTCTGGCTCAAAAGAATGATTCATTCATGACATTTCTGACAGAAAATTTTTTTTATAATTATCTCAACAATTAACATAAAATTCCCAAAGAGAGCTAGGGTAGATGAAAAAAGCGGATTTTCTTTAGTTTTTGGAACAACATACAGTATAGGGTGAGCAAATAATGACAACACTGTTCATTCATTGAAATGAAAAGGAAAGGGCCCATTCAAGACAGTCTGATTAGAACAAAGACCTGTTGCCAATACTCTTGCCCGTTCACTCATAACAGCTCTTCCACTGTAACGCATGCACACACTGCCTGCCCAAAAAGGCCTCGTTGTACTGGGCTGTGTCGGTGGGTTAATGTAATGTGAAATATAAAGTCAGACCGCACAGACCGTGGCTAAATTTTATAAACGCTAATCAGACTGGAGATGTTTTCTCCAAGGATGTGTGTTCCATAGGCCAGTACACATTAACACCACTTAAAAACATGCACAGGCCATTTCAGCTTCATATCGGGAGTGGGGAGAAGGAGACGTGTCATGCTTGTTTATGAGGAGCAAACCTGACAAAGCTGTGAATAGTAGAATGACACTTGTTATGTGCAAGAAAAAAGAAAAAAAAAGAAAAAAAAAAGAAAGAAATCACATTATACTTTTAGATATTGGAAGTACTGGACTGAATTAATAACCCACTGTTCGCTGGTTGAATTCTTAAACAGATTTAACTGTTTTTATGTTACTAGAAACTCTGCATACTATAGTACTACATTTTATATTAAATTAGTGTAATAATTTTTCCCCGAAATAATCCAGCTTGGGAGATAGTTCTCCCAAAAATTCTGTTCATGTCCAAAACAGTATGATTTTCTCTCATCTGTGGAACACAAAATGTGATGTTAAGCAGAGTATTTGCTCTTTTCCATATAAATGTAAGTAAGTAAAATAGCACAATAAATGTAGTTCTAATGACTTTTTGCCAGGGGTGCAACGATCCAAATAGCTCACGGTTCGGTTTGCATCACAATTTTAGGTTCACAGTTTTGGTAAGTGCTATAATTGTGGAAAAAGGGACAACTGTCAAATAAAAAAAAAAAATAAATAAATAAAAACAAGTAAACTAACTACAAGCAACAGCACAAAAAATACAAGAGAGCAAAGATACAAATAAAATTAACAGTGCTTTTCAGGTTTTTCATGTAGGTCTAAGGCTATGTTTACACAGAAACGATTCTGAAGAGAAAACGCAAAAGTGGCACAGGGTTATCACTTTTTATTCTGCGTTTAGACGAGCGTTTTGGGTGGGAAATCTGCGTGCATACGGTGACGCAAAAGTGAAGTTTTCAGATTTCCACTCTGGAGGGTGGTTTCACTTTTTGCGTTTTAAGCCCCCAAAACGCTGTCGCCGTGTAAACGAAAGGCACATCCGGTCAAATATTTTTACGTTTTCACCCGCGAGTGTTCTCGTGTAAACAGGTCCTTAGTTTTCAGGTACAGAAATGTAATTAATTAATTAAATGTAAAATATCATTGCATATTTAACTATAAATTAAAGATGAATCCTTATTAAAGTTACAATAGTTACAATAGTAGTGTAGGCTATTATTGGGGAGCCAACATGTGTATCCATCGACATCTGTTTTACGTGTTATTTTCAACAAACCATATATTCTAGATGCGTCATCAGATTTGAGATCAACCGTGGTGCAAGTGCAACCTTGGGTGGAGAACGGTACGGTTCGATGTTTTACCAAGAACCGTTACACCCAAACTTTTTGTTATGTTGCTATAATGCTATCTTTGTGAAATGTTACATCATTTACATCAACTTCCCCTCCCACTTGCAATAAGTTTTTATTTTTTTATTTATTTATTTAAATAAAAATTTTTATTTATTTAAATTTCATTAATTTATTTAAATACACCCTATTTTGTCACTAAGAAAAATATTATAAATACTATACCTTATTAAAAATATTGCTTAAGTTAAAAGACCTGTGTGTGTGTATTTTATATCACTAGTGCAGTGTCCATTCTCGGAGCATATAAGCCCTGCTTGTGTGAGGCGAGCCGCTTCTTTATTTAAATCTACTCTACTTTGTCAGTAATTTGTTAGTGAGAAAAATATTAGACTGCCTTATTAAAAATATTGATCAAGTTAACAGACCTGTGTGTGTTTTATATCACTAGTGCGGTGTCCGTTCTCAGAGCATTTAAGCTTTGTCGCTACCCGTTCGCGCTGTTCTGTAGTTTATTAAAAGTTTATGAATTCTGAACGTGTTGTGTCGTGCCTGTCTCTCTATATTGCACCAAATACGACACTGCATTCCCTTGTGAAGCAGTTTGGATGAACGGTTTTCGAAATAATCAAACAGACATATAGAGATTTCGAAGCTTCGAAAATTCTATGTTCATTACTAACGAAGCTTCAAAGCTCAACAAATGGTATTCGGACCAGCCCTAACTACAAACAGCTCTTTCTATGACCAACACAATGTTGACCAAAGGAATTTACATTAAATGACAACACGGCACTGCTGCAGCATATTTGAATGTAAATCTCTGAGTCTCCCTGACTCTGTTCGGCAGGCAGAATCTATTTAAATATTACATTTGTCAGCAATTGAGTTGGCTTTTGTTTAAAGATCTAGTCTCTTAGACAATCCCAAATGCACTTGTACATTCAAATAAGACACGCTGATTTTATTCACATGCTCATTCAGCTGACAAATCAAGACTGTTGGTTAGCCAGAAAAGTCCATGAAAGAGGCAATGAAATGATAGCTGGACCGCTTAGTGAAGATTCGAAGGATCCAAAAAAGCTTCAATTCTCTCTTTTAACTACAAAGCAGGAAGGATGGCAATTGGCAAAGAAAACTTTATGTGGGAGTGTTCATCCATCTGCCTGCACAGATGGGGAGAACTAGCGAGTGAAAGACCTACATGAGCCAGCCACACAACTACAGTGGGTCAAAGCAAATATCCACATAACAGATCTGCTGATTCCTACTACAACAGAAGAGATGTGTGATATCTATCTATTTTTCAACAAACCACCTCTTTTCAATCTTTATCTATTGACAAAGGGACAGGAAAGTTTGTTGCACAGAATATCAATGTGTCTGACTTTATTGCACTTCTCAAACCGCAGTCATCTGATTGGCCTATTGCTTCAGGGAGAACAGGAAGCAGGAGCGGATGGTGGATGTGTTTGTGAACTGGACTGTGTCTCTGTGGGAAATCAATGAAATTTGTTTAATTATTGGGTGAACTTAATCAGTTCCACTGATGTAATTACTAGTACTGCCTACAAAGCCATAAAATCATTTGTTTAATGGCATCTTGGACTGAAATAATGAATACAAGCAATTTTGGAGTGCAAAATAAGACAAATATTTATCTGAGGTATTTGTTTCTCTCTCTAACATGGCAAGCATGCATTTGCATGAGTGCTGTACCCTGTGTCCTTTAGCAATATAGATTTGACACATTGTCAATGATTGCTTGTGACAGCATTCATTGACCATGTCTCTTCCAGAATCCAGTTGAAATGTCGGAATACTAGCAATAATTGAAAATGACATTGTATCAGAAAGATTAATATATTACATGTAGGTTCACATCAGTATCTCCGAGGGTGTGCGGCACATTTCCATTCCAAACATTTAGCAGAGGAAATTTGTGAGCAGATAACATATTAAGTTAATGATACAATTCTAACTAATTGAAGACAGATGGAATCTTCACTGGAGCAAATAATTGTTTACTCCTTAATCACACGTCAATTAACATGCACAAGATTCGCAGCAAACCTGATTGGCTGAAATAAATGTGACCTCCCCCACGCTAGAAACCTAAAATTACTGTGCTAGACTAAAGAGATAAAATTACATTATCTATTTTGCCAGATTTGGCAGATGACAGTCCCTACAAGACATGATAGCACTCTGTTTACCAGTTTATTTATGACAAGATAAACAAACAGGCAATTTAAAATTGGAAAACATTATTATTTTCTTGAACTTATACAGTATGTATGCCTCAGATCAAATCAAAGTGTGAACTTTTAATCACAGTTTCAGTGCACCAACTGCATGGACTAGTCTTAAAACAAGCAAGTTTTAGCTGTTTAAGAGCAATAACATGAGTGTATGTACAGACTAGGGTTGCACGATTTTGGGGAAAATGTCATATTGCGATTATTGAGGTCAATATTATGATTGTGATATAATAAACAAATGGTTCAGTGAGTCAACTTGCATGGTTCTTAAGCAAAATGCACACACAGATTAGTATTAACAACTGGATTAAATAAAACTGGATATCTGGATTAAAAATGAATAAAAACTTTACTGACAGAAAGCTTTATTGGCTGCTGGCCCTTTAAGAGCAGCCACTGCTGACAGAACTCATTACGTCCATCATAAGACTGCTCTTATGTAATGAAGATACTCAACAAAGCGTCATTTTAGCATAATTATGTGTGTTATTGTTCGTTAAAGTGCAAAAGAGAACTGTATTCTGGCGGGAGGTCTGTACATGCGTGTGATATTGGCACCCGTGTCAGGACATTCACAGCCTGTCAGGACATTCACGCCCCACTCTCTTTAGACTTGTCACGCATGAATGATTTAAAAGCATTCGCACAAATTAGAGTGGGATCATAACACTAGCCAAAGGCTGACAAAAAAATAAGAGATGTTGCGTTAATTGGTTAACAGCCCTAATTTATTATTATTTTATATAAAATCGCAGTATTTTGCGTCATATAATCGCAATGGCTTGACACCGCGATTGCAATATGATTAATCGTGCAGCACTGCCAAAAATAAAAAATAACATCTACCAACCAGTTAGGCCATCAAAGAGGGGCTGTTAACACGACACCATTTTCAACTAAAAAAGTAGTACTTTTTATGCGCTTTGGCCGTTTATTTTCCTGGACAACAGCGTTTTGGGTGACTGAAAATGCAAACTTTTGAAAACGGTCTCTGTGTAAACAGACAAAACGCGAATCGCTAAAAACGATGACGTCAGTGCACATGTGTATTACATGTTCAGTCTATAGTGTTTAATCCAGCCCATTCTCATCCCAAAGTGTCATATACTGACGCTTTTGACATTTCGTTCTACAACCTTTCAGCGTCAATATGAGACAAGAAGGCGCCTCCTAGTGGTCTAACCCCAACCCTACCCAGAACTAAACCTACCCATAACCGAACAAAGCTCTGTGCATGTTAAAATGACACGAATAGGTAACATGTGCGTTAGATTTAGACAAAATTTCAAAAGCGTCACTATATGACGCCCTAGGATGAGAATGTGTTGTTTAATCGCCATCTAATGGCCTGGCAGCAGAACACACCATTGTTGGTAGTTTTCGCAGATCACGTGTGAATGGGAAACGTTTTGATAATGGTGTTGTCTTTATGCAGAAAACTCAAAGAAAAAACTTCTCAAACATGTCATTGTCAGAGTAAATGTACCAGAATAAATCATATATTTTAATCAAATTAATTGCATTATATTCAAATGAATTATTAATAAATATATCACAAAGGGGAGAAAAGGGTTAATTGAATGCATTGAATAAGGGCGCAAATTGAGTTGCCAAATTCATTTTTATTTGAGCTTTAATCTTTTTAATAATGTTTTAATTTGGTTTGCACTGTTTTTGACATGAATTTAATTTCATTAGCCTATAATCATATTTTATTTAGAAATTATGGTTGAGTTCTTTAATTGGCTGCCTATCTTGGCAAGATTACAAAAGAGATGTTTTCCTGCTCCACCCGATGACCCTCCAGTGCAACAGAGATAATCGACACTGACTTTTGCCTGCAGTCATTTTCAATAATGCATTTTTTTAATAATCACATGAAATGTTAAATTATCAACCCTAATGTATACTTGCATAATAATACATTCAGTTTCAGCATTCAAATTCAGCATTATCAACAACATAATTAACAAATTAAACAAACATCTGTCTTATTTGTCCCTCAGTATAGATGAACATAACTGGCTGTTGACTACCTGCTGTCTTCTCACTACCTGTCCTCTTTTAGCTGTTTCTCCTTGACAAACACAGTAGATCAGCACACTTGACCATTCCAGATAGGAGTTAAAAAATACCTGGCTCTTATCTGTGCGTTTGTAAATCACTCCTGATTTATTCATTTCTTCCATTTCCTCCAGAGCTTTACAGAGCAATCAATCCCCCTGTTAGCTGGCCCTGATCGAATGCGAGCTGATAAGTAAAATGTTCTTTGTCACTGAGCACTATATAACAGTGTTTTTAGCCCAATATTGATTGCTGATTTTCTTTGGCAAAGAAAAGCTTTTCAATATGTCAGCAGTTGGAAATTTATCTAATACTGTCAGGCTATACCGGATATAATTCCAATAAAAACACACACAAAACCTAAAGTGCTGACTTAGTGCATTTTCACTATTAATTTATTTCTTTTTTGAATACCAAGCATAAAATGTTCCAACTATGACAGACATCACTGGAATAGATGTCCTGAAGAATCACACCGGTTACTGTGACAGGCTCTGTAAAATGCACAGCTCACAGTGTTTTAGCCAATCAGAAATGATCTCTGCTTTTGCGTTTCAAGCTTGCTGACATGTCTGTGGTCGGTGGGGTTTTATGAGGTATGCACATAGTCTAATTCATTAGCTAAGACCGGCAGAAGTAAGCATACTCACTTATAGCACATTTAAAATGGAAGTGTGTGATTTCTGCACTACTTTGGTGTCGCTTCACTGCACCTTTAAATAATAGTTGATGAATCTGTCTTTTTTACTAACAGGATTTCTTGCAAACTCTGAAACAGTTCAATCCGATTAACTCGTTAATCAGATTAGCCAAATAAACATTAATCCCATTAATTTAGAGCATCACGCTGCAGCTCAGTCATTGTCTGATGTTCTGAAATGATCAGTCAAGCCACAAGCACATTTTCAAACCAAAGCAAGAGCTCACCGTCTCCCCCTATTGACTGAACTGGAGTTTGGGGATCATCAGCAAGATTAAGGAGGATTGGGACATGTTTGTTGGCAGAAAAATGTGGCAGGAAAAAACAGGTGCACAAGCAGTAGGGTTCAAGCAATTTTCTTTTCCCAACTCTATTGTGTAGCTATATTATTTAAAGCAAGCGTGGCTATCAGAAGGTGCAACATTTATCAAACAGATTGAACCCATGACAAACAAGACCACAGCCTTATGTTTGAAGGAGTACATGTGAAATGCCTCCTTTATATGGTATACTTTTCTTCAGAAACAACAGTTGTCGTCGCCTATGTCCTTCAGCTTATGCTGAAAATTGAGGGTTGGTAATTAAATTGAGAACAATAGTGCTCAAAAGGGTCATTTCAACAGCAGGAGCGCATTAAAACCTGCACACAAACTGCAATAACATAGCGTTATAATAAACTGATTCCTCAGCTAAGCTGTATTTAAGTCAATGACAAAAAAAAAAGAGTAGTCAATTTAAAGCCATTTAATGGCAGTTGAACAGGGAGTGCATAGAGGGCAGCCGCCTCAGCCTGCTTTCATTTTGGACAATGATCCTCGGGTGGTCCAATATATGCAACCCGATTTCATTTTAAATCGCTCACGTCTTCCGCAAAGTGTATGCAAATGGGGCCCTGGCTTAATTACCATTTAGCAAGTCTTATAGCAAGAGTAGAGGAAACTTCTGCAACAGTCACTGCTGGGCATTGTGCAGAGGCAAAGCCCCTGGACTGAAATATTATGTAAATTATTAATTTCCTCATAGACTTACACAGTTGTGCTATTTGGTTACCCACAAGCGTGCCGCTACATGTTAATTAATCTCACTGAGAGGGAAAAGTATCAGAAAATTTTATTATGCAATCATGATTACCACAAGATACAGCTCTGCAGATGCGTTTATATTAAATTAAAGAGGTGGCTCACATTTTTTTTACTTTCAAAAACCACACAGAATTGATTAACTATAATTAATTAAAACCATTAATTATATGGCTTAGGCTATCTTTCACCCTCCCCCCTTCTTTATAGTATTTTATAGTAAAATGGCATGCACGTTTATGGATGTTTAACCATATATTGAAACATCCGTTAGCTTTGTTCTGAAACCGAGACCAATGTTGTATTTTTTGCTTGGTTAATTTCGCTTTCAACATTTCAAACCAAACCTAAATTTGTTAATAAAAGTCACATCTAAGCAAACTATCCCTCAATGGTCAGAATATTCAACACATGGTGGTGATATTTTCAAATTTTAAGATGGATGAGACATTCAGCTCTGCAGACTAATAATGAGCACAGAAAGAAGGCCATGATTTGTCATTACATCATCTTAAAGGGATAGTTCACTCAAAAATGAAAATTCTGTAATCATTTACTCGCCCTCACAAAACTGACTGACTTTTTCTCTGGATCAAAAAAGATGATATTCTGAAGAATGTTTAACTGCTTTTGTCCATATAATGAGAGACAGTGGGATTCAAAACAACATTGGCCCACATTGGCTTTCATTGTATGAAGGAGGGAAAAAAAACAAAGCATTTTTTTCTAAATCTTTTGTGTGGAAGCTAAATTTTTATTATAATTACGACTTTCCATTTAAGTGCTATTCTCAGTACCTTTGTCCTTGCAATGAGTGTGATATTTCCAGCCAAAGCAAACATTTTAAAATGTACTATTTGCTGGTCCACATTATTGATTTACATTTCCATAAATTTGACTGTGTTGGTTGAGAGAGAGGCTTCTGACGGCTGCATGTTTAATAGATAGCCCTGTGTGCTGGTAGGAGCAGAGCGCATTATCTGAATTCTCAGACCCAGGGAAAGCTTTGAAATCATGCCTAAGACTAATGAAAGAGGAGCAGAGGGAAGGAAGGAATGATCAGTGGAGAGGTGTGATCTACCTACGGAGAGATTACCATGTACCCCAAGGCTCTCATCTTACACTGTGTGGGGAGGCATGTGGTATCGTTCGTTCACATGGCAGCGGTGAAGAAAAGGTCTCGTAGCTGAGGATTTGAGATTTATTCTCCACTATAAATCTGCAGAAAGAACCCCCCACACCAGATTTTTAATATCACTCCGCTACCACACTATCTGCCCATGGACTATATGTTCAACTGACTTTGACAAATCAAACACTTAAGAAAAATGACAATATCCCTCACAGTGCAGCTCTGCAGGGAGGAGGAATGGATGAACAACAGCAAGTGTGAGAATATTTCTCCTAAAAGGTGCCACAAGATGTATTGGAACAAATAAACAGCCAAGTTTATCCACAGGATGGATGTGACATCATTATCTGCCCATAACAGCTTCGCCAACTATTTGGATGGAAAGTTTTCCCACTGCACAGAATAATTGCTCACTCTGGGGTACAGTGAGACTGGCATTCAGAAAACATCTATGCAAAAAGGCACAGAGCAATCAAATCCTACTTGTCCAATTCTTGGAAACAGAACTGCATCTTAAATTTGAGGGAAATTGCTGGGATGTGTCAAACTTGCTGGGATGTGTCAAACCAAAAAAATGTTTACAAAACTCAGTTTTGCATTTGTATTTCTAAACTGCTTATATATGCTGATATAAATATTCACATATGTAATTTCGTCAGTGGTTCCAGATATACTTTCATATATGTTTTGCATGCATCACTTTGAACATTCTCTTCCAACAATTTTAAATTCATTCTTCATTACTTAACTGTATTCATTGTCATTATCTAAACAACAGATATTACTGAAAATAAAAAGTTCACTAATCATAATATGCATCAAAAGGGCATATTAAACGAACTTCTTTAAAACCATCCATGCAATGTGTTTACTCACTGTACTTTGCACTTGTGAGTCTTTCGAAAACAACAAATGCATACTGATACTTTTGGAGTACTGTTTTAAAGAATTCAACTCAATGCATGTTCAAATAGAAGACTTATAGCTTTTGGTTACATTAGACAATAGTCTTATCACTGGTGCGACTTTCAGTAACCTGGCATTAGCTCTAAAGTTCAGATTGATAAATGTTTTGACTGACGCACAAAACACAAACCCTAATCAGTCCCCTCAAGTAGCCTACAGCACAGCTGCAATGAAAAAGAGAGCACTTATTAAACACAAGCCGCTTAACTTGACCTAGTTTTGGAACCCGGGTGCTGTAATTGCCTCAGATCTTCACCTTATCTGCTCCACCCTGGTCCGTGAGCAGCTTTCTCCCTCTCACAATGTTTCTGGCAAAGGTCTATTGATCTGGTACAAGCTGTGTTTTTCTGTAGTCTATTGTTGCCACCGGTTAGAGTTCGAGCTCCTCTCTCAATGCCTGTAGCGGATGCAATGAGGATGGCTGAGCGACGTGTACACCTTGCTCTCGCACTAACTCTCTTCTGTCTCTATTCGCCTTTCACACCCTCCTCTCTCTCTCCCTCTCTCTCTCTCTCTCTCTCTCTCTCTCCCTCTCTCTCTCGCACACGCGAATGCAGGCTGTCTACTGTCTCCCTCCCTCACCCCGGCGACACCCCCTGCTCTCTGTTCGCTTTCCTACTCCTACTCCTCCTATGCCTCTCTACCCTGTTGTTCTCTCTCCCATTGTGTTGATCTGCTGAGCCGCTAGCGTTCTCCTCATGCAGCCTCTAGAGGGTCGTTCCAATAGCCAACAGTAGCCAGTCTAAAACTAATCCCACTAGCTTCAGTTCGACTTTGCTATGAAAAAGAGAAAGCTGTAGAGAGGAGAATGAGAGAGGAGAGAGAAAGAGAGGAAGGATGAGAGTGTGTATTCTCTCACACACTATATAAAAAGAAGCAAAATTTACAGTAAAAGCTGGCAGCTTTAGTTGGCACAGGTTCACTGTAAAAATACAGTGAGAACATTTCAGGCATTACAGGAGGCATTATTTTGGTGCCTATATGTTAATTATATATACACATCTCAAATTGATGGGATGTTATAGCAACATGGTTACACAAATACGATCAAATTGGAACTTTTAAATATAGTGGAGTATGCCTGTCTAATTTTATGCATGATTATAACAAGATTATGCATGTACTGCTACCATGAGTTTTATCCCAACTATCATTTGATTTCTTCTGAATATAACAGTTGCAATTGAAATTATTCAACCATGTTGCAAATCGGGTTACTTGGCTTTCAGCTGTTGAACAAATCAAACAAAAGTTATTGAAATAGCACAACACAACAAATGTGTCAAGTGGTTTCCTAAATTTAAATAAAAATGCAACTTTTAATGACTTCTGCAGTTTCTAAAATTATTCAACTCCCTGAATATATTCCCTCACAACAGCACAAATCTGCCAAAAACGTGTTTGCTGTGTCCGAAATCCCCCATTACTCACTATATAGTGGACTATATAGTGAGCTCGCCATTTTGTAGTGCTGTACGAATGTATAGTGATGATTATTATACCTTATATAGTCCACTCAATGTATCCCATAATGCATTCTGAAAGTAGTGTACAACCGATGGTAAACTAAGCCTTACATATACCATCATGCATTGCGCTGATTGTAAAAATAAGTTATAATCATGTGTGGAGTAGCGCATTATAGCAGAAACGGCCAGAAATTACTTTAAAGTCCCTGTAAAGTCAATTCTACAAAAAAGTTCTGAAACACATTATAAATATTACATATGTATTGCTAAAACAAATTCAAAGTCTGTGAACTGTGAAGTCCTGAAATGTGCAGTTAGACCGTTAAACAGTTTTTCACCATTGCAATTTTATGGATTCATTGGGCAAGGCTAAAACACCGGGCTCCGTGATGCACTGCAGCCATGAGCTCCTGGACACAACCCCTATTTGATGGCGCCACAGAGTCTGACCTCAACCATACACAATAACACTGCCCGGAGCACATTCGCATCTCACCAGCTGAGATTACGAGTGACTGTCAGTACTATTAGTTACTACAGCTGAGACCTCAGTTTTCTCAGCTCAGCTATGCCTTGCCAACATACGGACATAGTCTGGGCTCTGCCTGGATGCGATGCATGTACAAAACAGATCGGTATCTTCATTAAATTCCCTTAAAAACGATCACATCAGAAGAGGTTTTTAGAGAGCCTATACCTTTATGAGACTGGGGATCAACGCAACCCCCGCCTCTGTAGGAGTCGTTTTACACAGGATCGCTTTACTGGACTTCCTCAGAGACAACTGTGATTCACTCGAGTAATTCACTGATAATCCACTGTTCTGGTGGACGGGCCGAAACGGACGATCTCCCGCCTCAGTGTTTATCCTCCCATCTCCAAAAGCTCACATCAGCTAGATCACCGTCAACAGCTTTTCACGTGAGTGGCGTGGCTTTCACGCAGCCAGCGGACACGCCCCAGCGTTTGAGAACAGAGATAACTGCTAATTTTTCACTGATTTTGATAGCTCTATCTTTCTGCACTTGCCGGCTTTTTTAATCAGTTCAATTTGGCTGGGTGGCTAATAACACATTTTTCTGTGGTGTGACAAACTAGAACACATGTCTTAAATTTTGACTTTACAGGACTTTAAGTTTTTAATATTGAGAAATAAGCAATAAAAATAAGTAATAAAAATCTCATTTAGCCCAGAGCCGGCTGACAGATGATGTAATCAACGGCGCCGAGAGAGACAATCAAGATGGTGTCCGAAAGTGGTTTCTATTATGCTGGTGAGCTCACTAGATAGTGCTCTGCTCTCTACCCCCAACATAGGGGGTAGGAGACATGCTTTGATTGGAGATTTTGGACACAGCAGTTGTTCAAGCACCTAGATGCAACTCAATGAGGGCCTCATTAGCTGTACCAGGTGTGCTTAGAGCTAGACACACACATGAGAGATTGCTAGACTGGTCTAAGTCTATCGGGTGTCAGGATTAACTGCAAGTTCAAAGTATGGCTAAGTCAAAAGAATGGTCCAAAAAGTTAAATGAAAGTCAACGACTGCAATCAGATTTATGAAGAAGCAGGTTCAGAAAACCTAAGAGTGACCTAAAAAGACCTGCAGCAACACTTGGTGGAACAAGCAGGCACTGAGGCTTCAGCTTCACAGTGAGGTGAGTAGTAAACATATGCCAGAAGATACTGACCCCAAAAGCACAAGAAAGTCCGGCTGCAATTTGCTCGAAATCATATAAATAAGCCATAGACGTGTTGGGACTTGTTCTGTGGAGCGATGAAACAAAACGTTTTGGCCCTATGGATCAGGGATCATGGTCTATTGTGTCTTATAGTTTTAATTTAACTGTAAAGTATAATAATAATAATAATAATATATATATATATATATATATATATATATGTATAGATATATATATATAATTATTATTATTTTCCAGTGGAAATGCACGTAATCTCGTAATGTTGCATTCAAAGTTATTTTTTTTCATTTAAATTGAAATTTTTCACTTTTTTACTCTCACATGGCTCCCTCTTTCTCTCTGGCAAAGCACAATCTGTGCTGTCAGCTGAGCAGCAGGGACCCCTGCCTCAGTGAGAACCAGTGAAACTGAGACAGGCATTAATGTTTCAGCAGGCAGTCTGAAGCAAATGGATACAAACAGAGAAGGTAAAGTCATATCCCCGCTGTGCTGGTCTTTACAAATCAAAATTGGAAAAGAACCTTTATAGCACCTCCTTAGGAGTATGTCAGACTATTATTAGTTGATACGTTTCATCATATCATCACTGATGACAGTGTTCAACTTGCCTTTCAGGAAATATTTTGCACAATCAGCACTAGTGCTCACAGCAAATCAGGCTGTCATGTAACAATCTGTCAATAAATCAACATGCCTGTGGCCGCGACAAGCAAGGTAAATTACAATGAGACTAAACGTCTCATCTCAAATTCTCATCTGAGGATGGGTTTACCCACAACACAGAAAAATAAACAATTATGCGTATATCATCATTACTAGTTGGATAATTCCTTCAGTTCATTTGCCGCAGCTTTTTGTCACAGATGGGTCACACATTTAAGCCTAGTTACACACTACTTTGATTTTAAGTCCAATTTGCAAATTGTTGAGATCGCAGACATGTCAGGGTGTTATCGCATGCAAATGGCAGGGGATTAGCATGAAAGAGCCAACAATGCCTCGCAGAACGCGCTGCCAGAGCCCAGAAAAAAATATCTAGCATGCTAGATATCCAGAGCTGTCACACGACTCAACCTCAGTGATGTCATGAGCTACAGCCAATCAGAGCAAGGCATGGGTTGAGGTCACTGGGTAAACCTTATTTTTTCTTTTTTGCATTTTTTTCTCAGAGCAAATCATCGTGCAAACAATTTGCAGCACTAGTTTCTGTCTGACTAATATTTGCATTTTGTGTTCTTCGTCTTCTTTGCTGGGTATGTCTGCTGTGTCACGTCATTTCCGGTTTGATTTTCACACGCGTGATTTCTTTGACAAATTGTGGTTTGTAGACAAGATAGAATCGTTGGTGAGTTATTGTCAATTCGTGTAGTGTGTTACCTCCTGTTGCGGATCAATCACATTGAACAACAACTTGGACACTTCTGATTTTACAAAGAGCAAGTCATGTAGTGTGAACCGCACAGTTCAGCCCGATGTTTTAAAGGGATACTCCACTTTTTTTTGGAAATAGGCTCCTTGAGTTTTCAGTTTCAGTCAATTCCAGAGTTATACAGTTGGATTTTACCGTTTTCAAATGTATTTAGCCATATGGAAGTCAATGAGACTAGAAACTGTCTGTTTACTGATATTCTTCTAAATATCAGAAAATCGGCTGAATACATTTGAAAACGGTAAAACCCAACTGTTTAACTCTGGGGGAGTTGTAAAATTAGCCTATTTCCAAAAAAAAAAGTGGAGTATCACTTTAAAATCATGTAGTGTGAACTAGGCTTTAGCTTCATTTTTGTTTTGTGCACTGTATGAAAATTCTGTCATCATTTAAACTTGTGTGGTACCAAACCATTTAATCTGTGAAACATAAAAGAAGATAAAAAAAAAACAATCTATACAATTACAGCCTTCATTGCAAGGACCTTCATTGTATAAACAATAAAAGTCCACAGAAGAAAAGAAAAGAGTCATACAGATGTAGAATCAGTAAATGATGACAGAATTAAGTGTGAACTATATCTTTAAGCTGTGAGAAAGCCTTCACTGTTCTAAAGAGGGGCCTGCTTCTAACAATAACAGGCATCTGGAAAAACCTGCAATACCATAATGAATAATTGAGAGTGCTCAGGTTTTCTGGATATTCCCAGAGTCCCCTGTTTCTGTACAGTAGACCACCAGCTACATTAAGAGTGTTAAATAGGTTGTCAGCGCAAATAGAGGCCAAAGCTTAAAGGCAGCAATGGGATAGTGATGGTGCTTGAGTTCTGCTTGAGTTAGAGGTCAGGAGAGTCGACAGCTTTTGCAGCCCAAACTCAGAGCTCCTTAGTGAGCTTTGTATGTGAACGCTGTAAATTTAGGGCCATTTAACTGTTACGTAAGGTAAGATATAAATCACAATACACAACTTTGTCTTAAAAAAAAACACCAACCTTTTTGCATCTTAAAGAGCAGTTCACCCAAAAAAATAATAATTTACTGACCCTCATGTTGTTTTAAAACTGAATGACATTCTTTCTTCTTTGAAACATAAAAAAAGATAGTTTAAATATATTTTCAATATTCGAAAGTCAATGGGGTTCAATGTTGTTTTGGACCCCACTGAAATTAGGGACAAAAAACGTTAAAAAAAAAATCTTCTTTTGCATTTCACAGAATCTCTTATACCACTTTTCCACCAAAAAAGAACTGGTACGGAACTGGTGCTGGGTGAAAGTTGGTTCGGTGTTGGTTCAACTTGCGAACCCTTTCAGAACCTGTTTGTTTTTCCACTGACTAGAGCGCCCAACGACGTTGTTATGTCACTGTGTACGTCGCTATACGTCTTAGAAACGCTTGCAAGTTCAACAATACCTTGGAATTATCTACTAACTCTGTGTACCAAGAAAGCTTTAAAAACAATTGAAATATGCAAGTCTTTCGAATCTTTTCTTTTGATGTGTAATCTTTTCTGATTTATGTACCCCTGTCGTGTGTCTTTTTTTCTTTCCATTTATTTGTTTCTATATTGTGACAGTTTTCGTCTCTGCTTATAATGTTTTCAATAAAAAAATTTAAAAAATAAAAATATAAACGCTTGCGCCAACTTCAAGTATAACAATTACAAAGATGTTTAGAACACATCTAAACCCGCCCCAGCCCCCGATGTAAGCATGACGTGGTAAAAGAACGGCTTCTTGTTTCTAGTCCAGCAAAGAGTTGGTGCCGCTTTGGAACCAGTTTTCCCAGCCGAGAACCGGTTCTTTGGCTGTCGAAAAACAAAGAACTGGTTCCCACACAGGCACCAGCTCCAAACCGGCTCACAAAATGCTTTGGTGGAAGAAGGGTATTAGTGATACTTAGTCAATCATTGTGAGATATTTTCCCAGACATGATAATTACGCGTTTGTATTATTGTTTATTCCAGATAGAGTCACTGAGAAATCATGATAGTACTTATAATTATTATAATTAAATTATTCAATGAATCATACACTGAATAAGAATCATTCAGCCCTGAACATGAAGTACTGTTCAGAACGAGGGTGTGCCAAGTTTCGATCTGCAAAAACAAGCATTACATTAAGAGTCCTCTTCAATTCATCGGTTGTGCTTCTGCTGTATTTTCGTTATTTTTGCTGATCTTAAATGTATTTTATTTCCATCACCTATTCATTAATACAAACACGAATAAAAGAGCAGGACATTATCTGTCTTCAAAATCATCTTTAATGTATTTTGTGAGAGTTTCCTGATTACCTGGCAGTGCTGGGCTCTATTCATGCCTGCCTTTTATACAATATGATTATCTGGTTTTGTCATTTACCTCATTATACTTTTATTATGAATGGGCAGGGCCTTCAACTATTCTGCTGAATACCCAAAGTCAGGAAATTGCAGTGATTACAAAAAATAAAACCTGTAATTTCAGGCTACCACAACACTGAAATTCGTAGGGGGGAAATCGAAAGCAGCACCCTTCTGTGGGGCACTGGACAGCCATTTTTAGTTACAAGCAAAGAGCAAGTGACACAAGCTGGCAATAAAAGTCAAGTAACCGAGATAGCTTTCCAAATCTTGCTTGGAAATTTGGTAAATGAAACTGTTGCTGGCTATAACGTTCCCACTTCAGCCTTTATGGAGCAGAGATATTAGCTCGAAGAGGTCTGGTCTTGGCAATTCCTTACATTCTTATTCCAGATACTTTCAATTTCCAAATTGTAAACTTAAAATATAAGAATAAATTGTGAACAAAATTTAATCTTCAAAACTGCTTTTGTTGTCCAGTATACACAATAAAAAGTGTAACTGTGCTGCTCTTACCTTGAAGGGTTAGTTCAACCAGAAATGAAAATCATATTAACTATACATGTTCTACTGTTATGCTGCCTACATAATGAATTACACAACCAAGCAATGAAAAAAAAAGCTTGTAATTTAGACAGTGACATTGACTTACCCGTCTAAAAGAAAGCAGACAACTTTAAAGTATTTCTCCTTCATTAGCTCTTTCCACCTGGGAAAAGCTATATGATATTTACCCTCGCTTTTTTAATTTGCCGGTCATGTTTCCTTTAAATATAAATACATATTTTATTTAACTTTTTCCTTTTCCAGTGGTTTGGGATGTATGATCCTGCATTATGAAGTACCGTGCAGTGCAGCCTTTCAAATTTGCCGGGGCAAGTGAAGAGCACCTCTCACTGATCTCTGTCCGTTCCAGCTGATTTCAGTCACGTGACACTGGCTCTGAATGAAAACGCGTTGTGGAAACGCATTTAGGTAGGCAAGTGCTTTTGTCAAGGGGGTAATCCATCAGCCGGTGTGGTGAAGAGATGAGTCCCACTGAAGAGATGGGTCCCAGCTTAGCACCCCAACTTGTAGCTAACGTGAGCTGTTTTGGCATTATGTGTAGCTTTAATGCTAATTCCTGTTGCTATGTGCAAAATAAGATAAACACTTGTTTGCCATCGAGTTTTACAGCACTTTTCATAGTAGATAGACAATTGGGGGGACATGAAGGTACAAAGTCAAGGTAGAAGCTCATAAATAGATAAATAGAGAGTCAATAAAAGCAACGGGGAATAAAATAAATAAATAATAAATATTTCAACAAAGTTTTTGAGAGAATTAGGTCATTTAGATTTGTCTTGGCATAGCTAGAAGTTTTACATCCGTCAGACTGTCTCACGCTTAG
The DNA here is from genome assembly GCA_030378365.1 of Hybognathus amarus. Taxonomy (NCBI): domain Eukaryota; kingdom Metazoa; phylum Chordata; class Actinopteri; order Cypriniformes; family Leuciscidae; genus Hybognathus; species Hybognathus amarus. Next base: position 6,037 of record JAQIUQ010007692.1, on the reverse strand, counting down.
TTTGAGCCTACGCAGTCACTCAGACATCAGACAGGAAGTGCAATGAGTAGGGCTTCAGTCTTCTCCATTGAAATCAATGGGGTCGCTGTGTCCATTTCTTTTACTGTCTATGCTTTTTGTCACTCTCTGCTAATGTAGTTTCAATATGGCAGTCCGACATGGAAGCCTCCATGGATTTAAAAGATAACTAAAGATAAGATAAGAAAGATAAAGATAAGTAATTAAAGATAAGAAATTCTTGGCGTTACAAGAGGATAAGTCAGATAGTTGGCAGTCTGGGGGCAGCCTAGTGTTGTCATGAAACACGTGTTTTTTTTTTGTTTTTTCTTTTTGCTTTGCCAGCGGGTAGCCACAGACAGACCCGATGCTAGTGCAGGCACTGGAACCTTGACGGCCATTATCTCACCGCAAATATCAATGACGGATTTCTGTGTTTCAGTCTGGTGAAACTGTTATGGCAGTGCTTCTCTTGAATGCTCAGAAAACGGTACCGTTAGAATAACAGACACATCACTTTGCTGTCACGTGACGCTAGTTAGCAGCAAATTACTTTGTTAGTTAGTAGCTGGATTAAATATGGTTAAAATGCTGGCCAAACAGTGACAAAGTGTGACTATATTTCACTGTCAGACTAAAAGGTCCAAACAGCGGATACGATGTCTATGAAGAACAAATATATATTATATGTTTGACGGGTCGAAGACACTCGTAAATTTTATTTTCATTTAATTCAATAGACTATGATAATCTTATCAGAAGTTAATGGTTATTACTTGATAACAAGTGGCGGTTGTCGGACGGGGAAAATTAACAAAATGAGCATCCCTAATCACAAGCAGACTTTGATATAACAGCCATTAATATTTAAATGCATTTAAACTACCTAATATTTAAACTACCCTTAGCAAATCCACATATGCTCTATAAATATACTTTTATTTCAGTCAGAATGGGTAGTTGAATAACTGCACAGTATGATCAATGTTTGTTTATAATATTATTTTTATGAGAAATGATACACAGTGTGGATGAAACCAATCTGGAGAATGTGCCAATCTGGCCCAGAAAATGTGCCAAAATATTACATAGAGTGTAATTGGAAGCTAAAAAGTAAAAATACATCTGTGATCAGAATTTAGATAGTGAGCCACCAGTTGAGAACTACTGCAGCAGTTATTGTTGGTGTTGTTATTTGCTTTCAAATACATTTAGAAACAAGGCAAAATCATTATTTATTTATTCATCCAGTCTCACTGTTTCTAGCTAAAAGCAGTGTTGCCCCGAAGCTTCAGTCTACATGCCATTTGTACGATTTACAGTGGCACAGTAGGTGCTTGCACAGTCACCATAGAGATATGTCTGGTATCATAGCAATTCTGTAGCAGCCATCTTTGATCTACCACTCCAAATTGCCATGGTAGAGTGGCCTGATCTTTTCATTCTAATTCTATGAGCTTCTTAATGAAACTACAGTGTTTGCTCAAGCACTTACGTAATAAATTGCAAACCATATGAAGTCGAACGAAAACATTTTAGGTAAAACATCCCTTGAATTCCTGGAAACCTTCTTTTAATCTAATCATAGCATTTTTTTTATTGACAGAATATTAATAACCTGAGAGAATGGCAGATGTTCAAATGCTACAAATAAACGGCTTCCATTTTGCAAAGCTGTTAAAATAAATGGGTGCTTTTCTTTAGGATAAAGATCCCTTGGGCTGCTCAAAGCACATCAAGGGTTAGCAAGAGCACTGTGTAAACACAATTAATCATGCATAACATTAAGGACACAGTCATTTCCACAACACGTTACAATTCACACTGCAAAGATGCTTGAAAATTGGAAACTTCAACTTCACTATTTTGTGAATTAATATTAATGACTTTAAGAAGAAACAAATAGCTACAATGCCTCGAGAGGGCAAATGCTACAGCGACTATCTAAAAAAGGTCCAGTGGGTGTAGTGAAACATATGGAAGTCCCTGAGGTAGTTCTATCCCAAGAGGTGGGGGCATGCTCAGCAGGGATGTCAGAACAGGTCTGTCGAAAGGAGAGACACGGAACTATCCCGGAGGGTAGCTGGAAAGTGGAAAAAATGGGTCGCTGTAAGGACCACTGTCAGCGGCACCCAGTCTAATAACAACTCCACGAGAGGTAATAGACCTGGCGCCGGGCAAACAGCCTCACCTGGAGCCGGAAGGGTGATGGAGGAACTCACAAGGTTAACTTTATGCTGGGGAACCAACAGAGCAAAAATACGCACGCATCTGGCCCATGGGGTGGGAATGGCGTAGCAAGCCGGCATGACCTAATTCCTTGCTCTACTAGCCATAGCGCAGTCCACGAGAGGAAACGGGGAGGTTTAACATGGAGGCTAAAAAATCTACTGTAGCAAACGTGTTAGGTGTCACCCAGCCCGCAGCTATACACATGTAGAGACGCCCTGTACCAGCATCTCGTGGAGTGTGCCATCAATCTCAGGTCGGCAAGGCACTTTCTGGGAATCATATACACAGATGATAGCATCCACTAATCAGAGTTAACCTCTGCTCTGGAGACAGCCTTCCCCTTCTGCTGGCCTCCATTAACAGACGGAAGATGATCTGAGGTCCTGAAGCTTTCGATTTCTGTCCACGTAACAACATAGAACGTGTACAGGAAGAGGAAAGCTCAGGGCTGGGTCTGCCTCCTCCGGAGGCAGCGCTTGCAGGTTCGTCATACTGATATCAAACGGAGTGGTAGGAACCTTGGGCACATATCCGAACTGGGTCTCAGGACAATGTGAGAAAGACCCGGTTCGAACTCCAAGAATGATTCGTCGACTGAAAAAAAACAAACCCTGCAGATCTTTTACCCTCTTGAAAGAGTCAAAGCCAACAGGAGAGCTGTCTTCATAGACAGGATAGGATATTTAACTCAACCGTAGGTAAGAGCTCAAAAGGGAGCCTCTGGAGTGCTCTGAGCAATAGAGTCAAGTCCCAAGAAGCAGATTTAGCCTCCTGGCACCCTTAGGATTGATGACCGACCAGGTCGTGCTTTCCTAATGACTGACTTTCTACTGCATCGTGATTAGCGTGCCATTGCGGCAACATACACTTTGAGGGTGGAGGGAGACAGCTTTCGCTCCAACCCATCTTGCAGGAAGACAGCACGCTCTGATTCGGCAAGTTCAGAGGCAAATCGTATTGTGGTGTTATTGCGGCTGCCATATGCCCCAGGAGTCTCTGAAACTGTTTCAGTGGGACCACTGACCTGCCCTAGAAAAGACTTCAGGCAGTAAGCTCGACTGGACGCGTGAGGCATTTCTTGGTGAGCAGTTTGCACTGACCAAGTCCAACTCCATACCGAGATAAGAGATCCTGTGCATGGGGCAGAGTTTGCTCTTGTTCTAGGCTCAGAAAGAGCATGATCATATTCAAACTACAATATCTGACTTTCTGTGGGTTTGAGCTTATTATTGTTAATTAGAAAGTTGTTTGGCTTGAATAGAACAATATACACGGCAAGTTTTGTAACTGTCAGTAAAACTAACCAAGTTATAACACACTTTATGTGTCCTTTTTTAGTCAAAAAAATTCGCCACGGCCAAACCGTTCGAGATATCACAAATCCGTCCGGAATTTAGCATCCTCAATGTCTTGACTTCATGCACACCGAGTTTGGTGGTGATTGGTAACAGCATGGGTTGTAATTTGATGTTTTTCTAGGACATTTATCTAAAAAAAAAAAAACATAATTCCCGACTTCCGTTTGAACTGTCGTAAAACTTAGAGCACGAAAGTTGTTTGGCCTGATGTGATCTATGAGTGTACCGAGTTTCATATTAATCCATGCACGTGTGTTTGATTTATGGACAAATGTTCAAATCCCTAAAAGAATGCATCCTAAAAGAATGGTAAAGTTTGATGCGTCGCCACGGCAACAGTTTCAAAGATATCAAGAATCCATTCATAGGTCTTCATCTGCCGTGTATTTACATTATACAGATGAAGTTTGAAGCAAATCGGGATAAAAATAAGAGGGTGATTTCAAAGCATTTTGAAAGTGACACACTTCCTGCTGCCAGTTGGTGGCGCTATAACTTTGACTCACAATAGTCACATCCATGTGATCGTCCTCTTACAGCGAACGCACTGCTGAAGTTTCATCCAGATCAGTTAATGTATGCTGAAGTTATGACACACTTCCTGTTTCACGTTTCTCGCCATAGTTTCGTTTCCTCGCCACGGCCAAACCGTTCGAGATATCAAAAATCCCCACACAAACTTTCATCCTCAATGTCTTGACTTCACGCTGACCGAGTTTCGTCGAATTTGGATCAGAGCTCTCAGGAGGAGTATTTAAAAGTTCATTGCGTGTGTTTTACAAAAAAACCTCAATAGCCGACTTCCTGTTGGGCTGGGGTAAAAAGTAAGAACACGAGGTATAGATGAAATTCTGCTATCGACATGTGTACCGAGTTTCATATTATTACATGCAAGTGTGTTTGAGTTATGGACCAGGTGTTCGGACCCCATTCCAGGGGGCGCTGACGAGCCGCCCTGCCACGCCCGGGTACCAGCTTCAGCCCGGCTCTGATGGCCGCGGGTTCTGACCCGTGTGCAAAGTTTCAAGAGTTTTCGAGCATGTTAAGGGCCCCAAAAGTGCCCGAATAGTCGCTAGAAAAAAAAAAAAAAAAAAAAAAAAAAAAAAAAAAAAAAAATAATCGGAAGGAAAACAATAGGGCTCTGCGCCCTTTCAGGGCTTGGGCCCTAAATATAGCTGCGAGAGGCAGCGATTCCAGGGCCCAAGCCGGTGGCACCGCCGACCCCGGTGCCTAAAGGCACCGGGATGGCAAGTCGCCCGCCGGCTTTGGCCCTCCATCGACTGCTCGCAGCTATTGTATGTGTGTGTGTGTGTGTGTGTGTGTGTGTGTGTGTGCGCTCACCGGCCACTTTCTTGGTCCCCCATGCTAGTAACGGGTTGGACCCCTTTTGCCTTCAGAACTGCCTCAATTCTTCGTGGCATAGATTCAACAAGGTGCTGGAAGCATTCCTCAGGGAGTTTGGTCCATATTGACATGATGGCATCACACAGTTGCCGCAGATTTGCTCGGCTGCACATCCATGATGCGAATCTCCCGTTCCACCACATCCCAAAGATGCTCTATTGGATTGAGATCTGGTGACTGTGGAGGCCATTTGAGTACAGCGAACTCATTGTCATGTTCAAGAAACCAGTCTGAGATGATTCCAGCTTTATGACATGGCACATTATCCTGCTGAAAGTAGCCATCAGAAGTTGGGTACATTGTGGTCATAAAGGGATGGACATGGTCAGCAACAATACTCAGGTAGGCTGTGGCGTTGCAACGATGCTCAATTGGTACCAAGGGGCCCAAAGAGTGCCAAGAAAATATTCCCCACACCATGACACCACCACCACCAGCCTGAACCGTTGATACAAGGCAGGATGGATCCATGCTTTCATGTTGTAGACGCCAAATTCTGACCCTACCATCCGAATGTCGCAGCAGAAATTGAGACTCATCAGACCAGGCAACGTTTTTCCAATCTTCTATTGTCCAATTTCGATGAGCTTGTGCAAATTGTAGCCTCAGTTTCCTGTTCTTAGCTGAAAGGAGTGGCACCCGGTGTGGTCTTCTGCTGCTGTAGCCCATCTGCCTCAAAGTTCGACCGTACTGTGCGTTCAGAGATGCTCTTCTGCCCACCTTGGTTGTAACGGGTGGTTATTTGAGTCACTGTTGCCCTTCTATCAGCTCGAACCAGTCTGGCCATTCTCCTCTGACCTCTGGCATCAACAAGGCATTTCCGCCACAGAACTGCCGCTCACTGGATGTTTTTTCTTTTTCGGACCATTCTCTGTAAACCCTAGAGATGGTTGTGCGTGAAAATCCCAGTAGATTAGCAGTTTCTGAAATACTCAGACCAGCCCTTCTGGCACCAACAATCATGCCACGTTCAAAGTCACTCAAATCACCTTTCTTCCCCATACTGATGCTCGGTTTGAACTGCAGGAGATTGTCTTGACCATGTC
>JAQIUQ010007691.1:0-34016 GCA_030378365.1 Hybognathus amarus | reverse complement strand
ATATATATATATATATATATATATAATACAGATGAACAAATGATAAAGCTTGGGTTGCTGAAATATATATATATATATATGTATATATATGTATATATGTATATATATATATATATATATATATATATATATATATATATATATATATATATATATATATATATATGTATATATGTATATGTATATATGTATATATATATGTATATATATATGTATATATATGTATATATATATATATATATATATATATATATATATATATATATATATATATATATATATATTTGTTGGACATATTTGTTTAATTTTGTACCTTTTGGGGTAAAACCTTTTGGGTTTGGGAGTTTTTTGAATTTCCTAATTCGAGGAACAAACACCGTCTCTATATGGTGATATATAGGTGAAAGAGTCTATATATGATGGGATTTATCTGACCTTTGTGACATGATATCTGGCAGATGGTCAGTTTAGCCAGTCTGTTTGCTTGATGACCCAAGCCCCAAATCATCATGTTTGAGCTCTAAGACTATGTTGTCATATTACTAGAAAGAAGAGCAGCACCATCCCAGGAGGGATGAATACCATCTTTTTTCCACAGGTCAGGTCTGCCCCAAAAACGTTTCCAATTGTCTATGAACCCTATGTTATTTTGCAGTCACCACTAAAACAGCCAGTCATTGAGTGAGGAGAGTCTACTAAGTATCTCATCACTCCGGCGAACAGGAAGGGGGGAGTTGAGCATCACTAGTGCTGACGTGAATAATAATCTTAGAGAATTTACGATTTACAAAGCAGCAGTGGTAGATGAAGTACTGAATCTAACCAGATAAATATTTACGTTAGTAAAAGTAGAAGTAACACAATAACAACCATACCTAAGTAAAAAGTACCTGCTTTTAAATGTACTTTAAGTATTAAAAGTAAAAGTACTTGCATAACAATTTATTCTCTTAAATGACTATTTTCTAATGATTAATAAAACATTTAATTCTAACTCATTCAACCTAATGTTCCTATAATGATGTTCAATAATGATGGAAAATTTTTTTCACCAATTCTGAAACAAGCTTGCAATTAGGCAATATAAACCATGCTTATCCTTACTATATGTTAATAAATATATTTGGCAGTAAACGCGATTAATTTATGGTGTAATTCTGAACCTCTTGGCTTGCTATAATCCTAACGAAATGTATATTACACACGGTGAGTTTCCTATGCACATAAAAACTAATTTTCACATATAAATTGCCCGATAAACACACTGCGTGCGAGACGCATTTAGTGTGACCGGGTAGATATATCTATTGCAACCAAACATCACTAGTGAGACAAACGTGCAGACGAACGGACGGTCACATTACGTTTTGGCAGGGGAAAAACTGATCAGAAAATGTAATGAAAATGTAACAGAAGTTGTAGAAATGTAGTGGAGTAGAAAGTATAATAATTGCTGCAAAATGTAACGAAGTAAAAGTAAAAAGTATGCACTATTTATTCTACTTAAGTAAAGTAAAGATACGTGAAAAATGTACCTAAGTAAAGTAACAAAGTATTTGTACTTCGTTACATTCCACCACTGCAAAGCAGTATCTAAAGCCCTTGAATTCTTACTATCCTCAATTAAAGTTTGGATGTGTGTCTCTAGTTCTGAAACCTTCAACGTCACCCTGACTATCTCCCTGTATTTATCACATGTAAATCCCTCACCGCTGACAGAGAAGGCTATACTGTACACATGACACGAAGTGCAAGTGACAATAACAGGAGAAGACATTACACACTGTGTTTGTTGGCTGATCCTACTTACCATAGTTGTTTGAGAGATTCATGAGGTGTGAGTGAGATACTCAGCGTGTTGTGCTAGTGTTACGCCCCTGAAAAGGGAGAGAATAAATCACGAGAGTGATACGGTTAGGTTTCCTCACTGAAAACTTTAGTGTTATCATTTTTTACAACAATACAACATTTTACAGATCAACAGGAAATAGTAGTTTTGTACTCCACTCTCACACTCACTTATTACACTCAGAAAACTTAACTCTAACTTGCTCAAAATGTTACTAAAACACACCTTAAACACTCTTGACATGTTCAATTATTATTACATTAAATTAAATTTAGTTAACTCAGATTTATATCAATAACATACCTGGAAAAGGAGAGAAATAATCACGAGAGTGTTATGGTTAGGTTTTCTTACTGAAAACTTTAGTGTTATGAGGAAAAAAACGTGATTTCCACAGCAACTTGGGTGACGACAAAAGCAATCGATCGCAGGCTCATAGATTAAGATTACTTTGTAGATAACAGATTAACACTTTTACCGTTAAATTAGGCACTACAAAATAAAGTAATCAATATGTTTACACATTCTTCTTACAATTTTTACCCTTTGTAACACAACAGATTTGAACTTTTTAAACAATTAAAGAGGGGGTGACTGCTTTTTTTCTTTGCATGATTGTATTTATGGGGTGCAATATAACATGTATTCGTGGTTTTTCTTTTTTTAAAAGTCTTATTTTTTATAAACTTCACCTTTATTGTCAGCCGCGCTCTCCTCTGTCCGCTCAACGAGTGGTTCACTTCCTGATTCTATGAAAACACTCCCTCAGAATCACGTCATGGGCTCAGATTGGTTAGTTTGGCCCGATGTGTTGCGATTGGCTAAACTGTCGCTCTCGTTGTCCGGAAGGTTAACGCCCATTACCTTTACAGGCATGTCATGAGCTCCAGTCCAGATGTAAATATGTGTCGAACTGCAGTATCAGTTTCAGGCAGAATCAGATGGAGAAAGCCGTGATGAAGAGTCAAACAGAACCTCACCACACACGGCTCTTACTAAACGTTTCTGAAAGATAATTTGCTATTTTTTTTTACTTTATACACGTTTGTTTTACACAATAGCATCTGACTGGCAACAATAGCAACTGGCTGGCTACTAATGTTATACTCAAACAGCGTTGGCATGTTTACATTCTTGATAGAAATCAAAAATAACGTCATAAAGCATATATACATGAAAAATACGTTTAAAACATTAGTACTTAGCCTATCGAAAATTCAGGTCCATAATGTTTGTATGCATTTGTCGTAGACACAAAATAGCATAGTCTAACTAGTAGTGGCTAGTATAAAGCCAGCGCTGGCATTTGAAAAAAATAAAACACAAGGCTACGTCTTGAATTATACATGCAAATACATTTAAAATGATTAAGTCTTAGCCTATTTACAGATTGTGGCCCAACACTGCTGCCTCTTGTTTTAAAGTTGGAACTGCTTCATGTTTTAGTAACAGTTTCTTGCTGAATCCGGTGTTAAAATCGCTAGATTACGATCGTCATTTTCAGGAACATAATCAAACATAAATTGTATCCATTGTTGACGAAGTACAGCGTCTGTGGGAAGTCCAAACACAGAAGACCTGACAGCTGGGTGAACAACACACTCGACGTGCCTCAGGCATGCCCTTTCCTGCATATTCTGGAGGGAGGGGTTGATGCAAATGTGTAGGTTAGTGACATACCATAACCTAGCTGTAGTCCCAATCGAGTCGTTTTTGTAGGCAATTATACTTCCTGATTTTTAAAAGACGATATCTCTGCTTACACTAAACTTTCAGCGCTGCAACTTTGCAGATACTGTTCATACACCATCAGCAACATTACACACTATTTAAAATAAAAAAAGTCGCTGTGTCAATGGGGTCGCTGTGTCCATTTCTTTTACACTCTATGGTGCACCCACGGCCGATAGATTGTCTGAAGTACCCCGATAGATTGTCTGGAGGAGTTGTGTTCTTTCAATTTCCAAAGCCGAAAACACAACGTGAGTGGTGCCTACAATGGATAAAACCAGTCTGAACGGCCCCACTCCCAGTTAAATGTGTTGAAAATGGTTAACTTGCGTGCAGCATGCGTGAGACTGAGACACTGAGATTAGTCAAAGAAACATGGAGAAAGCATATCAAGAGGATTCACAAAGGAATTATGTTTTCTAAAGGGCTGTTGTTAACGTGATATTTTCGGGGAAAATGAGCAGCAATCAACTAGCAGTGCAGCACCCGTAGACTAAGGTTACAGTTTAGAGGAGCTCGCAACGGGGAAAGCATGAAGTCACTTGCCATCACTTCATATACAGTACCAATATCCTAACGAATAGAAATAACCTTAAATAATGTATGGTTATCTGCATCTTTCAGTCTCTAATGTATAGTTACTTTTTAAACACGAAAATCACATTCAGCATAACATGCAAGCGGTTGCCGTGATAATGAACAACCTGCTTGTTAAAGCAAATGAAACATTGTCACGTTTTGTTTCTGTTTTTATCTTCTGTTTGCATTCTTAGTCAAATGTCCTTTGCTTTCCAGCCACTTTTCTGTTACCATGTCTAGTTTATCCTTGTCACCTGTGTATTGTTAATTACCTTCATCTGTGTCACCTGGTTTAGTTCATGTCTGTATTTAGTTCCTTCAATTCAGTCCCTCTTGGTGAGTAGTTAGTTGTATTTTGCGTGATTTTCCTACCTGTCTGAATTTTTATGTTTTAGAAATATCCCTCCACTGTATACTGTAACCCCTTCTGCCTTCGATCTGGAATCTTTGTAGTTTTTTAGTTACACCTGGTATCATCAGGTGTTTCTGATTGACCACACCTTGTTATCTTGTTTAGCTTGTTAGTCTCTGTATTTAAACTCTGTGTCTTGTTCCAGTGTTTGTGAGTTCTTAATGTTGTAATGGTTGCTGTTAGCTGTTTCCTTGTTCCTGGTCTGAGTTTTCTTTTTTCATTTACCCTGTTACCCTGTTTGTTTTGTTAATAAATGTGCTTGCAATCTCACCGGATCTCACCGGATCTTCACAGCATGAACCGAGAGTTCGCTGGACAGACCGCGGCCTTGGCCCTGGATAGCTGCGATCTGTTTCACCACGTCAGCCCTGCCGAGCCTGAGCTCCACATCAGTTCTGCCGAGCCTGAGCTCCACGTCAGTCCTGCTGAGCCTGAGACTGTTCACGTCACGTCTGCCCAGGCAGAGACTGTTCACGTCACGTCTGCCCAGCCAGAGACTGTTCAGGTCAGTGTCTGCCCAGCCAGAGACTGTTCACGTCATGTCTGCCCAGCCAGAGACTGTTCACGTCAAGTCTGCCCAGCCAGAGACTGTTCACGTCACGTCTGCCCAGCCAGAGACTGTTCATGTCAAGTCTGCCCAGCCAGAGACTGTTCACGTCATGTCTGCCCAGCCAGAGACTGTTCACGTCCAGTCTGCCCAGCCAGAAATGGTTCATATCACTTATACAGAGCCAGTGTCTACGGACAAGATGGCCGATCCAGAGTCTGTTCACGTCACTTCCTCCGAGTCAGAGTCTATGGACAAGATGGCCGAGCCAGAGACTATTGACGTCACTTCCTCCAAGCCAGTGTCTACAGACAAGATGGCCGAATCCAGAGTCTGTTCCCATTCCCGGAGCCAGAATCTGTTCCCGTTCCCAAGCCAGAGTCTGTTCCCATTCCAGAGCCAGAGTCTGCCTACCAGAGTCTGTCCGTTCCTGAGCCAGAGTCTGTGTTGTCTGTTCCCGAGCCAGTGTGTGTTGTCTGTTCCAGAGCCAGTGCGTGTTGTCTGTTCCCGAGCCAGTGTGTGTGTTGTCTTTTCTCAAGCCAGTGTGTGTGTTGTCTGTTCCCAAGCCATTGTGTATGTTGTCTGTTCCTGTGTCTGTTCCTGAGCCAGAGCCAGCTTCTGTTCCTGAACCAAAACCAGTGTGTTTGTTGTCTGTTCCCGAGCCAGTGTGTGTCTGTTGTCTGTTTTCCGAGACCACTGTGTGTCTGTTTCTAAACCAGTGTGTGTGTTGTCTGTTCCAGAGCCAGTGTGTGTGTCTGTTCCCGAGCCAGTCTGTTCCATAGCCGGATCCAGCGTCTGTTCCTGTATTTGTCCTTGTGCCCGTTACTGTTCGAGTGTCTGCTTTTCCTGAGCAGGTGTCGCCCAAAGTGTCTTCTCCACCCTGGCTGCCCGAGGAGTCTTCTATTTTCTATGGCCCAGGTCCGCCCACATTCCATGGCCCAGGTCTGCCCACGTTCCATGGCCCATGCACGCCATTGCATGACCCTGTTCCTGTTTCCTGTGCGGCCCTGGCACTCCGTCCCTCCCCTAAGACCTCCTCCGCTTCACCACCCTCCTGAACTTTTTTTGTTTCGTTTTTTTGTTTTGTTTCGGGGTCGGCTGTCACAGTTTGGGCATCGGGAGCCGCTATGTCACGGTGTGGGTTCATGTCTGATTCCTGTCTGTGTTTCCCTTGTCTTGTGTGATCTTTAGTTATTTCCTGTTCTGTGTCTTGTTTAGTAGTCCTTTGTAGTATTTCTAGTTTATTGGTATCCCCAGGTGTTTCTGATTGACCACACCTTCTTGTTATATTGTTTAGCTTGTTAGTCTCTGTATTTAAACCCTGTCTTGTTCCAGTGTTTGTGAGTTCTTAATGTTGTAATGGTTGCTGTTAGCTGTTTCCTTGTTACTGGTCTGAGTTTCTTTGTTTTTCGTTTACCCTGGACAACCTACCTTGTTTGTTTTGTTAATAAATGTGCTTGCGATTAAATTAACTTTTCTGCTTCATTCCTTCCGTATTGTTACAACATTCAGGACACAGACATTAATCAACTCTTAAAATTATAAACATGATACATAGAATTGATTTATGAGATGGTTCATGATCAATACTGAGTGCAGTGTTTGCAAAGAGCATAAAGAGTACAAGAAGACTACTGCAGATGTTTCCTTAAATATGCTTCTGGTAGTCTCACAACACACATCTGCCAATGAGAAGAACTTTTCAAGTAAGCCTCAGAAAGGGGAGTGCAGCTTTCAAGAACATTGGGTTGTATTTATTTCATGCTCTGTTTAAAGAAGAAATGAAATATTAATCTACCAGGATTTGCTCACAGATCATTCGCCAATAAAAAAAAATCCTGAATGGTTTACTAAATGAGTCAAGACTTGGTTAATCTGGCAGTACACTGAGGCTATTGATATTGATATTGTGCTGAGGTAAGGAAAAAGAAAAGAAAAGGCAACTGCAGCTCTAAAGTATTGGCCTAAAGTCAGAGGTTTCAATCAGACCTCAAATCTCTTATCAATTTCTTTCAAGAATAGGCTCTATGGACAACTTAATTCCGCATTCTGTAAAACAGGTCACATCGCTTCAGGTCCAGGTCTTTTGTATGTGCTTCATGCAATTTTTTGGTGGTTTTACTCAAGATAACTTAAAAAGAGTGAGCAAAGATTAGCATAACCAATGTCCCTCACATGTGCAGATTGATATTTAAATGTTTCATATTTTTCTTCTTCACAATAACGTTTAGATATTTAAATGGAATAAAACACCAATAACAAAGTAAACTAGGTAGGTTAGCTGATTACCTTAAAAAATCCATAGATATCGTAGTAAGTTCTTACAGCCGTTAACACTTTCTCTGACAAGCAGATGCGATGAGACCTGTTCTCCGGTTTGGTCCCGTGATGCTCGGCATAAAGCCTATTCTTCCACAATTTGAGCTTACAGTTGTCAGGTTCATGGTTTTGTTCAGTGTGTTTTGTTTTAGCTCAATTTTTCTCAAGGTCATGTTTTGATCTGGTTTCCTAGTTTGTTCCTCGGTTCAGTCAATTTATCTCATTAGTTCTCGTTCTTTAATCCCTGTGTTTCCTGAGTTCATTGTTCGGTGCCATCCATGTTGAATGGTATAATAGTATCTACTTTCTTTCAGTTTTCACTTGGATTAAAGACTATTTGAATCATATTCTCCTGAGTACACAGACATTTATGTATGTCAAAAATTATTATTATTTTGGTAACACTTTACTTTAGGGTGACTTAGTTACACATTACTGCATGTACATAGTAATAACAGTAAATTATGTACAAATGCAAGTAACTATGTCTAAACCAAACCCTAACTGTGACTCTATAGTAAGTGTGCAGTTAATTAATATTTCTCTGTACTTTTTTAGCAAGCAACAATAACGGTCACCTACCTAACACTACGCCACATTAAAATAAAGTATAAACATTATATCTCTTATGGAATGTTAACCTCTGAGACTGTCTCCAAAACATGTTTAATTACTCAATTACATCTATCGACTACATCTATATATAGCCTATACTTTTTTCAATGGAATTTTGTGCTATTTCATAATGCAGTTATTACATATAACATGATAACTTCCCTGTAATATATTTTGTTGCATGAACTTTTTAAGTTTTAATTAAATCAATTAACTCAAATTCATCTTGTCAATTCAAGTACATTGGACAAATCAATTGGATAAACACAGTAAATTAAATTTTGTTGTTGCAGTGTATTATACAGACCATAATTATTCACAAGAACAATTTGATCAACATATCATGTCTGTAAACATTTTAAAGTACCATGTGAAAACATGTAAGGTGTAAGAAAAAGAGTACAAATTAGCCACCAATTCAGAAAAATGTAAAACAATTATTAATTAAGATGTGTTGGTTGATCCATAAAAGCAAACTGAAAGACTGCAAAGCTAGAGATCTCTCATATCTTCTGGGAGCATTTTACCATTTTTTATTTTGTGATATCATTCTCTCTACATTTGTCCAGATACATAAGACTTTTGAGTAAGGATGCATGAAAGTACAGGAGTCTGCAATGTGCATTGCAGTTATCTTACAAGCACAACCTCTACAAGCGTGAGAGAGTGATGCATGTCCAGTACATTGTGTTCCTTGTACATTGCGCGAGGATGTGATCTTTCCCACTCAGCAGATGGACACTGAAGAGGCTGATGTATAGAAAAGTTCCTCATACATGAATAGCCTACATCTCCTTTTTATTTACTTTGTGAGTCCATGGTGGCTCCTGCTGAGACTAAATGTGCAGCACATGGTTTAAATGTACAGATGTAGACAATTTCACAGTATGGTGTATGTGCCATAAGATCTTTCCCATGAAATACAGGACAGCTCCGTGCCCAACAGAACTCTTAGCAGCTTTGAGTCCTGCACATATGCGATCTACTACCACATTTGTTTGTTGCTAATCAGTGGCAGATCAGTTTAATTCCTGCTTGCACATCTAGAAGAACATCTACTACAAAAAGTAGTATGTAAGGGCCGCTTCACATATCGCATCTTTTGCGCGCTCAAGTTCGTTATTTCAAATGTAGGCGGGCGGTATGCGCGCTCATAATGGAAGTGACGTGCTCGTTTTTTCCAAGCACGTCCGCGCCGGGTCGAGATAAAAACATCTCAACTTTTCAAAATGCCGCAAGCACACCATAAGCGCACAATAGGTCATGTGTCAAGAACAAAATGAAGCGCAACCACCCTAGCGCTTTGGGAAAAGGAGAATGTGGTGCGCCCAGCGTTTTCTATGCGTTTTTAGGCGCTATATGTGGATCCGGCCTAAAACAGCTTAAAGGAGAACTCCAGCACAAAATGAACCCTTGGTCTAATAAAACATTGGTACCTAGTCAACCGTTCTCTGAGATTTGTTTTTATGACAATATGGTCTTAATTCCACTTTTACCATCCTCACGTTTGATTCTGTACACTGGCACATGAGACAACCTCTCAATCACAATATAAGGCTCAGGAGCCCACTTGCTTTCCAGCTTGTGTTTCCCTCTTAGTTCTAAATTTCGTAGCAACACTCTATCACCCACCTCAAGTGTCTGAAAAGAAACCCGTTCGATCATACAATCTCTTGTTTCTTTGATGTCTCTTATTTGCCACCTCCTCTGCAAGCCGATGTGCATCTCTCAGATTTTCTCTCAACTTTTCCACATATCGAGAGTGGTTAACCTCTTCTACCTCAGACATGATCCCAAAACACAAATCAACAGGAAGTTTAGCCTCCCTGCCAAACATCAAATAATAGGGTGAATACCCAGTGGCATCACACTTAGTGCTATTGTAGGCATGCACTAAATGAACAATGTGCTCACTCCAGCGACGTTTTTTCTTCACGACTGAGTTCTATTAAACCTTTCGGGTTGCGGGTCACCCTGGGGGTGATGGGGGGTAGTTCTAGACTTACGGATTCCCATCAGATTCAACAATCCCGAATCAAACAACTTTCAAAGTCTCTACCCTGTTCAGAATGGACCCTTTAATACTCTCCATTATCTCCGTCTTTTCTCTTTGTCTGCACATTCACTTTCCTCAACCATCAACTGAACTTGCTCTAACCAGTTATCAAACTGTTCTTCTCCACATGGCGTTGGCAACACACAGAAAAGAGACGAAGACGGCGATAGCTACCTGTGTCAAGCAACTGCTATATAGTCTTTTCCAACAAGTTACCTACTATCTGCACAACATCCGTAGTGCTGGTCAGTCGGTTTAGACATGGAAAAAAATCACGAAGATCTTCAACTGTCTTTCCTTCTGCTTGTAACAAACTCAACAGTTTGCGACTGAACTCATCAGCAGCGGCAGGGGCTTCGCCAATTATAACAAGAGGCCAAGCCTCTCCACCATCCATGGGCGAAATCTCCTGTGGGACATTTTCAGCTTTCAACTGTTCTTTACACTCACACAAAGCCATTGTCTTGTTATGTTTAACACTAAATGTCCTTCCTCGTACATGAGCGACCAAGACATTTCACTGTATGCAGTGTATCCTCAATCTGAGCAATTTCAACATGCTCAGGAACCATCACCATAAGCGAGTGAGCTTCATCTAAACCCTCACCACGACACCATCCTTTCAGCTCAGTTACTAACTCTGATCTGTCAGCCATTTTACTGTTGCTATTGCCACACACAACACTTGAAGCAGCTGACCAGAAGCCCTTATCCCAGCGGGGCCTCCATTTTATGTAGCGCCCCCAACAGTTGTTTATGGGGGAAAAATTTTACATGAGTTATCCACTAATCTGGTTTATAATTTTTCATAATAATATTTAACATTTTCTTACAGGGAGACATGCCCCAGACCCCCTAGAGGGGTAATATCCGTCTCACCTTTTTCACCCCTGACCCGTTTTCATGCCTGTTTGTGAAATATTTGAAAGAAAAAAGTGTTTTGTGTACATAGAAAAGTCTAAGATCTCTGAGTTCAGCTCATGAAAAATGGGGGACAAAAATAAAAGTGTTGCATTTATAATTTAGTTCAGTGTTGTTATCAGTATCCCAGAAACTTTCAATGTGCTGTATTATTAAGATGAACTGTGGATAAACTAGAAAGTGAGACCTCTTTTGATGTTTGTTCCAAATGGAAATCCTGGTACAATCTAATACGGTCTAATATGGATTCGCTTGGCTTTATTCTTCCAAGATTGATTGTGGAAGTGAGTTACTTTTGAAGAATGCCTGCTTAATTTAGCAACAGTGATGTCAAAACTTAAACAAGTCCAGGTTTTTTTTTGTTATTAATGTTTATCAGGCCCCCAACTTTCTGTGAAAACATCACAAACTAAACAGCATGCAGCCATTGTGTTGTATTTCACTATTGCTGAATATCTCAAGATATTCTGTTGATCTATGGAGCACACAAAGAGTGTAAAGCAAGGGAGTGACTGAATGTAATAGTCTCCAGGGAAATACAATCTGATAGCTTTACCCTCAGGGATAAGAGGAATTGCTGACTGGCCCATATTCACTTATGGCTGAGTTATTTGTCATGCACTGATTGTAGATGACAGTGTGTTTGCTTTCCACAGTTCCGCAGCTTTCCACAGTTCCGCAGTTACAGTGGCCAGAAATCACTAAGGCATGTTAACATTAAATGTCTGAACTAAAAAAAAAAAAAAGCTTAGACCCAACTCATTGTTCCTTTCAGAAAACTCTGCGAGGGAATATATGATAATTTTTGTACTGAGTTTACATTGTCCTTGCTCCTATTCAGAGGCTATTCAAGCTGAGCGAATTATTTAAATTGATTTCAATAAGTAACAAGTAACTGTCACACTTACAGAAAGACAGACAAGGCAGGTAAGTATATTCAGGTTTATTAATATGCAGAGTGAGCGAGGTGCTGAGTAAACAGCGCAGATCAATACTTAAGTGCGAAAAAGAATAGAACTTGATACGAATGAACACTTCACAGATGAGTAACTCAATGTCTTTACCAGGGTACTGTTGAACACGAAGACTTAAAGAGACACAGGATGATGAAGACCAGGAGACACAGAAGCGATGACCATGGGAATACACAGGATGATAGGCAAGTATCTTCAGGTAGGAATAACTGGTGAGTATCCAGTCTGTAGCTTCGTGTGACACCCACTAATCAAGGAGTGCAACATTAATGGAATGCTTGACTCAGTGCCTACAGGTAGAAACTGCAATTTGGAGCAATATAGAGCCAGATAGATGGGCCAATCAGAAGCTCGAAGAAGGCAAAGCAAACACAACACACAAGTTTGAGGGTTTTCAGATTTTGTTTTGCTGTATTAGCTATTTTGATTTTTTTTTCTTTGTATACAGTAAATAATAACAAAGATAAACCAAAGGAAATGTGCAAGCTTTTGACAAAAAAAAGGGAAAATATACAATATGATTAACCCTGATCAAGTTCTGATTTGAAACAAATTGATAAACTCAAAAGAAAAACAAATAAACTTGTCAATAAAGCTTTTCCTTTCTTGATTTTCCGGTTAATAAATACCCTCTTTCTTTCCGGCTGAGGTTTGAATTTCTTTGTTTCTCTAATTCAAATATTACTATTTGCTGTAGATTAACAAGTTAGTTTCAATCTAATGTCCTAATTTTCCTGTCTTTACTGTAGGTTGAACCAGTCGCTTCAAACAAGCTCAAATCAGTATTTTAACCCAGATGATAAAATTAGAATAACAATTCACATAAATTTACCTCAGAAATGTACAATATGTATAGCCTGACTTCGTCATACTCATATTCTAATGAGAATATGAGTCTGAGACCGCTCCATTAAGCTTTGATTATGAGGCATGTCTTAACCGAACCAGGAAAAAACAACAACTCTGCACTCAATTGGATAGTCGGTAGACCTACAACCAATCAGAGCAACGCAGTAAGTCAACTCCTTTGCATAGCGCAGTTTTCAACAACAGAACGTACTTATTTTAGAAGTTAAAGAACGAGTGTTTCTTCTTTTACTTACTTCTCCATGAGTGCGACCAAAGCAGAAACCACAACGACCACAGGCTTTTCATTATGTCCCATCTTCTTAGTGACCATCAGAGCCAGCTGATAAGTTACACTTTTCCCGAATCATGTGGGAAGGAAGGCAAAATATCTTTCCAATCGACAAATGCCTTGATTGCAGTTCTCTGTTTGTCTATTAAAATGAATGCGCTGTCGATTTATTTCACAACAGACGCGACAGCTACAGTCATCTCTGAGCGAAACGATATCGTGATGATTACTTGCAGATCAACCTGTCCATCATCGTATAAAGCCCGCCCTGGCAATTTGATTGGCCCGAACGTTTTTTTGCCAGATCAGTAATTACTCCTCAATGGATCGAGTCCAGACCGAACTTCCCGTCCAAAAAATGTTGTGGGAGGAGTTCGGGCTGGCATCCAGGCTACAATATGTAACCAAACAACACTTCTTTCAAACAATATATCTGTGTATAAACAAAACAAATTATGAGACCACAAAATTTCAAAAATAAAGATTATATACACTTCAGTCCATTCAATGCTTTCAGTTCAGAAAACTATACCTCAGTCCATTCGATAAATTCAGTTCAGAAAACTGTACCTCAATCCATTCAGATTTCAGAAGGAAAACACAAAATGTAAGAAGTAAAAGATTCAAATTCAGTCCGGGAGGCTCGCCATCTTTCTCTTCTCTCAGTACGGCTTGATGAATCCTCATCATGCACGTAGATCACAGTAGAAAAATCCAACTTCTACATAAACAACAAAAACTGGCCTGTACACACAGGATCACGTTTTTAGAAACTTGTTTCAACAATATTCAACAATATACTCTTCACATCAACATTTAGAGTTCATGTACAACATAAGCCATACTTCACATACATTGAACATATTAATTTTAACATGCATAGAAATACAAAACACCATTGTAATTCATCACATATATGAAAAATAAATCCACAACTCACCGACTCCTCTGAATTAACAGTGTTCTGTTAATATTTTCTCCAGATTACACCACAAGCTATTGAGAATGAGGAGTTGACATCATTGTACAGAGCCCCTCCCCTCTCCGCCATGTTGGTTGGATTCCCACGGTAAAACAGTATTGTTTACATGTGTTTTTAGCTTCGAGTCAGTAGAGGAGTTTCTCACAATTCCGCACGGTTTTACCATGCCTGGAAGTCACTGCTGTGTTAAAAACTCCTCAAGGTACTCACATGAGACATATGGAAAACATAGGAACAATGGAATACAGTTTTTTAGGTTATCGAAATTCACACTGCTTCTCCAAATACAGCTGTTTAGTGTGAGTTTGAAAGAAAATGAAAGAGCTCTGGAATGTTTAGTCGCGTCTCTGTGGGGTTCTAACATAGGGTTCTAAAGGCATTGCCGCTGGTAACCGATAGCGTCTCCAACCATCATGGCCGACCGGCTCAGACCACGCCCAAATCGGTCACGTGACGCCTCATTCTCAATAGCGATGACTCAACTACCTCAAGGCTCAACATTCAGGATCAACAAGGCCATAACAGCAGTGGTGTAGTGCAGGGTATACGCAGGTATATGGCGTATACCCACTTCTTTTTCAGTCGGCATTGCGTAAACCCAGGGTGCGAACTACGGGAGGAGCTCGGCTCCCCTTAATATGGCATGGGCTCCCCTGAAAACGGGATTTGTGAAATTTTGGGGGGTCTCAAAATATATTCACAAAGTTTTATTTTGACGTGCAATTACAGTATTATTTGTAAAATATCCAAAATATTTTTAATTTGTGCATGACGGCGATTTAAACCTAATTCACTTCAATAAAGATATCTATACATGCTATTCTTGTCATGAGCATCAAGGTATGGTGGCGCTGCAGTGCAAATTCCAAAACCTCAATCCTATGATGGCCCACAGCCTTACAATTTTGAGCCTCCCAGGTGTGAGACAGATGAGGAACCAAACAGAAATTTAAATAATTCCTATCGAAGAAACATAAATATCTGGTGTGAAGGGAACCAGAGTGGGGAGTTGGTCAGGTGTCTTGGTAAGTATAGGCATAACTTAGAGGTGGAACGGTGCATGTATTCATATTGAACCGAAACGTCCGGGCGTCACGGTTCGGTGCATGAATATACACGGAGAATAGGGTTGAAATAAATAAAACTTGCATGCAAATTAATTAATGCGGAACTACTGTTAGATATGCGTTAGAGATGCGCGGTAGCCTATGATTCATAATAGGTCAGTGTGAAGAGGTTCAGTGTGTGTGGAAAGAAGACAGGGTGGGCGTGACTGGGACTCGCATTTATTCAGAAAAACAAAAAAGAAACGAGGCGCACAGTAGCGCATTCGCCACCATAAACAAAACACGCGATCCAACACTTGCTTCTCAGTCTCGGTTGCAGTAGCCGCGTGCGAAGTCCCAGTACAACTCTCTCTCTCTCATTCCCGCCGGTTATATGCGGTCTCTCCATGGAAAAATACTGCAATCAGACACAGGTGTTCATCATCTGCACCCACGGCTCCGTCCTTTCTCTCCCGCTACAGACTTTGCAAAATCATGCCCCCCTCGCCACATTCAGGTTGGCCAAAGTGCGTTTAATTTATTTATTTTTGTCCCTGCGTGCCGATCGGAGACGGAGTTCACTGTTGATATTCTGAGAGTGAAGTGGACTCTGTGACCGGTTTTAACGGTGTTTTTGCACCCAGCACAAACGCAGTAATTCACCATCGTGATAATACGCCAGCATAAACCTTTCTTCTTTTTCTTCTTCTTCTTTCTTCTTCTTCAGGGTTTAATTGTAATTGTAAACTACTTAACTTAAATAACTAAATAAATAACTAAATAAATGTCCTAATCAAATAATTCTCTCGCTCTATCATTCGTACAATTACCAACACAGCTCACTGATCACTTTCTCAGCGACCTAGGGAGACGTCTCCCTCTTATGACATCACGCGATTCATTTGGGAGAGGGGCAGTTTTAAGTCAGTACTGAAAATAACGATCTTTTTCATCTTATATTCTGCCTTTAGGTATCGAAAAACATACCATACAATACATCAACTTGACAAACGTGTTTTTCCCCTATTTTGTGTTAATCATACTTACAAATTTAACCTGACATATACACTTTAATGCATGTTAACTCAAAGATTCGTAGAAAAAATATAAACATTGGAGGCCATTGATCTGCGCAAGTCTTTGAAATCCATTCTGTGTTAAGGTAAGGCACGTTATTCCCAATTATGTATTGTGGCTGGGTTATTATAGGTCTGCTTGACTCTCGATGTCTTAGGCCTAATTAAACGAAGGAATTGTGGTATTCTTCTGTAGCCGACGAGTAATTTATACCTTGTTCAGGTGAACTCAAACACAGCCTATTTATAGACTATTTGTCGATGGCTGTTTGCTGTTTGAGTTATCAATTTGTTTCAATATGGTGAATCCTGTATATAGTGCTTGCATACATTTGTAGCTGTTATGTATCTTTGGAAGTCCTTAAAATGAATGGGTTTCATAGTGCCGCGCATTGCACGTTCTGTCTGAAAGACGCTTAAATCCTCTGCACACGCAAGTGCACGAACACCCCCCCCACCCCTCCAAAAAATTGGGCTCCCCCAAAGGACACGGTATAGTTCGAACACTGCGTATACCCACTTCTAAATCCCTCGCATGCGCATCATTTAGTTGCTAATCTAATTTCGTGAATGAAAAAACAACCAGTCAGGGTCGTACTAATATTAACTCTAATTTGTTGCTGCAATGATTCTCCTATCGAGACGATAACTGACCTTCTCATCTGCTCTGCTTCAGCACTCAAACACCTGCTCGTCAATGTCCGAATGTTTGAAACCAAAAGCATGCAGGATTTTTGTTCACAGAAGCGCGAGCCGAGCGCTAATCCCAACGCGACGCTTCACTTCACTTCAGTTAACGATCATTCAGTGCGAGATAAGATGCAATTAGCTAAAATACACGGCTGTTTTTCGATATACGTTTTAAATGAACGACAGAAATAATCAGTTTGATCAAAGACAGTGGAAATGATAAGATCATTTTAACACGGACGATGGACGAATATCAGAACCCTGTGTCCGAGCTGGCCACAGCGGGCCAAAGAAAAGGACAAAAGGTGGCTTTTATTGGAGAGAGCCAAACCGGACCGGCGCACGCGCCGAGCTTGAGTCCCATGCGTGACGTCATGGGACAGCGACGGCGCGTCTGTTGAGGCAGTGAGGCAGGTGCTGCTCTCCTGGATTCCAATGTCATTTACCAGCCACGCTGATCTTTGCTAAAAAAATCTTGCAATGAGTGGATGTGGATTTCAGCGCTATATTTCCTGAACGTTATAGTAATTACCAGCTACATAGCGGCATTAATGATCATGTCAGTGCGACCATGCTGGAATGGCACTACAGTACCGGTGTCGGGAAAAACTACCATCCCTACAAAGCACGTATGCTTGGTATTTCATCGGAGCGGTCAGTGTGGAGCGTACCACGATCTCCTAAACAACGGAAAAGCGCGCAATGCACTTCAGCGTACTTCTTCTTCATCACTTAAAAATCGAAACCACAGTGGGCCAGAGAAAAGGACAAAAGGTGGCTTTTATTGGAGAGAGCCAAACCGGACCGGCGCACGCGCCAAGCTTGAGTCCCATGCGTGACGTCATGGGACAGCGACGGCGCGTCTGTAGAGGCAGTGAGGCAGGTGCTGCTCTCCTGGATTCCAATGTCATTTACCAGCCACGCCGATCTTTGCTAAAAAAATCTTGCAATGAGTGGATGTGGATTTCTGCGCTATATTTCCTGAACGTTATAGTAATTACCAGCTACATAGCGGCATTAATGATCATGTCAGTGCGACCATGCTGGAATGGCACTACAGTACCGGTGTCGGGAAAAACTACCATCCCTACAAAGCACGTATGCTTGGTATTTCATCGGAGCGGTCAGTGTGGAGCGTACCACGATCTCCTAAACAACGAAAAAGCACGCTATGCACTTCAGCGTACTTCTTCTCATCACTTAAAAATCGAAACCACAGCGGGCCAGAGAAAAGGACAAAAGGTGGCTTTTTTTGGAGAGAGCCAAACCGGACCGGCGCACGCGCCGAGCTTGAGTCCCATGCGTGACGTCATGGGACAGCGACGGCGCGTCTGTAGAGGCAGTGAGGCAGGTGCTGCTCTCCTGGATTCCAACGTCATTTACCAGCCACGCCGATCTTTGCTAAAAAAATCTTGCAATGAGTGGATGTGGATTTCTGCGCTATATTTCCTGAACGTTTTAGTAATTACCAGCTACATAGCGGCATTAATGATCATGTCAGTGCGACCATGCTGGAATGGCACTACAGTACCGGTGTCGGGAAAAACTACCATCCCTACAAAGCACGAATGCTAGGTATTTCATCGGAGCGGTCAGTGTGGAGCGTACCACGATCTCCTAAACAAACGGAAAAGTGCGCTATGCACTTCAGCGTACTTCTTCATCACTTAAAAATCTAAACCATAAAGGATACCATGCATTCCGGAAACTACTTCAGCTATCTGTTGACAACAACTCTTCTACTCTCTGGAGACGTCCAACTCAACCCCGGGCCAACTAAACAAACTGAACTCATCACGGTGGAGGTAGCTAGTGATGTGCGGGTGTCCGATGAGCTGGGTGAGTGGAAGGGTCCGGCGCTGTCCGCTCCCTGTTTCTCCATGGAAATGGAAATGGGTCAAGAGAATCTTAATTCTTGGTCTTCTGACATTAATCTGGACCCAGTAAATATTACTACTATGAAACTACCAGTACCCAGTAAAAACAATGTATTGATACAACAGTCAATCAAAAGAAAACATTTAAATCCTGCAATTGTTAAGCACAAGAAGTGGACATTCACACAAACTGTAAATCAGGCTCGAACTGCTTTGGGATTCACGAGCAAAACCTAAAGGATTACTTGGAGGACACATAAACATTCGTAGTATCACAGGGAAATGTGAACAAATTCAACATCTTATTGTAGATTCTAATTTGGATTACTTATGCCTATCAGAGACCTGGCTGCATAAAAACTCTCCAAGTGCAGCATTAAGTGTCCCAGGCTACAATATATTTAGGAGAGACAGGCCTAACGGAAAAGGTGGGGGGTTGATGTTTTATGTTAGAGATAACATCAATTGCCGTCAAATCCAGTGGAAGCATGACGATGGGCTTGAATGCATGGTGCTTAATGTTATATTGTCTCCCCAAATGTCCTTTAACCTCATTGGCCTGTATAGACCACCTTCTTCCACATTGGTTTTGTTTTTAGACCAATTAAAGAGTATTTTAAAAGAATGTAATTCTGGGAAAGAGGTTATTTTAATGGGGGATTTTAACATAAACTGGGAAGATAAAAGCAAAAGAAATGCTCTAAAACGAATTCTAGATACTTTTGACATGATGCAATTAATTAAGGGACCAACACGAATAACACAGAGTTCAAAAACATTGATAAAAAAAGAGCTTCCATGGTTGAGTAGTGACATGCATAACCTGATGAAAGAACGAGATTCAGCATTGAAAGCTGCCTTAAAATCAAAATTAGCAACTGACAGACTAAAGTTTGTAGGACTACGAAATAAGGTAACAAAGGAGATTAGGAAAGCAAAAGCAAATTTTTATCTTAATGTTATTGATCAAGCAAAGGGAAATACCAAACTAATATGGGAGAACATAAAAAGGCTGACAGGAAAACATCATAGTGGTAATAAACAGCGCTTTGAAACACAGGATGAAGCTCAAATAGTATCAGCTTTTAATTCATATTTTGTAGAATCAGTATCATCATTGATACATAATCAATCTATCAATCCATTACCCATGATGCCTGTAAATTATGATAAACCTGTATTTGAGATTCAAGAAATATCCGAAGCTAAAGTGAGAAGAATAATAAGTTCCCTAAAAAATTCCAAAGATAAAGATGTGTATGGACTGGACACAATGTTCTTGAAAGAGTTTAATGAATGTTTGTCTAGTCCATTAACACATATTATTAATAGATCCATTAATGAAGGAATTTATCCCAAAACGTGGAAGACAGCTATAATAACACCGATCCACAAAACGGGTGATACTTCAAAGGTCTGTAACTACAGACCAATTAGTATATTACCTATTGTGTCAAAGGTAATTGAGAGATATGTAGTAGAACAACTCACTAGTCACATTAGTAACAGCCCATTTACATTGCATCCTATGCAGTTTGGTTTTAGATCAAATCATTCAACGGAAACTGCAAACTGCTTTTTTGTGGAGAATGTGAAATCAAAGTTAAACAAAGGAGGAGTTGTTGGGGCTATATTCTTAGACCTAAAAAAAGCGTTTGACACTGTGGACCATGGTGTCCTATTAAAAAAACTGTCAATGTTTAATGTTTCTCCTAATGTAATAAAATGGATGCAGTCTTATCTGGAACACAGAGAGCAAAGGGTTAGGATAAACGATGAGGTATCATCGGCCATTAATTGTAACATTGGTGTACCTCAGGATCAATCTGGGGCCAGTTGTTGTTTAGCCTGTACATAAATGATCTCCCGACTGTATGCTCTGAGTCTGAGATTCAAATGTATGCAGACGACACTGTCATTTATGTACATGTGCCGGATAAACAGCAAGCAGCTTATAAGCTCACGGCAGTGATGGACAGTGTTATGCAATGGCTTAGTGATTTCTGTCTTTATTTAAATTTAAAGAAAACTGCATTATGTTCTTCACAAAGAGGTCAACAGATAATTCAGTAGCAAATATTTATATTGTAGGGGAACAACTGTCAATGGTATCTGATTTCAAATATTTAGGTATAATAATTGATTTGAATTTAACATTTAAAAAACAAATTAAAAAAGTTATAAATATAGTAAAATTCAACATGTCAAATTTCCGTCATATAAGAAATTGTCTGACTACAAAGGCAGCAACAATATATTTTAATGCTAGGATCATGCCATATTTTTTTGTACTGTTTGACTAGCTGGGCACAAGCCTCCAGCACAACACTTAAACATGTGCAGTTACTGTACCATCAAGCTTCTAAGGTACTCGATAGGAAGCCTAACACCCATCACCACTGCCACTGCTTAAAAAAAACACAATTTAATGACTTGGGACAATCTTATTAAATTCACAGACTCTTGTCTTGTTTTTAAAATTTTACATGGCTTAGCTCCCCCACCACTAACTGCTTTTATAAAACAAAAAACTACTGTTTTTAGACATACGAGGTCTGTAACAAGAGGGGATTGTATAATACAAATGAGAAGAACTGCCTTTGGTCAGTCAGCTTTTTCTGTGAGAGCAGCTCACACTTGGAACAGTTTACCTATATCTATTAAAGACATTGCTTCATATGGGCTATTTAAGATTAAATTAAAATCATGGTTAAAGGACGATCACGTGTGTACCCATATTCTGTAGTTTTTTAAATCATCCTAATCATGTTTTGATTTGTTGTTCTTGTTGAATGTATTTTCTGAGCTTTTGTGTAATTTGTTTTAATGTATGTATATATATATATATGTTGATTGTCTGAATGTATTTTATCTGGTTATTACATCTGCCCAGTGACTACAGTTGAAAATTAGCCAAGATGGCAAAACTGGCACATCTACGTAAGCGTTTATTAAGGTGTGCGGTCCCTGTAACTTTAAACTGATTAAATAAATAAAAAACAACACAAGCACCCTATTAAATATTGCCATTATTATTGTAATAAATATATTTGTAGGCTATAACGTTTTTTTTCGAATGTGTTCATTTTCACTGTTTGTATCTGCTTGTCTGTACTTGCGTAACTTGCATTATTAAGCCAGAGGGCGGCGACAAGTGACTGTCTTTTTGAGTGAGCATTTGAACTATTAATTAAATTAACAGATTAGTCCAAAAACATTGATTAATTTAGGAAAGAAAAAGTAGCTGAAACTGGAACTGATTCTCATGTTTAAGAATCTGATCAAATAGGCTACTTCATGCTTTTAAAGCTTTACTGTAGTACATTTTTTTGGCCATCAAAACACCTTAAAATGCTCATGTTGAGATCAGGAAAATCAAAATTTTCTCAGGGAGCATGCCCCCCAACCAATATCATTTATGGGACCTGGGTATTTAGAAAAACATACATGCAGCCCTGATATGCAACAATACTATGACTACTGATTCTATGTGTTCTATTGTATTAATTATAGTCTATTCTATAGTCTTGAATACTAATGCAAGACTAGTCTTACATGTCACTATAACACAGAGTGTTCATCCTTTGCTGGGACGCTTAAAAAAATATTGGGGGCATAAATTAAGAGTATACCCACTTCTCCAGGCACCACTACATCACTACATAACAGGTAAGCTCTTTCAAAATACTTCTCAAATTTACACTTAATTCGACATAAAATAACTTTTATATGCTTTGTTTAGTAGCTGTATACTAAATACTTGCTCAAAATTAGTTTTTTCTCAAATTTCTGGAGCTTTGATCACATGCGTTTCTCCGTTTCAGCTCTCTCTATCCGATTTCACCGCGTCTCACAGTCAGCATCTGCTGATCACACTCAATTGGAAGATCTACATCTGCAGTGCGGATTCCAACTCTAATTGGATAAATTTTACCGCAGTAATTTGAATATTCCTAATATAATTAATAAAACATTTTATTTATCACAATTTTCTTTTATCATTGTCTTTTTTTCAAAATAAACATTTTTACTGGAAGGGTGGATATGCCAAAAAAATACTTTTTCTATTAACTGCAATGTGACTAATTTGAGTCTGGGTTACATTCACAAGAAGAGACCAGACACAGAGGTGCAGGAGACTGAGACTGAAATAGTGATTGTAATCATGATGTGCAGGTGCCGGTGATCAGAATTCAGGTGACTGGGATCTGGTGTAACAAGTGGGCGGGAGTGATGACGTGGATGGATCCGTGACAGTAACAGAATTTTAATTAAGATTTAAATGATTTTTAAATCATGCAAGGCTCATTACAAATAACAAAAAATTGACTGAGCATAATTACACTCTGTGATACATCAGTGAAACAACCTTACTGAACGTTAACAGAGATGGATATCATGCCATGTCTCAGACTGTTTCGTTCTTGCTTCTCACAAGACTTCGTATTTCAAAATTACTGGGACGTTAGTCCCCATGTTTCAAGGTTGTGAAAGTAACCTTTTTTTTCACCAGAACAGGTTTTTTAACCAAATGATTTCTAAACGGTTTTATTAAGTTGAAATAGTTGCCAAGTTCCCCATTAACCGTCATTTATTCATTAACCATTTCAGTCATATCCAGCGAGCCTGTCCAAAAGACGTCATTTAACTGACGCTTTTGACCATACGTCAACATCCGCCGTTTTAGGGTACCCTTTAACGTCGGTTAGTTGACGCTACTATAATCCTAACCCTACCCAGACCTAAACCTACCCGCGTCATCTAACTATCAGTTGAATGACACCCTAGGATCATCATCTAACTGACGTTAAAGGGTAGCCTAAAACGTTGGATGTTGACGTATGGTCAAAAGCGTCAGTTAGATGACGTCTTGGGATGAGAATGTGTTGATACAATTCTTGGTGAATCTATGGGCAATCTCCTGCAACGCTCGAGACGATGTCCATGAACTTGTCCAATGTCAATGTTTTTTCTTGGGGTAGGTCACCAGGGGCCTCATTTATAAAACTTTGCATAGGATTTGCGTCAGAAGTGGCGTACGGATCAAACATAGGACGTGCGTACGCACAGAAATATTCCGATTTATAAAACCGTGCACACGCGCATCCTACGCATTTTTCCTTAATAAATCACAATCAATTCTAAATGTAGCGCAGCTTTTTGCGGCTTCATGTCACGCCCAAAGTTGCCCATAAATAGTCCGTGAAATCCCACGAGTTAATATTCATCGATTGCGAAATCATGTTAAACACAGAGAGGAATTAAAAGAAATGTAACTTCACTCAATGTGAAGTAGAAGTTATTGTTTGCAAGGTGGAAAAGAGGAGAAAAAGTTGTTTGGAGGGCACAGTGTGGGCATTACTAATGCCAAAAAGGCACTTGAGTGGCATAAGGTTGCAGACGCCGTAAATGCTGTAGCCTCACAACCTTGGACTGTGGCCGAAATAAAAAAGAAATGGTCAAACATCAAAGTCGAGGGAAAAAAAGCGTCTAGTCATTAATTCAATCAGAGAGGTGGCCAAGGAGTTGGGTGAAATCAAGACTGTCTTAACTGAAATAAACTGCACAATGAGGGAATTCTTGAATAAATAATATATTTTCCACACCTTTTGTTGTGAAGATGCGTTCACTCCGAATCCTTCCATTTAATCGCCACATCTTCTAAGAGCGCAAGATCAGCTATTGTGCGTCATTACGCATTGTCATGGGGCATTTTATTTCCATCCATTTAATTCTGCATCTGATAATCAACAGATGTCAGTTATAATCTGCTTGGAAATGGGAAATAGTTTTTCTTGCAATTTCTTGCAGCTTTCTGAATGGATGAGACATACGTCATACGTTATTTTATCAAAAATAAAACAAACTAAAAGCATATGCATGACCTACCATGATTCCGTAGCTGATAAAGACATTTTTACTATGAAAATAACTTTCCCCAAGTGGACAAATAATACATCTATCTATTCATCGATCTATCTATATCCTAATTATCTATCTATCTGACTGACTATCTAATTGCTATATCTGCTCCGTTCAGACGGACACATTGGCGAGAATATCAGTTTTGCACATTATTTCGTTTTGTTTACCATCTTATTTATGAGGATGAATTGTATAATGCCAATATTATTGCAGAACATATTTCACTTTTTGGACATATGTGTTAATTCAACGTGATCATCATGAGAATACGTATGCATTTGTACGTAAAGTGTTCGTTCTATCATATGTATGTATAATTACGTTTCATATGCGCAGAAACGTATAATACAGACGTATTTACAGTATTAAAACGTAAAATATTTATGTATTGACAGCACAAAAACGTCATTTATTTACGTATGAACAAATCCACCGACGTACACATTTGTACGTATGATGTATCACAATTTATTCATATTAATATCGTAGCATTATGTTTTGACCCTATTGCATTCCACAGTCTTATTATGTTTTTAGTTGCATTTATTGATATAATACTCATAAATATTAACATTTTGCTCATTTCGCCTGCATGGTGTTAAACAATGCAATATAAAACCTTAAAAATACATTCTTTAACGTTACTCGTTTAACCGTTTTGTAATAGTTTATTTACCTTGAGACACATAAAGCGTTTTCTCCTATAAAAAACACAAATTCACAAAAGACAACAATTTTATTAGGTTGATGTAATCCAAATATTTAGAATCCATAGTTGTATGCAAGAAACAACTCCTAATTCAGCCTCTTATCCTGTCGTGATTTTCGTCTCCTCCATTCTCAGCAGCGACCGTACGTGTCAAATGTGGGGCTGGTTATGAATTCAAATTAAAAAAATGCGCCCTTGAGAAGCGATACGTCATATTTTACGGCAGTGATATCAAACGTTCATTGGCTCTTCCCTGCTTCGTCACAGATTGCGACATGAAGGACTGTGAGACGGTTGGTTAAGCATGTGAAATGGAGAAGCGCGAACCGAAGCCGGATTAACATTTTCATTGATTATAATTTCATTTCTGCTCCGTACTTCATACAAAACTATTACAATACTGCCAGAGAAGACTGCGACTGCAACGCTTCATCATGTGAACGGCTTTTGGTATCGGTTTTGACATTTTCGCAATAAATAAATTATTGTGATTATACTTGTTTGTTAGTTATGTTTTTCTTTATAATTGTAGTTTTTTATATGTTAGTTTTAAGGAATTGTTATGGGTAGGTTTAGGGGTAGGAGTAGGATTGGTGGCTCAAAATACATTTTAATGCTAACGTTATATTGTTAATAAAACTGCCCTTTCCCAACACCGTTTTATCCTTTTTTTATATTATGTATAAAATGGGTATGTTTAGGTTTGGGATTAGGGTTACGGGATATTACATTTATCTATAAAATGGTAAAAAGGGAAATTATACAGATATCTGTATGAGAATATACGTAAACAGTTTACGTTTTTTAGCTGTAAAACGTAATAATGTTACAGTTTAAATGTTGCAGATACGTCCATATTATACGTTTCAGCATCTATTAAAACCGTACTAAAAGTACGTTTTCTATCTTGCAAAAACGTGAAAATACCTAGTATTAACAATGAGACCAGGCTGGTTAATTTGCATTATCTGTTGCAGATCAAACTGTGTTCGTGTAGGCTGTTAATTGACTTGCTTTGTGAAGTCTTCGTGTTATTTATGAGAGTCATTTATTTTACACAACGGTCTAGTTTCACACACTTTCACGTGTTTTTTCCAACTGCCAACGGTGTCGCCATTTCTCATTTCACCCGTTTTTGTGCGTACGCCTGGGACAGAGCTTGCACGAAGGACCGCACATTTTCCCGTCAAGTTTGCTTTTTATAAATACCAACTATTGCGTAGAGAGCGGCGTACGCCTTCTTTTGTGCGTACGCAATGTTTATAAATGAGGCCCCAGGTCTTTCCCCATCCCTCCCCATTCCATGGCTTGGGACTCAAACACACGCACACAAGCATTCACACCTACAGATAATTTAGCGTCTCCAATTGACCCATACTGCATGTTTTTGGATTTTGGCAGTAACAGGAGCACAGGAGGAAACCCTCATAGACACAGGGTGAACATGTAAACTCCACACAGAAAAGACTCCTGGCTCAGCAGAGACACAAACCGGGGACCTCCTTGTTGCCTGTATAGCATCTATAAGCTCAAAGAATCTTTGTGGTGTGCAAAAATGAAAGCAGTCTCTTCGAATTACATGCATTAAATGTCTCTTTTACCTGATGAATATAAATGAAACAGCTAGGGGCACATGCCAGATTTCATTCGTGGCAGTTACACAAGATATGTGTTTTGCAGAGTTATGCTCAATGTATGTAAATGTAACTGTGAGA
Organism: Hybognathus amarus; assembly: GCA_030378365.1. NCBI lineage: Eukaryota > Metazoa > Chordata > Actinopteri > Cypriniformes > Leuciscidae > Hybognathus > Hybognathus amarus. The sequence continues at coordinate 6,855 of JAQIUQ010007691.1, read as the reverse complement.
GAAGATTTATGTCTAGCATTCATCTAACTAGGGGAGTGCGGGGCACAATCTAACGCGGGGCTAAATGTAACAAGGACCTTTTACGTAGTTACTCAGGGTCACATAGGTTGTGTTTACGCTATTTTTCTCTTGCTGCCAGAAGACGGTCCCCGTGGATTTGTGGAAAGTTTTGATTATATTTTGTGAAGATACTGGACAAAGAGTGTTTTGACACCATGAAAGTAAATTTTTTCATCACAGGTTTCTTTCCGATTTCTGAGTGGGGTGTATACGTTTCCAAATCTAACTTTATATTGCCTTAATCACTGTCTTGCAACCGCAAGCACACGCCCCGCACTTTCATTAAGTGGCCTCTGTCTGCTTCGTTCTTCTCCAATGATGTCTGCTGATTGCAGAACCTCGTTAAAATACCGACTCCTCTGAATTAACAGTGTTCTGTTAATATTTTCTCCAGATTACACCACGAGCTATGAGAATGAGGAGTTGACGTCATTGTACAGAGCCCCTCCCCTCTCCGCCATGTTGGTTCGATTCCTACGGTAAAACAGTATTGTTTACTTGTGTTTTTAGCTCTGGTAGTAGAGGAGTTTCTCACAATTCCGCACTGTTTTCCATGCCTGGAAGTCACTGCTGCATTAAAAACTCAAGTAACTCACACGAGACATATGGAAAACATAGGAACAATGGAATACAGTTTTTTAGGTTATCGAAATGGAAACGGCATCAGGAGAGTATTGGACGAGGAAACGCTGGATTGCATGGTTGGCTGATGCCTTTAGTATACGATTTTCACTGTTTGCTGTGCCTTAAACGAACATATGCAAAAGTGTTGTATGAGTGCCTTGTTCATTACTTTTTTATTTATTTGAAATAAATGTTTGAAACAACTTGATATGGCTTAACAATATTTATTGAGAACTGAAATATATGTATATTTGGACAATATAAGTTTCATGGACAACATAAGTAATACTAATAAAATAATAATACTGTTATCAGTCCAAAAGAACAAATATCTTGATGCTGCTTCTACAAATACAGCTGTTTAGTGTGAGTTTGTTCCTGTAAGGTCCCTTTTCTTTGCCTTATCTTTTTGCTTTGTTTTTCTTTCTTCCTTTCTTGTATTCTTAGATCCGTCTCTGTCCTGCCAAACATGATAAATGCGCGAAAATAATACGCGAAAATGAAAGAGCTCTGGAATGTTTAGTCACGTCCTCTGTGGGGTTCTAACATAGGGTTCTAAAGGCGTTGCCGCTGGTAACCGATAGCGTCTCCAACCATCATGGCCGACCGGCTCAGACCTCGCCCAAATGTGGACAGAATGACTCCTCATTCTCAATCAGCGATGACTCAACTACCTCAAGGCTCTGACATTCAGGATCAACAAGGCCATAACAGCAGTGGTGTAGTGCAGGGTATACGCAGGTATATGGCGTATATCCACTTCTTTTTCAGTCGGCATTGTGGTAGCGCAGGGTGCGAACTACGGGGAGCTAGGGGAGCTCGGCTCCCCTTAATATGGCATGGGCTCCCCTGAAAACGGGATTTGTGAAATTTTGGGGGGTCTCAAAATATATTCACAAAGTTTTATTTTGACGTGCAATTTCAGTATTATTTGTAAAATATCCAAAATATTTTTAATTTGTGCATGACGGCGATTTAAACCTAATTCACTTCAATAAAGATATCTATACATGCTATTCTTGTCATGAGCATCAAGGTATGGTGGCGCTGCAGTGCAAATTCCAATCATGTTTAATGCATGTTAACTCAAAGATTCGTAGAAAAAATATAAACGTTGGAGGCCATTGATCTGCGCAAGTCTTTGAAATCCATTCTGTGTTAAGGTAAGGCACGTTATTCCCAATTATGTGTTGTGGCTGGGTTGTTATAGGTCTGCTTGACTCTCGATGTCTTAGGCCTAATTAAACGAAGGAATTGTGGTATTCTTCTGTAGCCGACGAGTAATTTAAACCTTGTTCAGGTGAACTCAAACACAGCCTATTTATAGACTATTTGTGGATGGCTGTTTGCTGTTTGACTTATCAATTTGTTTCAATACGGTGAATCCTGTATATAGTGCTTGCATACATTTGTAGCTGTTATGTATCTTTGGAAGTCCTTGAAATGAATGGGTTTCATAGTGCCGCGCATTGCGCGTTCTGTCTGAAAGGCGCTTAAATCCTCTGCACGCGCAAGTGCACGAACACCCCCCCACCCCCCAAAAAATTGGGCTCCCCCAAAGGACACGGTATAGTTCTGAACACTGCGTATACCCACTTCTAAATCCCATCGGATGCGCATCATTTAGTTGCTAATCCAATTTCGTGAATAAAAAAACAACCAGTCAGGGTCGTACCCCTAATATTAACTCTAATTTGTTGCTGCAATGATTCTCCCATCGCGACGATAACTGACCTTCTCATCTGCTCTGCTTCAGCACTCAAACACCTGCTCGTCAATGTCCGAATGTTTGAAACCAAAAGCATGCAGGATTTTTGTTCACAGAAGCGCGAGCCGAGCGCTAATCCCAACGCGACGCTTCACATTCAGTTAACGATCATTCAGTGCGAGATAAGATGCAAGTAGCTAAAATACACGGCTGTTTTTCGATAGACGTTTTAAATGAACGACAGAAATAATCAGTTTGATCAAAGACAGTGGAAATGATAAGATCATTTTAACAACACAAGCACCCTATTAAATATTGCCATTATTATTGTAATAAATATATTTGTAGGCTATAACGTTTTTTTCGAATGTGTTCGATTTTCACTGTTTGTATCTGCTTGTCTGTATTTGCGTAACTTGCATTATTAAGCCAGAGGGCGGCGACAAGTGACTGTCTTTTTGAGTGAGCATTTGAACCATTAATTAAATTAACAGATTAGTCCAAAAACATTGATTAATTTAGGAAAGAAAAAGTAGCTGAAACTGGAACTGATTCTCATGTTTAAGAATCTGATCAAATAGGCTACTTCATGCTTTTAAAGCTATACTGTCGTAAATTTTTTTGGCCATCAAAACACCTTAAAATGCTCATGTTGAGATCAGGAAAATCAAAATTTTCTCGGGGGAGCATGCCCCCGAACCCCCCTAATCAATATCATTTATGGGACCTGGGTATTTAGAAAAACATACGTGCAGCCCTGATATGCAAGAATACTAGGCCTACTGATTCTATGTGTTCTATTGTATTAATTATACTCTATTCTATAGTCTTGAATACTAATGCAAGACTAGTCTTACATGTCACTGTTTATAACACAGAGCGTTCATCCTTTGCTGGGACGCTGAAAAAATATTGGGGGCATAAATTAAGAGTATACCCACTTTCTCCAGGCACCGCAACATCACTGCATAACAGGTAAGCTCTTTCACAATACTTCTCAAATTTACACTTAATTCAACATAAAATAACTTTAATATGCTTTGTTTAATAGCTGTATACTAAATACTTGCTCAAAATTAGATCGTTTTTCTCAAATTTCTGGAGCTTTGATCACATGCGTTTCTCCGTTTCAGCTCTCTCTATGCGATTTCATCCGCAGTCTCACAGTCAGCATCTGCTGATCATACTCAATTGGAAGATCTACATCTGCAGTGCGGATTCCAACTCTAATTGGATAAATTTTACCGCAGTAATTTGAATATTCATAATATAATTAATAAAGCATTTTATTCATCACAGTTTTCTTTTATCATTGTCTTTTGTTCCAAATAAACATTTTTACTTGAAGGGTGGATATGCCAAAAATACTATTTTCTATTAACTGCAATGTGACTAATTTGAGTCTGGGTTACATTTCGCAAGAAGAGACCAGACACAGAGGTGCAGGAGACTGAGACTGAAATAGTGATTGTAATCATGATGTGCAGGTGCCGGTGATCAGAATTCAGGTGACTGGGATCTGGTGTAACACGTGGGCGGGAGTGATGATGTGGATGGATCCGTGACAGTAACAGAATTTTAATTAAGATTTAAATGATTTTTAAATCATGCAAGGCTCATTACAAATAACAAAAAATTGTACTGAGCATAATTACACTCTGTGATACATCAGTGAAACAACCTTACTGAACGTTAACAGAGATGGATATCATGCCATGTCTCAGACTGTTTCGTTCTTGCTTCTCACAAGACTTCGTATTTCAAAATTACTGGGACGTTAGTCCCCATGTTTCAAGGTTGTGAAAGTAACCTTTTTTTTCACCAGAACAGGTTTTTTAACCAAATGATTTCTAAACGGTTTTATTAAGTTGAAATAGTTGCCAAGTTCCCCATTAACCGTCATTCATTCATTAACCATTTCAGTCATATCCAGCGAGCCTGTCCAAAAGATGTCATTTAACTGACGCTTTTGACCATACGCCAACATCCGCCGTTTTAGGGTACCCTTTAACGTCGTTTAGTTGAACGCTATATAATCCTAACCCTACCCCAGACCTAAACCTACCCGCGTCATCTAACTATCAGTTGAATGACACCCTAGGATCATCATCTAACTGACGTTAAAGGGTAGCCTAAAACGTTGGATGTTGACGTATGGTCAAAGGCGTTAGTTAGATGACGTCTTGGGATGAGAATGTGTTGATCCAATTCTTGGTGAATCTATGGGCAATCTCCTGCAAACGCTTCGAGACGATGTCCATGAATTTGTCCAATGTCAATGTTTTTTCTTGGGATAGGTCACCAGGGGCCTCATTTATAAAACTTTGCATAGGATTTGCGTCAGAAGTGGCGTACGGATCAAACATAGGACGTGCGTACGCACAGAAATATTCCGATTTATAAAACCGTGCGCACGCGCATCCTACGCATTTTTCCCTTAATAAATCACAATCAATTCTAAATGTAGCGCAGCTTTTTGCGGCTTCATGTCAGCGCCCATAGTTGCCATAAATAGTCCGTGAAACGCCCACGAGTTAATATTCATTGATTGCGAAATCATGTTACACACAGAGAGGAATTAAAAGACATGTAACTTCACTCTAATGTGAAGTAGAAGTTATTGAATTTTGCAAAGTGGAAAAGAGGAGAAAAGTTGTTTGGAGGGCACAGTGTGGGCATTACTAATGCCAAAAAGTAGGGATGCACCGAGACCACTTTTTGGAAAAATCGAGTACTGAGATTTGAGTACTTGCATTTAGCAAGTACTCGGCCGATACCGAGTACTTAATAAAAAAAACATGATTTAAAATCAGTTTTAACTATTTTTCCAATTTATTTAATTATATTTTATTTACATTATATATATATATATATATATATATATATATATATATATATATATATATATATATATATTTTTTTTTCTTTTTTTTTCAAATAGTTAAATAAAAAAATTCAATTCAATGACTATTATTTATGATGGTACATTTATGAAAGCATTGAAGGCTACATGCTGTTTATACGAAAATATTGATGATATTGAGAAATATTGCTTATAAAAAAATCAAGAGAAAAAGCAACCTTATGCACACATTATTAGTAGTAGCAATTTTGATTAATAGAGACGTAGTTAAATCTATTGTACAGTAGCCTAATATAATTATTTCTGTCAATTTCTTACCAGAACTTTTTATTTTGACGGGTTGCCGTGAAGACCTTTGAGTTTCTGTGCGTGTCGTGATACATAGACATCATTGGGCGTTTCTCAATGTCAAAGGGAAGTATCCTTAACATTGAGAAACACCCATAGACATCATGGACACACCTAGTAAAAGAAATGATATGACGATCGATTTTCTCAAATGAAACGGTGAAATACCTACCGTTACTCATGAAGTGACTCTTGGAGAATGAAATCATGAATCATGTCATCATATCGTAAGGCAGCAGAGACGGAGAACAGCGCGAGCGTCACTTCGAGCTTCAGTGTGTGTGAGAGGTAGCTGAACGTTCAAATGAAACCGCGCGTCTGCACTGTTCATTCATACAGAGACAAGCAGAACATGCAGGTTTTATATTTAAACAGTCGTTTGGCAGTTTAATATACACAGACACACATCAGCAGCGCCGCGGTCGCCATGTCTCAGCGCTTTCATGATGATGGCAGCAACTTCACGCCCTTTGTGCATGCATGTGCAAACGGAACTGGGTTTGATCAGGTATTCGGTCACCACCGGGACTTGGTCCGTGACGTTTACATTTTTTTTAGTACCGACTTGGTCCACGCGGCTGACAGGTCTCGTCTTCAGCCTCGCCTTCTCCCGCTCTGAGCTGCAGCCGGGGCCTGGGGGCGGGCACTGGCGCCTGTGATTAACCCATTTCTCAGGAGCCGTGGTACTCAGTCCCCGGCTGGGGGACTTTTAACGGAGTACGAGTACTTGAAATGTGGTATCGAGGCCAATACCCGATACCGGTATCGGGTGCATCCCTACCAAAAAGGCACTTGAGTGGCCGATGTGGTTGCAGACAGCCGTAAATGCTGTAGCCTCACAACCTCTGGACTGTGGCCGAAATAAAAAGAAATGGTTCGAACATTACAAAGTCAAGAGGGAAAAAAAACGTCTAGTCATTAATTCAATCAGAGAGGTGGCCAAGGAGTTGGGCGAAATTGAGACTGCTCTAACTGAAATAAACTGCACAATGAGGAATTCTTGAATAAATAATATATTTTTCCACACCTTTTGTTGTGAAGATGTGTTCACTCCGAATCCTTCCATTTAATCGCCACATCTTCTAAGAGCGCAAGATCAGCTATTGTGCGTCATTACGCATTGTCATGGGGCATTTTCATTTCCATCCATTTAATTCTGCATCTGATAAGCTACAGATGTCAGTTATAATCTGCTTGGAAATGGGAAATAGTTTTTCTTGCAATTTCTTGCAGCTTTCTTATATGAGACATA
>JAQIUQ010007690.1:0-140415 GCA_030378365.1 Hybognathus amarus | reverse complement strand
ATTACTTGAGTTCAGTTCATGCTGCTAAGACTTTTAAAAAAGAAAAAACACAAAATAATGTTATATGCACCCCATAAAAACAATCATGCAAAAAAAGCAGTCAACCCCCCTTAAAATTCATTGGAATAAATATAAATGGTCACTAAGAAAAAAATATGGGTGTACAATGAGCAATAAAAATAATTTGTATATCAAAGATCAGATTAAAAAATTTAAAATCATCCATCTACTATATCCATCCATACTATAATACAAAACACTATATAATAGGTGGTTTGCAGTCACGTGATTGTGTTTCCACGGACTGCAGATGGAGGGCAAGCAGTGAAGCGCAATGGACGAGAAAATCCGTACTGTACTACTTTAAACGCTACTCTTACAGAGAGAATATATAAACAGAAAATCGAAACATATGCTGGACGTGATCCTTAAGTTATGAAGACGGACCGATTTTCAACTGAATTGAGAGATTTGCCTGCCATCGAGGCTGTAGATATCAGCAACTGACTTCGATTCTGAAGCCCTATTAGCATGGGATTAGTATTACCTGGTGACCTGTAGTAATTTGTAATAATTGCGGAGTTTGTCTGTGATCTTAATCCCGTGCAGAATCGGCCATGTCTGTAATTTGTAAAGTAAAAATTCCCCCGCAAATTACCTACTATATTTCGCCGAACACCGAGGTCCTGTGATAATATTAGTCCCGTGCGAATCGACATCTCTGTGATTTGGCCGGATCGTATATAATTTTTTCAAGGTTTTTGTTTCATCTGCGCCTTTTTATCCATCTTTCGCGGAGAATAGAGGCTGAGTTGGAGTGTTTTGATAGTATTTTGGGTGCGGGGTCATATCGCTAGTACAACTATACAATTTGCAGAAAGAGAAAGCTGAAAACCATCAGAAGAGCAAAAACAAAAAGAACGATTAGATGGAGATGAATGACATGTTTAGCAGCATACGGTAAGGACAATTCTTCTGTTTATTATATACAGCTAGACATAATAACGACAAGACATTTCAAAGCTATAGCCTAATGACATCATATCCGGGAGATAAGTCAGTAAATTCGAGTAAAATCACAGGCTTCGCTTATCCCGTGCGAATGCGCCACACGAAATTCAGATGTGGGTGGGTAATTTCAAATTCACACGTGGTCCCCAGGTAATACTAATCCCAGTGCGAATAGGGCTTTACAGACATGCTTTGACTTTACAAAGCTCAGAAACTGGTACGTTACACAAACAGCCACATAAGTGTATTTAAACACCAGAATAATGTAATTATAAGCCACATAAATAATGTATTAACTCACATTTGACGAAGTGATCACTGCACACTGTACAAACACTCGGGCATTTTCCCATTCGGCTCCTCCCGACCGCAGACGTAAGTTAGGTTTACAAGGCATTTTTTTCCGGTGTTTTTCTGTCAATTTCTTGTATTTTCCCCCCTTATGAACAACAACTTTTGGCACACGATAAAAACTCTTCGTGGTTTGATCAATTTGAGCAACCATAAACGACGCAAAACATAGGCATTTGAGTGTGTTATAGTGCTTCCTAATATAGAAATTCACTTCCTGCCCTCCATCTGCGTTTCGCGCCATGGCAACGCAGTGGCGTGACGTCACGTGAAAACAAGCTATACCACTATTATCTGAAATCGTATAAGTAAATAATTAGTAAATAATGCCATGTAATATGAATATAATATAATTTTTATATTAATATATAATATTGTAAAAACATCGTTTATAAGCACTAGTGCAAGCAATTATTAGTCATGCAGGTAATGCTCTTTACTGCACAGATACCTTCTCAAAAACATTTCAGATTATACCTTAAGATAAAGACTAATATATGCAGGATCTACCTCAGCCCAAACCAAATAAATAAATAAAGCAGATCGTCCCCAGCTCTTAGAGCAGGGATAGAGAGGGAGGGAGAGCTGAAAGGCATCTTTGAGAGGGAAAACAGGGGTCCCACTGGGGAGTTTGGGGAGAACGGAGAAAAGGAGAAAACAAGGAAAGAGCAAGACAAAAGACAGCGAACTGAAAAAGAGGAAAAAATTTGAATGAATAAAAAGTCACAAAGAGAGAAGGAGAGGACACAATACAGAGAGAACGGAGCGAGTCAGAGAGGTCCTCATAGTCCACAGAGAGACGAGAGAGATCAGAGAGGGACGTTTCGAACCGATGCAGGAAGACGCCAAAAGAGAAAAGGAAATGCTGCCTGGTATAGCGTGGGGTACAGGTTGGGGGGGGGGGTGGCCCTCCTGGGAGACGCAGGCCTGTCATCGCGACACAAAAACACTACAGGCCGAGCCATGGGGATAGTGGGATGTGGGGAATAAGATGTAGGAGGGGTTGGGACTGTGTTTCAGCCCAGGGGCCTCTTCAGGCACAGAGACACAAGAGGGACACAATAATGCAGCCAATGCAAACTCAAATGTCCTTTACATGACTCCACTGTTGACTAATAAAGAACATGTATTGTCAAAACATTTGGCTCCAAATGATGAGTGACAATTCCCTTTTTTTGTAGATTTGAATTGGATGCATGCCATTATTATGGTTGTAAAACAGACTGCTTGAAATCATTGTTCACATGTTTTTCAATATGAAGATTCAGTTTCAAGCATAGGCTAATTCCAAAGTCAGTGTTTGTCGCACACTGGCGAAGTCTTATTACAGTTGAGGTGACTGCAGAGTTCAACCGTCAAATCTGAATTAACCGACAGTGTTTTGCGTGCAGACCACACAACTGACCAGGACTCACTGAAAATACGTTAGCATATCCCTGTGGCAAAATTATGTCTGTATATCACTTCAGTTCCTAAAACTGCACCAAGCACTTCATTTTTAAACACAATTATGATTAGAAGGGCAGATTATGGATTAATAAGACTTGTTTTACACAAATGCGTTCTCACAGAATACATTTTGCAGTTAAAAACCTATAAACGCAAGTCAGTGGAATCAAAAAAGAAACACAAGGTCTATAGAGATGCATTTTTTAAACCTTGACCTTGATACGCTGAAAAAAGATGCCAGACAAGAAACGCAAAATTCAAACTTGTCTGTCTAGATCACATTTATAATGGAAAAGCAACCCAGTAGAATAAAAAAAAAACACTTTCTCTGGGAATGACTAGTGAGGGATTATAACATGTGTTTTCTCTGTGTTAATATTCGTATTGATGCATGTTTTGCTATAATGGCCAATTCTAAAATAGGCTTGATTTGCAAAAGCCTTTCAGATTTTTTTGCATTAGACAGTTCACTAAGACATGACAGGAGATTTTACTCTATTAACTTGCTCTCAGATAAAGGGCAAAAGCATAAATCAGGATTTACTTTATATTCTGCACATCAGAGTCCATCTTTAGCAGTTTGAATTCTGAGTCACATGTTCCACTGCATCACCTACGTATAATATTAATGTTTAGTTCTGTGTTTCTTTGGGTTCATTTTTAGTAGTCATGTGTTTCATCTTTATGGTTTGATCATTTTTTGGTTAATTGTTTCCTAATTGTTAATACTCCCAGGTGTTTCCCATTGACCACACCCTCTCATAGCTTATTTTAGACCTGTGTGTCTTGTGTGTGTGGTCTTGGTGAATGCTTAATGTTTGTGAGCTGGTTGCTCTGTTCTGATCTTGTGTTATGTATTTTCTCAAATTTGTATTTTGGATCATTTTTAATCCAAAAAAAGCTACGGACTACAGCTTAAAAAAAAAGAACTTAAAGATGTTAAATACAAGAGTTAATTCAAATATTTAACAGTAATGTAAATCTTATGGTCAACTTAAACAAGTTTATTGAAGCACCAAAATATTCAATGAGATATAACAAAGTCCTTTTAGGCAAGTCATGCCACTAGGCCACCATCTTGGCAACGCTTCAAGGCATCTATTTGGGACTAACAAGACCAGGCTCCTATCTAAATTAATGGGTAGAGAGTCAAAACTGCACTTTCACTAGTCACCGGGACATAAAAACTGCATGTTTAGAAACAGACGTACATTGACAAAAATCACGGAAAAAAGTTTGATGCCCAAAATGGTCCTCTCAGGAAAACCAAGCCATCTTTGGCGTTTTAGTTGTATTGAGGATGTCTCTATATAATTGTCTCTGGATATAACCACTGAAGACTTGCGATCTAATTTGCTTATGTTCTGATTCAGGCATTTAATGAGAGCTTTTCCAGTCTTTTACCTTTACTTTTCACATTCTTTAACATTTACTGACCTGTTACTGGCTAGAAAAGGGCAGTCTATGGCTATAGTGATTGCAACTCTACCGCTTTAATTATACTCACAGTCTCTGTGTCATACAATGCAGAAGGCCCAATCTTACTGCACAGAAATACTGTGGTGGCACTGTCCATTTAACACTGTTTTAACTAAGCTGCACTGCAGGACTTTGATGTAAGTTTCAACTTAATCAGTACACCCACAGTAGGTGAACCCGAATGTGCTGTGGCCGGGGCTCGATGAGTGGCGCTTGTCTGTGTTTGATATTTATTCTAATTGCTGCGGGTAATTTACTGTGAGTAGGACTAATGAGGAGGGTCGGAGGGACCTAATGGATGACGGAGGCTGCATTTAGCCGTTTGAATATCACCAGGTGGCACCACAGAGAATGAGGCAACGTGAACTCTGTTAGACAAACCTGCATATATTACTGTTCGTTCGATTGCTCTGGCTATTCTCACCTCCTGCTGCGGCTGCCAATTGGCTGTGATTCAGTAAATTGACTGCAGAGTGGCAGAGGAGTGAGATAGCTGAGGATTCGAAATGCGTGGAGCCATGAGTACAGGTATTGGTGTGTTTAGCTGTTTATTCCACGACAGTAGTTATTTATCACAATGTGTGGTTATGATTACAACATCATAAAAAAGGAGATAGAAATGGACAGGGACACAAAATAAATCCACAAAGCTAATAGAGCATGTGCATTTACAGGAGTGCTTTACACATTGGCGACCTTTTGGCCTTTCTGATAACTGATCAATCTAAGTGACCTCTTATAACCTTCATCAACTAAATATATTCCACATTGGCTACATGTGATAACAGAACTCCTAAAGGGACAGTTCAAACCAAAATTAAAAAATATGTTATCATTTTATCTGTCTTTTTTTCTTTTGTATAACACAAAGCAGGTATTTTGAAGAATGTTTTTTTAACCACAATGAAAGTCAGTAGAGTCCAAAACTTCAATAAAAACCTATTGGCTTGAAAGACGAGTTAGTTTTGCTTTAAAAAAAAAACGTTTGCTGATAATTTACTAACCCTAATGTCACATTCCAGGATTTTTCTCTATATAATGCACTTTACTTCTAACCAAACGGTTCGAGGTCCAAAAGACTTAGCCTAGGGTGTATCCCGAAAGCATCGTTAGCCAACTATGGTCGCAAGTTCCGTCGTTATCAGCATAGTTCAACGAGTCGGTGTTTCCCGAAACCATCGTTCCAACGAACATTCGCAAACAGCATCGCAAAGTTGTGTGGTTTGAACGACAGCTCTCGACCTGTGGTTAGAGGCATCGTTTCTATATTGCATGACATTTGGAGGTAATAAATCCTTATCTTGAGCAAAATAAGCAAGCTGACATTCAGTACAACCGGTGCCTTTTATTTAGAATACATACAAATGTAATTTACGTCTTTTAGTTTGTCAAAAGATTTGAAGTAACGTGTTTGAAGAGTGTGCATGTGCGAACGTGCTTACTATGTAAGAACGAGCCAAATATTGAGTCTGGTAATAAAGCAAAACAACTGAGAACAATTAGAAATAGTCCTCAGATGACATGTCTGTAATTTATATAAAACAAATCTAGCGTTAATTGGATCTCAAACAGTTTCATTAAAAGTAGTTATTACTCCACCACGTGCGAAACCAACGTGGTTGAACGATACTTTGCGACAGTGGGTTTCGGGAACAGTCGTGACTAGCTAGTTGATTTTTCCAACGATGCATCGTACTATGGTAGTGAATCAGTGAACTACATCGTTATACGGGGAAACGCACCCCTGGATGTCAGCCCGAAACCGCGCACAACATTTTTCTGGTCGGGAAGTTCGGTCAGGGTGTGTTTCCCGAAGGCATCGTTGAGCCAACTATGATCGCAAGTTCCGTCGTTATCAGCATAGTTCAACGAGTCGGTGTTTCTCGAAACCATCGTTCCAACGAACATTCACAAACAGCATCGCAAAGTTGTGTGGTTTGAACGACAGCTTTCAACCTGTGGTTAGAGGCATCGTTTCTATATTGCATGACATTTGGAGGTAATAAATCCTTATCTTGAGCAAAATAAGCAAGCTGACATTCAGTACAACCGGTGCCTTTTATTTAGAATACATACAAATGGAATTTACGTCATTTAGTTTGTCAAAAGATTTGAAGTAACGTGTTTGAAGAGTGTGCATGTGCGAACACTGCATGTAACGAGCCAAATATTGAGTCTGGTAATAAAGCAAAACAACTGAGAACAATTAGAAATAGTCCTCAGATGACATGTCTGTAATTTATATAAAACAAATCTAGCGTTAATTGGATCTCAAACAGTTTCATTAAAAGTATTATTACTCCACCACGTGCGAAACCAATGTGGTTGAACGATACTTTGCGACAGTGGGTTTCGGGAAACAGTCGTGACTAGCTAGTTGTTTTTTCCAACGATGCATCGTACTATGGTCGTGAATCAGTGAACTACGTCGTTCATACGGGGAAACGCACCCCTGATGTCAGCCCCGAACCCCGCCCACAACATTTTTTGGTCAGGAAGTTCGGTCAGGGGTGTGTTTCCCGAAAGCATCGTTAGCCAACTATGATCGCAAGTTCCGTCGTTATCAGCATAGTTCAACAAGTCGGTGTTTCCTGAAACCATCGTTCCTACGAACATTTCACAAACAGCATCGCAAAATTGTGTGGTTTGAACGACAGCTCTCGACCTGTGGTTAGAGGCATTGTTTCTATATTGCATCACATTTGGACGTAATAAATCCTTATCTTGAGCAAAATAAACAAGCTGACAATTCAGATACAACCGGTGCCTTTTTTTAGAATACATACAAATGTAATTTACGTCTTTTAGTTTTTCAAAAGATTTGAAGTACCGTGTTTGAAGAGTGCGCATGTGCGAACGTGCTCTACTATGTAAGTACGAGCCAAATATTGAGTCTGGTAATAAAGAAAAACAACTGAGAACAATTAGAAATAGCCCTCAAATGACATGTCTGTAATTTATATTAACAAATCTAGCGTTAATTGGATCTTTAACAGTTTCATTAAAAGTGGTTATTACTCCACCTTGTGTGAAACCAACATGGCTGAACGATACTTTACGACAGTGGGTTTCGGGAAACAGTCATGACGAGCTAGTTGATTTCTCCAACAATGCATCGTACTATGGTAGTGAATCAGCGAACTACGTCGTTGTACAGGAAACGCACCACTGAACTCGATCCATTTAGGAGTAATTATGATCAGTCAAAAAATGTGCAGGCCAATCAAATTGCTGGGCTTTATACGATGATGGACAGATGATCTGCAGGGACGTAATCATAATGTTATCAAAGAGCGCTTAACTGGTTTCCCTCAAAGATGACTGCAGCTGGAGAATTGAGATGTATAGATTCTGCCTGTTGTAAAATAAATCGACAGCGCATTAATTTTAATAGACGAACAGAAAACTGCAATCAAGGCATTTGTCGATCAGAAAGATTTTTTTGCCGTCCTTCCTACATGATTCGGCAAAAGTGTAACTTATCAGCTGGCTCCGATGGTCGCTGAAGAAGATGGGACGTAATGAAAAGCCTTTGGTCGTTGTGGTTTCTCCTTTGGTCGCACTCATGAAGGACCAAGTAAAAGAAGAAACACTCATTATTTTACTTCTAAAATAAGTAAGTTCTGTAGTTGACAACTGTGCTATGCAAAGTTGTTGAGTTACTGCGTGAGTGCAGACTATCCAATTAAGTGCAGAGTTTTTTTTTTTTTTTTCTGCTTCGGTTAAGACACGCTTTATAATCAAAGCCCTATGGAGCAGAATCAAACTCACATTCTGACTAGAATATGGAACGCATTCTCATCCTTTAGCGTCATATAGAACGTTATGTGACAAAACGGCGTTATACTACGCACATGGCACCCGTTCTCGTTAATATAACACGTCCTGTGAGGGCTAAATTTAGGTGTGGGGTAGGGTCTGCGTGTCATATTCACGCTTTAGGATTTATAACGTCTTGGGTTCGCGTGTTATATTAACGATAAAGGGTGCCATGTGCGTTGTATAGCGCCGTTTTGTCATATAGCGTTTTATGTGACCTTAAAGGATGAGAACGGGCTCGAATATGAGTATGACAAAGTCAGGCTACCAAAAGACAGTTTCAGTGCAAACTGCAAACTGTTCAAAGGGCTTTAAACGATTCCAGACGATGAATAAGTGAAACGATCGCTCATTTAAAACAATAATAACAAAGTTTAAGTTTTATAAGCTCAAATGGTCATCTTGCTCTGTTGTGGGTGCATGGAGGTGAGAGGCTTCAAAATATGTTTCTCTTCAAAAGGGAAACACTAAACCAATAAAACACAGAGACACACATATTGACTGAATTCTCATAAGAGAACTATCCTTTTAAACTTAGACAAAAATTGTTTACTTGCTGTCCGATTCTTATGCTTGAGGACTATATTGGCAAAAGTAATTATCACTGTCGTGTATAGCACTGATTCTTTGTGACATTTGGACATGGAGCAAATCAGCTCTTGATTTGTTCTTAATGGGGTCAGAATGGAAGCTTGTTCATTTGACAGGATTCTCCATTGACAGAGACACATTGATTGATGCTTTGTAGTGATTTCTTGTGTTATATATTCTTTTCTTTTAATTACGTTTCCCAAGCATCATTAAGTGCCATTATAATATAATGACAGAACTGCGGAGTCACAAGACAAGCTAATTGGTGATTAATGTTGTGTATCAGTGATGGAAGATTTGCAATTTAATGAAACAGTTCTGTATTTAAATGCTGAATTCGTACAAACGTAAATCTCAAGGACAGATCTAGTGAATGTGATTCTGTCTATCTACGAAGAACCATGACATCAAGACAAAACATGCCCCAGCTGTTCTTGTATCAATATACAAAACATTGAAAAAGGAATTATGGTTTATTAAAGCGGGTCGGTTCTCGTTGTTTTATAAATACGGTGAGAGGAAAATAAATGTGCGCGTTTGTTTTCTCTTCCTCGTTGCCCCTGTTTCTCTCTGTCTGTCCTTTTTGCATCTTTATACAGGCCTCATAGTTTACATGTCCGTCCATCCATCTCCGCTTCTTGTGTGTGTGTATGTGATTGTGAAATATCTATCTTTCCATCCACACATCCATCCTCGCCACCACCCCCGTGCTCCTTCTTGGCGCATTCATACCCCGCTCCTGGCTCATCTCCTCTGGGCTGGAGGGCTTGTGAAAGCCTCCTGTTTACAGGCCCTGTTGCCCACTGAAAATCAGCTACAGATTCCCATTAATTTCTGCTTGTTGCTGTTGTACCCCAGCCAATGAAACGGTGTGTGACCACCGCACAGCCCTATCCACTTTGGAGCGGAGGCTGCCAAGGCGCCGTTTAACCCTGTGTGCTGGAGAGGGCAGGCACATATAACTCTTCCTAATGTATTGTCCCTCGTATGGGCTTCGACAGCCCTTCTACTTGTGCGGCGCTATTCATTACCACTAATTTGACGTGTTTACGGCCTGCCTTCCTTATATTAGATACTTAAAGGAATCGATTGGGCTTAAATCGAAACACCTACAGCCGCACAAACATGTCAATACGGAGATGAGTGCTTAATCTCAAGGACCAAGGAACTTATGTCTTGGGGGGAGGAAACTCTGCAGATCTAATTTATGTACGTATCCCAATTACGATCAAGTGTGTGTTAGTGTTGAAAAAGCTCTTGGTCGTGTCCTCAGGGCATATACAGTTCTGCACTGTTTCGAGGTAATGCCTTCGAGTTTGTTTGCATGCACAGTGTGATATGGACCTTTTTGTGAATGAGTTCATCTGCGGGGAGGGAGATAGGATAATGGGATTCTCCATGACTTTTGAGCTCTGGGAATCATTATATGAGGACATGAATTTGGCAATTCGTAACCTCAGTATAACAACAAGGTGCGATATAGTCGCTGTGTGTTTTTTTATTTGTGCGTTCGTGTGTATATGTGTGCACAACAGTGAGAATAATGTTATTATCACACACTAGAGCTATTATCTGTTTGGTCACTGACAGATTTTAAACACACAAGCAAGTAACCCTGACACAAAGAAGGGCATACAATATAATGGAAAAAGGTCGGAAAATATGATATCAAACACCCACGGCTATTATGGAGGAATAGGAGTCTGTGTGTGGTGTAGTGTTGCCTCAAACTTGTCTAATGGCTTCCAGACCTGCAGGTCAATTGCGTGTTTCTCCATCATTCTGACGTCTTGGCTGTACTATTGGGCTCAATCTGAATCATGGTGCCCAAATGTTGATGCCCTTCACCTTTATTCTGAGTTCCAATGAGCGAGTCTCACAGGAACTATGCAGTACAGTTGTAAAACTACATACTCGTCGCCACGCTGCTGTTTGGCACTTTTTTGTGGACTGTCCATTGGCTTTTTCATCTTGGAGTAAATGGTGAGTGAAAATGGTGCCAAAATGAGACGATTTTACATGGTTTATGGATTAATTTTCGTCGAAATGATGATAAACGCTAGATTCTTTCCACCGTCGATTCACATGCATGAGGAAACTGCTCAGAAAGGCAAACACTCTGAGCTGAGTTTTATAATGAACTCAAGGGCAGTAACTCTTCCACCTACCCCCACCCCGAGGCCAAGCTCTCTGTAGCCCACTTCCAATCTGTGTTTTTCTTCTTCATTCTTTCTGTTTTTGGCTGGGTGGGGGGCATCCAGAGGAAGCAAAAAATGGAGAGCGCAGCGCATATTTCAGATTTATGAAGTTTGGACACTCCTCGCGTTCCAACATGAGAAAGAGAGAGAGAGAATCCTCATCTGGAAATAATTAGACTTTTTTTGTCGTCCTCTTAGTATTAACGCAACATGACAGCTTGTAAGCATTTTTGTGCCATATTTCAAAGTTATGGTTTATAAACATCTGGTGAAGCTCTCTCTTGCGCACTCTTGGGAAAAGGGGATCTTTTTTCCACATTGCGCTCTGTTTGTATTGGGCTCAGGAAGGTGAGAAAGTCCAGCGATGTAAGAGGCCGTTGTTCTGCTTTGGATAGCGAGATGGAGCAGGGGGCATTGGGTGGGAGGCAGGTATGAAACACTCTGGCCTCTCTCAGACCTACAGCTTCCTCAAAGAGGCTATAACAAGCTGCCACACGCACATTAACAGCCACGCTAAATGCCCCCAGCAGTCCTGAGCTTAGCCAGGCCAAGCAGTCATCTGTCATTCAGCCTCTCTATCTTTCCTCACTTTTTTTGGATTCATTAAAAATATAAATAGATTGCATAACAGTTCACTCAGATGCATTGTTGTGCCAATGCAGATGGAATATCGTACTAAAACTCTCTGATTGAGTTTCCTTCATTAAAGATCAATGGATGAACAGTTATTTTGACTGACTCAAAAGTACGGTAACACTTTATTTTGATAGTCCACTTTAGACATTCAACTAACTATAAGTAACTTTGCCGCTACATGTCAACTAACTATCATTAGAGTATTAGTAGACTGTCAGCTAAATATCTGCTAACACTTTATTTTGTTGGTCCCCCAACAGACATTTAACTGACTGTAAGTAACTTAGCAACTACAAGTCAACTTGTTCTCCTAACCTGAACCCTAACATCTAACCATAACCTAACAGTCTACTTACAGTCTACTACAGCCTACTAATACTCTAATGACACTTAGTTGACATGTAGTTGAAAAGTTACTTATAGTTAGTAGAATGTCTAAAGTGACTATCGAAATAAAGTGTAACCAAAAGTACAACAAGTGTAGTTTGATTCCTGAACAAATGTCTCCTATGAGCTGGTTCTTATGGTACATCAAAACACTGTAGTCTGTATCTCGCATGAATAACTCTAACAAGTCAGTTGTATGTTTAGTGAATCAAAAATATAATGCACAGCCAGTGTGGTTCAATTCCAGAATGACTCTAAGGCCCCGTCCACACTACTGCGTTTTTGTTTAAAAATGGAGAATTAAAACGAATACGATCTCCGTCCACACCAGCGTTTTATCTGCATATAAGAATTGATCTCCGTTCACATTAAAACGACTGAAAAACGTTGTGCAGCGTTTCTAAACTTCTCTGTTTTAGGTCTTTGTTTTTTATGATGTTTTATTAACAAAGTTCGGGAGAAGCACGTTCAGGTAATTAACACGGGTGGAGAACACTCAGCAAACATGATTAAATGATGTTTCAATAACAAGTTCGGGAGAAGCATTCAACTTTATTCCCTTTAATTGTATGTAAGCGTGAACTCGTGAACCATTTTAGTCTGGACGAGAGGTGCAAACGTAGCAAAAGGTCTCGTTTTTAAACGAAAATGCAGTAGGGCCTAAAGAGTTGGTTATTTTTAATAAATCAAACACATATCATAATCAGAATCGAATTCCAATATTTATTCCTAAAATAACTAAAATAATCATAAATGGAAATTTTACAGATCCAGAAACACGTTACAATTCTCTATTTCACACAACATTGGGTTCAGTTTCTCATGTATGTCATAGTACTCTGAGTATCATTTTCTTGCTTCTCACATAAAAATGCGACCCCTAGATTGACCGCTTCAGTTTCACATTTTCTTGTGCAATACGAAAGTTGTGTTTCATATGCATGATTTTGCCAGATGCTCCGGTGGTCCTTGCCTGTGAAGTAGTAGTCTATTTTTGAACCTCCATCTTGTAAAGTGCTCATGGGAATATTTTAAAAGTCATGCTTCTTGTAAAAAATACCCTGTATGTATTTGACAATGCTCTCTTTCCTTTCACCAGCAACAAAGGGTACATTGATTATCCCTCTAAAAGAAATTCTGTCCCACCGCGGACCAGTGTCTGATGTGTTTTTCTTGGCTTGCTCAAGTTAAACTTTTGTCATTCACTCAGCATATTTTAACAAATTAGAAACATTAGAAACCCAAACCATAGTGATGTTTTGGTTTCGACATTTCAGTTCCACAATTACATTTTAAAACACAACTAAATTGTTTGACAGCACAATTGAAAAACTTAAAACAACTATCTGTATTTGAAACACATGCTTTTGGAATAGAAACTCACAGCACCATTAAGGTCATGTGAATACTTGTTGCTTTGTCATACAGTATGACCGCTGTTAGACTGTATTTTTCCCTCTGTAATAAAGATAGATGTTACAGTACATACTAACAGAGGGGAATCAGGCTCCTATTTCTATGCACTTTTGCTGAACTAACTTAAATGGACTTCCTTTTTAAAAAGCTGCCTATATCACTGACACACCCACTCGCAGACTCACAGTCTGATCACATAGAAATCGTGTGAAACAAAGCATTGCAGTCTCTATTGAGAAACAACATCCTAACAGCAGTGGAGCGCAATGAGAACGCTCTTTGTCAGTGCTGTTTTCTAATCATGAGTGACCTGTTTTTCCTGGCCCTTCTATGAAGTTTGTCTTGTATTTCAGCCAGATGGACAGAGTTGCCCAGCCCATTGCCAGCATATACACAATGGACAACTGGATCAATATCTTGTGTGCTGCATATTTAGCCTTTTGTCTATCGATAACTCTCTCTTCAAATCCATAAAGTCCATAAGTTAAACTTTCATTTGATGTGGATGTGGAAGTGTTTGTTTAGTTTTTGTTCTTCCTCAGGATGCTTGTCCTGGTGTTGATGTTCATGGAGACAGTCTTTGTTTTTGTTATAGACTGTTGAGAAACTGTATCTGAATGGGGTATTAAGATAACAGCAAATACATAAAACTTAGAGATGGACTTACAGTGAGTGGCCCCAGAAAGTATTTATGCACAGATAGATCTGTTTGCCTCTCACGACTCAATCCATTGCGCCCTGTATTATTCCCTGACCGAGGGCACACTCGGCACGGATGCACTGGCGCACAGCTGTCTGCGGGGCAGCAAATATGATTTTCCCCCAGTGAGCCTTCTTGTACAGACCCTGCGCAAGGACAGGGAGGACTAGGAAAAGTTAATTCTGGTCGGGCCATACTGGCCTACCTGGACCTAGTTCTCCGAACTCATTCTCCTCATGACCGCACCTCCCTGGCCCATTCCTCTGAGGAAGGACCTCCTTTCTCAGGGACGGGCACCCTATGGCACCCTCTTCCCGATCTATGGAGCCTCCATGTGTGGCTCATGGATGGGATGAGGCAGGTTTGAGTACCCTACCACCAGCGGTGGAGGCTACCATCACTTCCGCTAGAGTGTCGTCCACGAGACACGTCTGACGCGTTGAAGTGGAACCTCTTGGTCAACTGGTGCTCTTCTCACCGAGAAGATCCCCGGAGATGTTCGATCAGTGTTGTGCTTTCTTTCCTCCAAGATGGGCCATCTCACAGAACATCTCCATTCCCTACTCAGGGAACAAGGGTTACATCCGTAACAGAGACGTTTTCTGTTGCGAACAGTGATTTAAATGTGCACAATTTGATCTTGTGCTGCTGAGTGAGAGTCCTAGTGTGCTAAAAACTGTGCTTACAGACAGGGGGCACTCAGCCAAATCTCCATCTAAAACAGATTTCAGTACTATGTTTGATATTTACAGATTTTTCCAACACAACATAAATCTGTGAGCTATAGTAACATGCTATATTAGTCGGTCATTCAGTATATTCGCCATACGCCTCATCCTCCTTTTCTCTCTCTCTCTCTCTCTCTCTCTCTCTCTCTCTCTCTCTCTCTCTCTCTCTCTCTCTCTCTCTCTCTCTCTCTCTCTCTCTCTCTCTCTACTGAATGCCAAACAAAAGCACCTTAATGTGCTGGGAGAGAGAGATTATAGCATTTTTATTGAGAACATGTGGAAATAATTCTCTTGTAATCTCCTGTAATTGTAAGTCTGATATTAGGACGGGCTGGAGTTCATATTCACTAACATCTCGACTGAGTTATTATATCACATTTGTGGTCCAAGCAAATGAGGTGGCCATTTGTATGAAAGGTCCATTAAAGTGTTTGTAGGAACTGGCTATGATGTTTGTGTTGAACAAGTTAACATGTGTTGCAGACAATATTGTCCATGTACTTTCAGTAAACCCACTGTGCTCCCCAAGTTACTGTCTGATTTTTTTTCTCCTCTCGTAGACTGATAGAACCTTCTCTGAGCTCAAGGTTAAAGTGAAATGTCAACTAATCAGAGTTTGTAAAATAAGGACCTCTTGGCCAGGCAAGCCAGGTGGCAGCTGCTCATTAACCTACAGGAATAGTTCACCTAATAATGACAATTCTGAACAAATCATTCTTACTGATTCAGTGAACTGCACTAAGCAGTCATTAATTGACAACAACTCATTGACAAACAGGGCATTGCTAATTAACATGCAGAAGAAAGCCAGGATGGCTATCAAGATTTTCAGTGATAAACATATTTTATTTAGAAAAAAATATATTAATATAATGTTCATATAACATGCACTGCTAAGATGACTTAATGGCACATGAAAATTGCCCTTATTTTGTCTCTCCGTATCATGGTCAATTTGCAATAAATGCATTGGAACACTTTACTATGAGTATAATGTAGACAGATAATTACACAATATCAGCCCTTCATTACTCCACCTTAACCAGGACTTAATGAGAAATTCATTACCCATTTCCACATTTCCCTGCTGCCCATGTCTTCAAGGCATACACTCAGCATACATTATCTCTTCTTTTGCTATCCACAGCGAAATCCCCAACCTTTCTCTTTCCTCAGTAAAGATCAGAGGATTATTTGCCAGCATGAATACTTAAACACGAGAACAGAGAGTTCAACTTTATCCAAAGCAAAGATATCACACAAATTCGGATGAGCTATCAAGGAATAATCTACCAATCCAGACTCTCAAGCTAAACTACTGCGTGAGGAACAGTTTTGTATTTGAAATCAGCATATTGTCATATTGATGAGAATGGACAATGAACAGAACAAAACACAGGGCTTAAATACCAGAGCAAACAGATTACCTGGTGCAACCTTGAGCCATATTAATAGCAGACATCAAAAATACAAACAGGGGAGGGGGTTTGGTCTTAAAAGGTGGGTGCAGGACTGGACCACTGAGTAACCATAGGAACCAGGGCGGAGACAACAGTGGGGAGCCAGAGTGGAGACCCAGGCGGAGTTCGAGGACCCAAAGAGACCGGGCTACACAGAAGGTCCTGGAGATGGGAACGAGTGGCAGAGGCGGAAGCGAAGGTGCCGGAGGACTGAGGTAGAGCCAGAGGGAAGGTGGAGCCTGACAGAGTCAAAGAAGTGGAGGGACGAGTCACAGATGAAAGCCCGTAAGTCCATCGCAACGACAGAATGACAGCTGACCAAGGCAGAGCTGGAGGGATCGAGGAAGCCTGGTGGAGCTGTAGGAATGATGGTCCCAGGCGTGGGACAGTGTTCTTTTGTTTGTTTGTTTGTTGTTTTTTATTAAATAAATGCAGCATTGGTGAACATAGGAAACTTTTTACTGACCCCATATATCAAAACAGTTTAGACATAGGATAAGGCCTTCAGTTGCAGGAAAAAGTATGCAAAGCTTTTCTAGATATCTGCTGAAATTGGTCATAAAACTACATTTGAACTTAATCACAACAACTGACAAACAGTGTGCTAAAGATTAAGAACTGCTAATTTGCATAAAGCAAGAAAGAGTTACGGAAATATCTGAGCCTTTGTGTCTATGGTAAGAAAAGTTGAGAAAGTTCAGCATTGTTGCTGCTCTGCATAGGAGTGGGCTGATATGTTGACTGATAGATCACGGTGCAGAATACTTAAGATTTAAAGGATTTTATGTTTTTTATTTGTTTAAAGTTTTTGTTTTTAGTTATTTAAAGTATTCTGTGAACAGATGAAACCAAAGGTTGTTTTATAAAGAAAAATGCTCAGCACACAACCATCTCATCCCAACTATAAAGTACAGTATGGAGGGGCTATGATGGTTTGTGGCTGCTTGTTGCCTCAGGCCTTGGACAGCTTGCTATCATCAAAAGAACAGTTTATCAGGATATTTTGCAGGAAAATATAAGGCCATCTGTCCACCAATTGACGCACAACAGAATTTGGGTGATGCAACAAGACCGTTACCCAAAGCACAGGAATAACCCAAGTTTTGTAAAAAAGAAATGGTGCAGGAAACTCTCCTGATTGATGTGCAATGACCTGCAATTACAGGAAACGTTTAGTAAATGTTATTGTCACCTGAAGAGCGCCAACCAGTTATTAGATCAAAGGGTTCACATATTTTTTTAAAAGTGACGTATCTGGCTGGGACATGCTTTTATTGTTCAATGTCCACTCATCAGTGGTGTTGAGTTTTTTGTTTGCTTTAACATCCTGATCGTATGTGCTTTGTAAGTAGCTACATTGAGTTTCTGTATTTGGTTGCTTTGTGAGATACTATTTCATATACAGGTGAAACTCGACTAATTAGTATATAGTGCAAAAGTTCATTTATTTCAGTACTTCAACTTAAAAGGTGAAACTAGGTTTAAGCCATTATCATCAAAATTACAACAAATAAAGGCTTGAATTATCTCACTTTTTATGTAATGAGTTTCACATTTTAAGTTGAATTACTGAAATAAATGAATTTTTGCACGATATTCAAATTTTTGTAGATCATATATCAACCCTCTCTGCCACCGTAAATATATTAAGCAGTATTTGCATTCCCTTTGAAATCTCTTTTATCCAATTTATATAGAAATGCAGGTAAATCTGAAGGTGCACATACTTTTTCTTACAACTGTAGCAGGAAAACCAGCCAAACCAGGCGCAGTCAATCCTAAACCTTGGCCAAAACTTCTGCTCATTACAGTAGGACTCCAATGCAAACCACGTTTCAAATTTTTTCATTCGGTCTTCTCTTTATCAATTTTTATCTGACTGATTAGATCAAAAGTAAAGAAGAGTAAAACCCTGATCTTGGATTTTGAACCGTTAGCCTGTGAATGATAGGCCAAACACCTTCCTTAATTGTATTTTTTTTCTTTCTTGTAGTGTCTCAATTTATTTCTGAAAATCCAAAGCACATACTCTGCTTTTTTATGATGGATGGTGCCGCAGAAGAGGTTCAGCTCCAGGAAGGCACGAGGTGCTGTGATTAACGATGCTGCATGGAGTCCCACCGGAGCCCAAGAGGATGATACAGTTGTGTGAAAACAGCTGCTTCTGTGAGGAGATAGAGGGCTCCAGGCAGGAGGCACAACCCTCCGACTCACACCACGGACCTGTCAAGATGGAAACACAACCAACGAGGGGTGGGCTGCAGCGTTAGAGAATATGAGGAGGCTGAAGGTCACGAAAGGAGGAAGAGGTATGATTTGATCCAATATTAGACTATGGACGATTACAGGGAGAGAAGCAGAGGGATCTCAACACAAAAAGTTTATGCAACAAACTCAGTAATGACTCTTTAAAAGAGTGCCCTGCAGTGCACTGGCCGGATATAACTACTGTTTATACTTTATTGTCAAGGTGTTTTGTGCAACCCCGTTATATTTTTCCGATTATATCCAATCATCCGTCACAGAGACAGGGCAAGTGATATTTATGTCAGACCTGTATATGTGCTGCAGAAGTGGGGTGACTTTGGCAAGAAAACTTTTCATAAGCTTCATCTTAAAGTTCAAATATAATTGCGTGTGTATGACACGTCCATTTTGACGTGCTATCAACACACATAATCGCTTTTCAGCGTGTTTATGAACGCTGTTGACTTAACGTTACATTACTGTATGTATAAAAATATGACCTACCCCAACCCCGTCCCTAAACCTACCCGTCACTGAGGTTAATACCATTTATGAGTCTTCCCCCACCATCCTAGGAAAAAAAATATCGCTCCCCAGATGTAGATCTACATTTTGCTTCATTTCGCTCTGACATTTAACGGCGTGTACATACACGCGGAATCACTCGGACATTTCACGGCGTAGACATACACGCATACATACGGATACATGCAGATAGCTCAAAATGCGTATAGATAACACGCCACTTGACTCAAAATTGGCGTGTATGTTTACGCAAGTCATGATGTCATGTTGCAGATTTCATTAACCAAACACATTCTGAATGACACCAACATTAGCCAGATACTAACACACTTCCTTCACACTACGATATGATAACTATAACTGTATTAGCATCCACACCAATACACAATAATGCTCTGTTTATTTCTGCTGCAATTATGTCATGCTGCTTTAAAAACTCAAGGTCTTAAAGCCAGGTAGATTCTGGCTATCAGTGGTTTTATTTTTCATCAGCTGGAGAAAATCCAACAATATCGTTCCTCGTAATATTGTTGGTGTGGACTTTCCTATTCTCATAGAATTGGAATGATTATTAAAACATTAGAGTTATAGTTCGTCCTTGAGGTGAATGGGCCTTTACTCCATCTTGATGCCCTCATCCACAGCCAAAACGATGCCAATGCATGATGCATTATCAAGGTTTTGCTCATTAGACACTATGATCTATTACTACAGATTCCAGCAGTGAATATTTGATCAAAGTTAGCAGTCAATATTTTTGCAGAACAGTCTTGGCCTAAAATATTTCTTTCAAATAATCTATCTTTCTCTCCAAATCTTTTGCTCAAACTCCTCATAAGAAATATATTGAGATGAATTTCTCACTCATATTATTAAAATACGGTCAAATAATTGTGCAGTTTTATAAGATTGTATTATATTATGCACACTAATGAAAGTCCGTTGTGTGTCTGTCTTGATTTGCATATCAGTATTCACTTCTGTTTATTCTTGTTCAACATCCTGTAGGTTGTGGTATATTCAATTCCCACTAAAGAAATGGCATAATTTCAGTTCATAAATTCTGTATTTTACCATTTACTCATCCCTAATAGACAGGATCTCTTGTTACCAAGCACTGAGAAAGTAGCAAATAATTGGAGCAAGAGGGAAAGGTGTAGTTTATTAAAGAAGATGCCTGATGGAGCATGCTTAGAGACATGTAAATGAGAGGGTAATGGTTGTCAGGTCCTGACAGCCTTAAACAGCCTTTTAGTTCACTGCGCTTATCTGTCATAAGAAATAAATAAATAAATGAATAAACATTTAGAGAGCAGGCACAGACAGCTGAGAAAGCACAGCACATCATTATCAGAAAATGGTGAGATTCTCTCTCTGCATTTTGTCTGAGTCGGGCCGCCCATCTGAGTCTCACCCCCGGCCGTGCAAACAGTGCTCTGGCTGTCAGGAGAACAAGACATGCACTGCCACAACCACGTTTCTTTATTGCCAATCACATACTCGCTACATCACCTCCACCCGGGGAGTACCAGGGTTGATTTGTACTTATGCAACACACAGTCATACAAATGCCTGATCAAGATGTGATCTTTGTCAGTGGTTTTTATCTCCTCCTTTATGTGATTAACATGTTCATTCCTTTTTTGCTCTCTCACATCTGTTTCCCGTTTTCCTCCCTCTGTCTTGTAGGCTAACTTTATTGGAAATGTGGTGTATGGGAGGGTGCGTGCATGCATGTGTGTACATTAGATAAACCAATGTGTGCCAGTGATGCTCACAGACAAGGAATAAACAAGCAAGATGTGACGTTTTCCCATATTCTTTACTTTGTCAAACTATTACACACAGACCTGATACTGACTAAAGTTCAAAATGAGTTTAATGTGTTTACAATTGTGCCTTAAGCATATTGTGATCAGTACCATCTAATAGTCTGCATCACTCCAGTCCCACGGCCCGACGACTTCAATACCAGAGACACATAAAACTCCCACCGGTCCCTGAGGTCCAAACTCTGTAAGATGCAGGTTGTTGTGCCCTCTGAGGTCACTGCAGTTAACCTCTGTTCAGTGTCTAGTCTGCAGAATCCAGCTGTCCTCATGGGAAAAAACAGGAGAGGCAGAAGAGACAGAAGTTGCTTGCGACACCTGTCCATAACTTCACTGCCACTGGCCGAATGCCCGGCCAATGAAAACACAGTGCGAACGTTCCACGTAAATGAGAAGCGGGCTGATGTTATCGAATGGGAGTGTATGACATGGAGGCACCTGAATGAACTTTGTCAGGTCATTTAAACTGCTTTGTTTCCCAAAAAAGTCCCAATTTACTGCAATCCATAGCTGCACGGGAATGAGAAATTTGGAAACAAAGAGTTAGTGGCAACAAAGAAGGGGGAGGGGCGAGAGAAAAGCAGAGAAGGGGAGCAAAAGACAGATTTGACTTTAATGGAAGGAATTCAACTGGGGCATTTTCTCGCTTTGCATTTGTTTCAGTTCATCATACATCCACTTTGTTTTACAGAATACATCCAGTGTTTTAATGAAAGACATTGCGTCTAATTTTGTCCGTCAGTGTTTCATCTGCCTCTTCAGAATGCTGATTGCAGTTTGATGAATGTTTAAACTGTTTAAACCGTATTGATGGGCCCCTGGGTTAAGGGCTTTAGAATAATAGAAGCACTCTGGTGGGTTTTGCGAGGTCCTCCATTAAATAAACATCTGGCTCTTCCATTCAGCAGCATTATTCATACCATAGGACAGAATTGAGATCTTCCTCTGCTCTCATTTCATTGCTGTTCTGCCACGGGCAGCTCACTGTATCACGGCACAATGAAGTCATGTATGTTTCTACCATTCAAACACAACGTAGTGAATGCCAGAGGCTCACTGCCACGGTAACAAGAGGAATAGGCATTACTCCAGATTGCGAAGGAACCATAAATTGGCTGCTTAAGAGCTTTGTTTTTACAGGAAGCTCTTGCCTGAGATGTTGTAAAATCCACTACTGGCCCTGTCAACACATTCTAGTGTAGGCCTCACTTTAACAATACATCACTGTATCGGCACTGTCAGGTAGAGGTACAGACATGCCGACGTGACCCCGACTCTCTGCCAACAGAGACAAACATTGAGAGATTCATACCAGAAGCTTGGAATGTTATTGTATTACATCAAATGTGCAGAATTAAATTAGGTAAACCCAAAGGGCTGTGCGAAATTCAGAAGAATGAGTGTGATTTTGAATTGAGTTGGGCACACCCCAAAGGAAGTTGTGTGTGAACAACAGAGGAATTTTCTAACTTGCAAGACAGGCAGTGCATTCTGATTTAAATTCAAAATTTTATTTGAATTAACTAAAAATACATGGATACATGAGAAAC
The DNA here is from genome assembly GCA_030378365.1 of Hybognathus amarus. Lineage (NCBI taxonomy): Eukaryota > Metazoa > Chordata > Actinopteri > Cypriniformes > Leuciscidae > Hybognathus > Hybognathus amarus. The sequence continues at coordinate 118,039 of JAQIUQ010007690.1, read as the reverse complement.
TTTGCTTTTCCAATTTCTTTGAATCGTAGTTTATTTTTATTTTACTTACCTTTAAAGTACATCTCAACCATTTGGTAGACCACACTTTAAGTCCCTGTATTTCATTGAAAAATGCATCAACCTGAATGAGCCATCTCTACCGTTTGGTGTAGTTGTGCAATGCTAAAAAAATCCACTAGATGACACTGTGTCTGTGAGCGGCATGCCTTTTCAGTGTCCCTTTCAACAGCACATGACACAGCGAAAATGTACTCCTTCTTTGATGACGTATATCGGCGGTACTTTTAAAGGTAAGACTATTTTGTTGACATATTATTGTTTCAGAGTAGTTGTTAAACAGAATTATGTAACTTAGTTAAACAAAAATAAGTCTTAAATGGGTCAAATATATTTTTCCAAAACATGCTCTACCAAACGGTTGAGATGTCACTTTATAGTAGAGCTAGCTAGCTAGCTTGGTAAAATTAGCTAAGGTTGGTAAAGTGACCTAATGTTGGTAAAATTAGATATTTACAATGAACAAAAGGGTTAAGTGTTGTTCAAATTATTAATTTAATATCATTCAATTACATATTTGATGAAAAATGTTTGATCAATATAATTTTTTTACCATTTTCTGTTCTGTATATAGGCTATGATAAATATCAAGAATAAATTTGAAGAATTAATACCAATTCTGGTGTTACTATTAATTTCATAATTGAAAATTGACTTTGTTTGTGTATTATATGACAAGCATTGTAAGAGTATGTAATAAAAAAAACTTTATCTTTTAGACTTGATAAATGGACGTCACATCATTTTACAGTTCAAAACCATGATGGAGCCATCAATAGCAGCCATCAGATTTTTTTATTAGTCAAGAAATTGCACTTAATATGACTTGTTATGAATGTTGTTCTTTTATTATGAACAGACGTCTCAACCGTTTGGTAGAGGACTGTATCTAAAATACTGTAGGGTCTAATTAAAATATTTTTTGATTGTTGTTATTGTTATCATAATTGAATAACAAATGCAAAGAAATAATTTTTCCTTTGCTTTTTTCATGGTGCATACCTTAAAGGGTTGAAATTACCCTTAAGGGGTAATTTCAAAGTGAATTCTGATTCCTTCTACCTCAATTCAAATCATGTTCACCAGTCCAAAAATGTTTCTAATTTTAGTGTTGTGTGCATTTATGGAAAAGGTGTTATTTTATATGTTTTTCAGTAAATGGAAAGATGTTGTTAGTTAATGTTAGTGTTTAATGTTCAGTTATGTTAGTAATGTAATGTTTATGAATTTTATGGTTACCATTATGCAGAAGAGTGGTGACTGTGTTTAGGTCAGTATTGTGTTCAGACTCAATATTACACAATAGCCTATGTGCTTTAAACCTCCTGTTCAAGCTGTGGGCACTCAGTTTGCACTATGTATAAACCTCACTCTCAGTCCTGCACAAGTAATATTATATCACTATGTAAAAAATGGTGTATTGTCAATTGAACACTAGAAGTGTCTATCATTAGAAGTGACCTAGTCAAAATAACTAAAATTACAATGTTGGTGAATTAAGGCAGGACAAAAACTAAATGTAGTTAACCTGACAAAACTTTATCTAGTAGGAATGACTAAATTAATTTAAATTCATACAACAATATTACAACAAATTATTTCAAACTAATTTGAATTTGTTGGAAAAATGTAATTCATTTTCATGGAAAACCTTTTCTTAATTTAATTAAGTTCGTTCAATGGATTTTTTTGAGTGAAGATTTGTTAATTAGTGAATTTGAATGAAGGCTGTGCTTGTCATTTACAATGAAATGCATTAAGGCCTGTGAACCAAAATATGTTGGTTTAAAATATAGTTTAAGTTCTTCAATAAACAAGTGTTTTGTGTTTACCTTCTGGAACCATACCAGTAATAAGAACCTTATGATATTGGGTTATTTCCAATGCTAAGAGTAAACATTGGCACTAGAACGAAACAGAGAGAAATAGGCAAATCTGTTATTGCTATATAAGCTATATGTTATTTAGTTGTTGTTTTTTAGAAATGGTGAAGTCACCGTCCAAAATTAAAGCTTGCCAAGCAGCAAAATGCAAGTATAAAACAAGTAAACAAACACAGCTTCACTGAGTAAATAAAGCATTGCATGATCTGAGTCAAATATGCTACATATTACTTGAAAATGGAAACTCATGATAATGGATTAAATCCAATCCCAGGGTGCCATGTTCAGCATGTTTTTTCTCTTCCCACTTTTTTTACCCTATAGTCATTGCAGTGGTATTAAAGGGACAGCTGCTTTGAAACACGTCATGATGACATTGGCTGTCGGATATAAAGTATGGGGGCTTTTGGGTAATGTCTTTGTCATGATGCCTCAGTCACCACTTGCACATAGTTTGTCAGTGGCGCAGAGACACATGTGGCCTCACTACTCCAAACAAAGTTTTTAAAAGAGCGGTTCTTGATAGCTGGCTCACCGTGAGGGCACAAATGAAGGGGGAGCAAAGCTAAATCCTGCTCTGACTGACAGGTGAATGGCTGGCCTGTCAAACATGGTGAAACCCTGTACCAAGGGACATCTACTGGCAGCATGAGAACACACAACTGTTGAGCAAATACGTCTCAATTAGCCTGATATAGGGGTGTTAGGGCTGCGTGCATATAAAGGGGTTGGACAACTGAAACATGGCCAATAATGTTGGAGGTTTCTTATGCACGTCCCAGTGGCCAATCTTCCCTGATTTTACATTTCATTAGAAAGAGCAGAGTGTGAAGGTTGAATTAACAGAGCAATAGCACAGCTGTAGATAAAATATTGCAATACACACAGCGTAATTGGGGACATATCTGTCTCGAGTTTGAAAAAGGAGTCTCGAGTTCGAAAATTGTATAGGTGCACAGGTCTCATCTAAGACCAGGACAGCAAGTCTTTGTGGTGTTTTGAGAGCCATGGTATCAACATCCAACAGGAGTAACTGTCAACACAAGAGGAAGCTGTCTGATATCTAACCCAGATTGTATCCAAATTAGAGGACGACTGATATGGTTTTTTCACACTTAATGCCGATACCGACTCTTTTGAAATTCGGGTCTGGCCGATGGCCGATTAATGCTGCCGATTTATTTTGGCCGATATTTGCTTGGTTTTTAACCTCTATTTGAAAGATAAAATGTAAAAGAAATGATAATTACTTAACATACACAAACTTTCTCAACAAAAACATTTTATCCTCTCAAAAAAATGTCAAAGACAAATGGACATAACCTAATTATCACAAAAAAGGAGAAAAAAACTTTAAATGATTAATTTTTTTATACATAAGATTATATTTGATTTAATTTAACTTCTAACAATAACGTATTTCACTAGTAAATTGCTGTTGAACGATAAATACAACCAACAGATGGGAAAATGATATTTTACAAAAACTTTAAATGCACCACAACGCACCGTCCGTCTGTTGTTCTTCAGACAACGGCATCCCGCTGTTGGACCTTTTAGTCTACAGTGAAATACAGTCACACTTTACACTGTTTGGCCAGCATTTTAACCATGTTTAATCCAACTACTAACTAACGGTCAGTGTTGTGCCTGAACGCGTTCAATAAACGATAGTTCATGAACGCGTTCATATTTAGGTCTGCTGCTCACTCGGCTGGAAAATGACTCTAGAGGCAGCGTGTGTCAAACAGTGTTCCACGACAACACTAGGCTGCCCACAGATGCGCCTGCCTAATAATCGGCTTGATATATTTGGATATTGGCCGATGCCGATTATGTTAAAAAATGCCAAAAATCGGCCAATTAATTCGGCCGAACCGATTAATCGGTCTACCTCTAATCCAAATAACAAAAAATTAAATAACAAAAAAAAAAAACACAGCTGTCCAAATCTCTGCCAGTTTCCACCAAAACTCTTAAGTCGGGAGCTCCACAGAGTCAATCCTCATGATCAGGCTGCTATAGCCAAACCTTTGGTGACTCTGTGCCAATGCCAAAAGTTGATTTCAATGGTGCCAGCAGAGGTAATCTTGGACAATGTAAAAAGGAAGGAATTAAAAATGTAAACAATTCATTGTCCTCTCATGAGTCCATCTTCACTGTCTTTCCCACATCCGTGGGAGTTACGGTTTGGAGAAGCACCAAAGAAGCTTACCACCCCAACTGTTGCTACCCAGAGTGAAGCACAAGGGTGGATCAGTGATGGTTTGGGCTGCAATATCATGGCATTCCCTAGGCCCACTACTTGTGCTAGATGGGTGCATCACTGCCATGGAAAACAGAACCAATGTAGAGGACCAGGCACCTAATGGTTCAAACATGGTACTTTGAATTTCGTGCTGTGTATCAGGATGATAATGCATGCAGTGCACACAGCATGGATGGTGACAGAGTGGTTTGATGAGCATGAAAGTGAAGTTGAACACCTCCCATGGCCTGCACTGTCACCTGATCAGAATATTATTGTTTTATAAATTATTATAATATTTAATATAGTAATTAATTTGAATATGAATATGTACTGATTGTAAATATATATTTAATGTACATCTATCATTTTGACTTTAAAACCATTTAAATAAAAATGTTATAAAATTAAATTATTATTATATAGTCATTATTTACATGTTTGTATATATATATATATATATATATATATATATATATATATATATATATATATATATATATATATGCGTAATTATTAATAAATGTTAAATGTTCATTATTTTACTGTGAAACTTATTCTGTGACATAGTCTCTTTAAAACCATTTTAATTCTTTAAACGACACAACATGCTTATATGCATTGTAACCACACAAGTAAATGCAGGTGGGCTTCAGGGACAGACTTGTAAGGGCATATCAAATGAATTAGTAAGCATTAATACATTATGAGCACTGTTCTGGCTCGCTACAGCATGTTGGGGCAGGGAGTTAATGGGCGTAAATGATTTCCATGTCTCACCGAGAGTACACAAGCACTCCTCCTTGTCAACTGGGAGCAATTTTGTAACCCATACTGTTGCCGAGCCGTAATGGAAGATGGCTGGGTGAAACCTTGGGGTCCACATTAACCTTTAAAGTGTTGGCCCAAAATTGTTGAGGAGAGGCCGTACAGGACCAGAGTTAATGTACCAGCCCCTATGTCCTGGCCCAGGAGGGGTATGCTGAAAGACTGCACACACCAGCTGCCCCCTGCTATTTTTGAAGGGGCATTTGTCCCATCCTTATCCATTGCTGGCTGACTCAACTGAAAAACATTCATAACCGTGCTGAGTACAGCTATTACCTGTGCTTGTAGCACAGCACCTGAACCTGTTGACCTTATAAGCCCTCACTCATATGAGAGAAATACAGCACTTAGAGAGAGTTTTACATTTTTTGGCTTTGTGTTCATCTCAGAGGACAACACCTGCTAGTTTTAGTTTATATCTGTCATAAACTAAAATATATGCACTTATGCTTGTGTTCTTAAAATGATTATCTGCAAGATAAGATCAACTATACTGTAACACATTATTGTTGGTTTAACTTAAAAAGTAAGTAACCTGGTTGCCTTAAAATTTTGAGTTCATTGAAATCAAAATCAACAGAAACTCAAAATGTTATGTAATCTGAACCATGCATGAATGATCTAAATTGGTTTGACAAAAGAAAAAAATAATATTTATGGTGTATAGATTTTAAATTAACCAATGTTTTGGATAGGCCTATAAGTGCCTGCAGTATTTATTCAAACACAATAATTTTATGTTAAGCTACTTGACATTATGTGTAGGCTGAGTACAGATATTGTGGAATAATCTTGAAGAAAATAACAACTGAACCTCTAAATGCATATTTTTTTTTTGCATTTTGCTAAATGTTGGGATGTACCGAACAAACAAACCACAATTTGCATTACACAGAGCTCTGGTGGCGCATGGGCACTTAAAATCTGTCAGCGTTCTGAAATGCCAGCGATTATGCGTGGCATGATTGCGCCATTTTTCAACTAAAAAAGGTCCAGTGCGCGTAAATAAATAGCAGAGCCTTGCCTGGAATTATAAAAATGTCACCACAAACCAACAAGTGCCGCTGATGCATATAAAGCCGTTTCGTTTCGAAAAGAATGGGGAGGAACATGTGATACTTAAGAGTCATTAAAATTGTATGATGTTGTGCAGCACGCAAGTCAAATATGACTTCTCTGTTCGATACAGAGGGAGAACATAAACAATGCCGACTGCCACACAGCACGGTCCATAAATGTCTCCAGAATAATGTTTACATCTCGACTGATCTGTCATCTGCAGAAGCCCTGCCCCATCATGCCCTGACCCAGACGTGCCATAACTAAAGATGCTGACAGGGGATGCTTTGTCTCTGCACCAAATATTTCTGTTTTTATTAAAGTGCTGAACAAAACATCAGGATTAGATTTATTTCCCCAGTTGAATAACAACATATTTTAGACCTGTAATTCACATTATTGTGGTAACAAATAAATACTTTTCTCAAATGATACATAAATGGTCGTTTGTTTTGGTTTATTTCAGTGTTTGTTTTTAAAAAGCTCTATTTATTGCCAATACACTTGTATTTGTGGCCGTTATGTGAGAATAATATTAAACTCAAAAAAGTGCATACTTTATTTTGGATGTTGTAAATGTAGACAAAAAGCAACATGCTGCAAAGGCTGATCTACTCTTAAATGTAATCTGGAATGATCTCCATTGTGCAGTAGAGGCTAGCACATTAAAAAATGTGTTTTTGTTTTGTTTTTTGATGTAGTTTTTTTTTTTTTATCTGAAACATCGTTTTATAGGCTTCTTTATATATAGCCTATTTGTTTATTTTGATTATTCATGTCAGTGAGTAGGCTATTAGCAATTTATATGCACAATTTTGTTGCAGTAGACAGTCAAGTGTTCGATATACTGACAATTCACCTCAGCGTGTAGTAAAATCCATTGATGAAGCTAAGTTACCAGCAATTTTATTCATTTATAGCGCTCAATTTAAGAAAACACAATCTGATTAGACGATGACGTTTCCCAGTGGCTCTATGCTGCCCTCTTTTGGCTTGATGTGATCATTTCATCCAATAGATAGTGGACAGTAAGCATTATATTTATTTATATATATTTTTTATAATGTTTATTTACTTGTTAATAAATACCTTAACAATGTTCACTTTTAATTTGTGGATGACATGATAGGCTACATTTATTATAAATATTACAAATAATTATTTGTTAAAAAATGTTTAATTTATATAGTGATTTAATATTATTTTTATTTATTCATTTTATTCATTTTGTATAATTTTATTTCATGTAAATGTTATTATCTACTCACTTCTCTGCATTTTTTTACTCTTTTTGTCACCCACATTTATTATAAATATTATAAGTAATTATTTACAAATGAATTAATACATAAACTTTTTTTTTTTAAAATGCTGATGTTTAACCTCTTTTTGAAACCCCTCAAAAATTACTTCAGTTTTGTATAGGGGAAATTTGTCCAGTTTTTGGACATTTGAGTTTGTGTGCCTTTCAAATTCTGATTTAATCATAGACATTGCCCTCACTTATCTAAGCCATCTATACTTTGGTATTTCTATAGTTGTGTTCCCTCTTCAATGGGGCTAATCTGTGCTGTGTGAAACAATGGGAAATTATTCCCTCTTGGGGTCTGGAGCCTGTCCCAGTCAACCTTCTTTGAGCAGTGACAACCACTGAGCCCTTTGCCACCAACTGCCACCGGGGACGACACTTGTTTAGAGGCCCTGAGTCCCGTTGAGGACATAAGGAGAAAACGAAAGAGAGAGAGAAGAAAGAGAGTGTGTGTCAGTGTGTGTGTGTGTATGAGTTGCTGATCCGATTTTGCACTTGTATACTTATCAGTGGCATTTAGGGGCCAGTTCCTCCTTGGTAATACAGATGGACAAAAACAGCATTAGCTGGGCTGCTGTTTGGGAGGAGTAGCAGAATAGCTAATCATGACCCGGCAGCCTCTCCCTGTGTGTTCTCCAAAGAGTGGAACACAGAAGGAGTGTTCAGACGGCCCTCACAGGAACAATGGCGTTTGTCCTGCTAGCATATGGGTGCAGTGGGTAAATTATGTAAAATAGATATGGAGCAGCTTGTGGGGCTGTATTGAACGTGCTTTCAGACATGCATGCATGGCAGGTCACCACCTCTTCCTCACATTCTCAATCTCTCCATTAGTGACACAACAAAGCATTGACACAATTAACAATGGATGTTGACTAATCTTTGATGTCCATATCAGTTATTTGAGTACATTCAATGTTTCAGAAAATCTTCAGAAAAATTTTGCAGGAAGAAATAGAAATCTTTAATGGTAGAAAGTGTATTGAGTCAGTCAGCATGCTATTGTTTAAAAGTTAGGGGTCAGTAAAGTTTTTGAAAGAAATATATTTTATGTGCATATATGTGCTGCATTTATTTGATCAAAAATGCAGTAAAAACAGTAATATTGCAAAATATTATTGCAATTTAACTGTTTTCTGTTTAAATATATATTTTTAAATTTAATTTATTTCTGTGGTGGTAAAGCTGTTTTTTTAGCATCATTACGCCAGTCTTAGTGTCACATGATCCCTCAAAAATCATTCTAATATGCTGATTTGGTGCTCAAGAAACATTTATTATTACTATCAATGTTGAAAACTGTTGTGCTGCTTTATATTTTAAACAGTGATACATTTTTTTTCAAGATTCTTCGATGAATAGAAAATTCAGTTATTTTAAAGAAATCTTTTTGTTACAATGCAAAAGTCTTCATTTTTTGTTTTGATTAATTTAATGTATTCTTGATGAATATTAATATATTTTTAAATGGTAATTTAAATGTCAGCACGTTGCCTCAGACACCTTTGTTTATTCCAACCCTCCAAAATGAAAAACAAAAAAAATGCTTATGTATATAGTCTTTAGGGCTTCCTAAAACAATAAAATGAAAATCTAGTCCTATCATAAATATTCACGCTCAGTGGTCATTCAGGCGTAGATGTCTCTCAGAGGTCTTTTCAATTGCTAAGTAAATCCCCAGAAGAAAGATGACTTGATTGAATTTCCCATGCTCACACAACATGACTGGTTGTTGATGCGGAATGTGTTCACGTTATTGTTTGTGATGTTTTTTGTCCTAATTACCACTATGCCAGATAATCTCCCAAGATTACTGAAACCTGTCACAAGCATCTTTCTAGTTTCGTTTGTCATTTACAGTTTTTTTGTGACAATGATTAAATATGAAGTTAAATGCCCATCACATTTCATTATGTCCCTATTAATTCACCTCTTCCTAATTGAAATCATATTTGTTTAATTCACATAGCAGATTGCTCTGATCATTAAAAACCAAATAGTCTAAGTAACACTTTTGGTCTGAGCTTTTGTTGCTGATAATTTAATCCAGTAGCTTTAGTTGCTTCTATATAATGTACTCAGTTACTAACGTAACCTCGGTTCTCTCTAAGAGGGAACGAGTACTGCGTAATATCTTACGCCTGGCCAAAATCTCTTTTCCACGAGATATAAAATTTTGAATGAATGTTAAATTTTTAATTAATGTTAAACGCATTGTGGCAGCATGCAGACATAGGCAAGATGACTCGCGTGCCTATTAGCTGTCCTGTGGCAACTGCAGCAGCCGATTGAGAGAGGTCCTTGGTGACGTTAGATCCAGTGGGGGTGCTTCGTGCCCACTACGTCACATCCCACCAAAGCGGGCATGGCCTGGGCCAATAAATATAGCTCGATGGGCTGATATAATCTGTTTTTTCATCTCCGAAGCGAAACAAGGCGTGTTGCAGGCACGACAAACATACGCAGTACTCGTTCTCTCTCAGAAGAGGAACGAGTACTGCGTAATATCTTACGCTAGGAGAACACAGTGTAAAACGCTGTGCGTGCTGGGATCCAACACCAAAGTCCCATGGGCAGGTGCCCGGGCTCATATAGTGCATAATCACCAGGGACTCACAAAGAGTCTGAGAAGAAAGGCTAGAAGCGTCATACCCAATAAGTGAGCGTCCTAAGGGAGCTAATTACATCAACAGTGTTCCACACAGTCAGGATGAAAATGTTCGGCCTAAACTGGGTAACGGTATGGGTCTTACTTTTGCCCATGGAGCTATTTTATCGATCAGCGAGCGGTGCTCAAGTAGTTGTAGTATTCTGAGCCGAAGCAACAGGGCAGACAATACAAATTTTTAAACCGAAAGTAGCTTAGCCTTTAAGGTGGGAACCTCTAGGTTATGAAGCCTTACAAAAGTAGACGAGGAAGCCCAGCCCGCCATACAGATATCCTGCAAAGAAAACCCACTAGACCAAGCTGACGACGAGCCCATGCCTCTTGTGGAGTGTGCTCTAACACCTCAAGGACACTTCAAGCCTTTAGACGTGTATGTCAGCGCTGTGGCATCAACTATCCATCTGGATAGGCTGCAGGGTTTTGTAAATGCTGCTATGGCTGCCACATAAACTTTGAGCATGGATGGGGTTCTGCCCTTATCCAGTTGCTCTTGAAGGAAGGATAGAACTTCCGTAACCCTGCAGTCTCAGGAGTGAAAAGCCTCGGGCTTTGCACCAGTCAGAAAACACAGACCATTTTGAGGAATAGTGTCGTCTATTAGACACTCTAGCTTGCGTGATCCTGTTTAACACTCACTCCGGGAAGGTGTGCAAGGACCACAGCTCTGGGCGAGGATGCCAAATCGAGCTCTTGGCCTTGGAGAGGAAGTTTTTCCTCGTCGGTAGCCATAGGGCAGTGCTTGTCACGTGCATCAGAACTGAGAACCAAGCCTGGTTTTTCCAGAGCGGAGCCACAAGTAGCACTGAGCATCCGTTTTCCCTGATTCGTTCCAAAACAGGCAGTTCCAGGCAGGAGTGAGATGGGGAGAAAAGCATAGATTGGGCAGCGGGGCCAGATGTGGGCGAATACCCTGCTCTTGGAGAAACTTTGGAAAGTGAGCGTTTTCTTGGGATGCAAACAGGTCTACCTATGATCTGCCGAATGTCTCCCACAGCAGTAGGACCGTCTACAAGTGCAGAGACCATTCTCCTGCTTGAACATTTTTTTTTCTGTCTGGTCCCAAATTCAGGTGACCAGGCACATGTGCTGCTCTCAATGAGTGCAGGCCACCACTGATATGTTGTCTGAGCAGACCAAGATCTGGTGACATTTTATTCTGGGACAAAAACGCCTCAGCGTGTTGTCGACTGCCATTATTTCTAGAAAGTTTATGTGTAGGAGTTTCTCCTGTTCTGACCACTGGCCAAAGAACGGTCTGCCCTTGAGCAGCGCTCCTCATCCCGAGGTGGAGTCTTCCATTGACACCATCTTCACATTCGAGGAAGTCCCCAGGTATACACCTGGTACCAGTTGATTGCTCTCCAGTGTTTCAGAGCTGAAATTCAGAGGTGAATTTCTGATTGATCTTGAGGTGAAACAGACCAGAGGCCCATGCCCAAGGTGGTACTCGTGCTTTTAGTCTTTAACTGCAGCAGGAGCATGCAAAGCAGTACCCAACTGGAGTTCTGATGATGCTGAGGCTACGAGACCCAGCATTTTCTGAAACGTTTTGCCAGGGACTATAGTGCCGGCGGAAGTATTTCATGATGCACTGAATGTTCAGTCTGCGCTCTGGCGACAGTGGAGCTGTCATAGACAGTGAGTCTGTGAGTTCTGTGCCCAGAAAAGATATTCTCTGACTGGGAGACAGTGAACCTTTCGCCCCAATTGACTTTGAGACCTGAGATTCTCGAGTAATATGGTCCTGTGTTCTATGAGCTCTGAGTGTGATCAAGCTAGAATCATCCAAGTAGTTCAAAACTCGCATGCCACAAGGTTTCAGGGGTGCGAGAGATGCGTCCATGCACATTGTAAATGTACGGGAGCTAGGGACAGGCCGAAACGATAGGACTGTGTATCGATATGCCTGGCCCTCGAGGGAGTCGAAGCGGCAAACACACACTCGGCAGAGTAAAAGGATATAAATGCCAGAAAGCGTAGTAGGTACGGTGACTGAGTGCGGCGAGATGCAAAGGCTCGTCCCACAGAAAGCTTTTTTTTCAGTTGGCGTGGCTTCTTCACTCCAAATCCAGTGATGCATGAGCTTCACTGAAGAGATGAAAAACCAGATTATATCAGCCCATCGAGCTATATTTATAGGTCCAGTCCACGTCCTCTTTGTTGGGATGTGACGTAGTGGGTGTGAAGTGCCCTCATTGGATCTGACATCACCAAGGGCCTCTCTCGAAAGGCTACTGCAGTTGCCGCAGAACAACCAATAGGTAGGCGAGCCGTCTTGCTTATGTCTGCATGCTGCCTCAACGCATTTTACATTAATTCAAAATTAAGAATAATTTTTGGCTTTAATATCTCGTGGAAAAGAGGTTTTCCCCTAGCGTAAGATATTACACAGTACGAGAAAACCTCTCGTAAGAGAACACTGTCATCCGTCATAGTCAGCATGCATGCTTTCATCTGTTACTGTATTAGTGTTTAAAGTCTCCAGTCTAGTTTTTCTCCATCTTACTGTTGGCAAAAAGAGTGGAGGTATAGAAGTAAAAAAATAAACAAGTTGAAGACAAATGTAGAGTGTATTTGTTCTATTAAAGTCACTCAGAGATATCAGAAAACCTAACAAACAAATCCATTTCCTAGTCTAACGAGAAGTGAATTGAAGCCAATTTTTCCCCACAGCTTTGAGACTACTTCCCCTTGAAGTGACTCAAGAAATTCAGCAGTGACTGTGTGTGCTTTGCACGTAAGCTGCGCATACATGGCGGGTCGATTGCCCAGACGGCAGAGGTGGTGGAGCATCAGGTCCCTGTGTTTGCATGACTGAAATCGAGAGTGAGCTAGAATCAGAATCAGCTAGAAGCTAGAATTGGTCGTCAAGATAATTCAGAATGCGAACCCTGTGCTGTCTGAGGGGTGCAAGGGCTGCCTCCACGACCTTTGTGAAGACGCGAGGTGACAGGGATAACCCGAAAGGGAGAAATGTGTACTGGCATGCCTGCACCTTGAAAGAAAACTGAAGAAACAGTCTATGCAGAGGAAGAATGGAGACATGAAAGTACGTTTCCTTCAGGTCGATCGCTGCTAACTAATCCGAAGGACAGCCAAACACATTTGAAAATGCGTTTGGCTGTCAACATCTTGAATGGAAGCCTGTGAAGGGTTCGTCGTAACCCACCACTCTTCTTGGGTACAATGAAGTAGGGGCTGTAAAAGCCAGACTTAATTTCGGCTGGAGGGACCGGCTTAACCGCACCCTTCGCCAGTAGGGAGGAGGCTGTGCAAACTGAAACGCATAGCCGAGCCTGATCTTTCGAGCGAGCCAGGGGGACAGGTTGGGAAGCTCTAGCCAGGCTCCCAAGGATTGTACCAGTGGGGTCATCAGAACTACAGGTGTACCCTCGATGGGGCAGTGATGTGGAATGACTGGCCCAGACATGGGAGACGCGGTGGGGCCGAGATTGCGATGCAAATGCCACAGACGCATTGTATTTTCATACAATTGGCTCGTTTTCTGATAACTCAAAGTTGAAGGGCTCTCTAGCGAAACCCCCATTTCGTCCATCACTGAAGTAACTCGTAGTAAATGACTGAAAATTAATTATATATTTCTACCCTAGAAGACTCTTTAAAAGTGTCTCTTTAAAAAATGCATATTGCATTCTGCATTAAATATTTTGGTGCCAGAAGTCAAAAGCACAAACATGAATCAGCCTGCAAATGTGTGACATTGTAAATGAGTGAAAATTTATTTGCAGACACAAAGCCCTGGACCTTTACCTTTACATACACCACAGGATCATGATATGTTGTCATGCGACATACAGTACATAATTACATAGCTTTTTACCTTCCACCTGGGACAGCTTTACGTTTCTCCACACTCCCCATCTGTGCTTGAGAGAGGCAGTACAGTGTGTTTAAAATGAGGGCGTTTAACATCGCTGTGCCCTTAGAGCCCTGCCTCTCCTCAGGTCTGACCTTGGCTTTGACTGCCAGACTGACTCACAGCTTCACTGTGACTACAGAAAAACAATGAGTGCATAGTGACAATGTAGCTCTCCTGTCCCATGTGTGCCTCCACAAAGACTCCCCCTGTTTACCACCTCGCCAATAGGCCCTTAATTCCTCTTTTGTTTGGAAAATGGGAAATGTGCAAGGATCTTCTTAACGAAAGGCATAGGATGAATGCATTCATGGGATGGGGTCTCTTGTGGAATACAGGCGAGCTTTCTCTGTCTTTGGCCATGACACTTCTCTTTAATACACAAAAAGCAATTACAGCCCAGTTTCCCAAATGTCAGCCTTCTGTAAGCTGTAGTCCCAAAGGCAGGCAGAATGAGAGCTGTAACTTATTTCCCACATCTCCCCTATATCTTTTCCTACAAATCAGACGGGATGGGATTAACGGAATGACTGCCAAATGGGGCCTGTGAATTTGGGATTATGGTTTGTGGAGGACTAATTGTTTGAATACTTCAGTAGTCAAAAACACTCTGGATTAGAGATTCTTTACACTTTTTTCTCTTATACAATGAATTTAAGTTATATGAATTATTTCCTCTTGAAGAATTTGTACATGGATTTGTGGCATTTTTGTGAGTGTGTGTGCATGTATGTATACAGCTGTCACTCCTCCATGCTACTCGGGTCTATTAAGAGGAGCAATTAAATAGAGAATATCTTTCTGTAAGCAGTTAATGAGGTTTGGTCCCTGGAGGAGGCGGCTGATTGGCTGAGACTGTGGACTGGGGGAAGTCAGAGGGCACCGTACTAAGCAATGCATTGTGGGAGACTGTGACATTATGCACCAAGGGACCAGAGGACTTAAATAATATTAGTGTCTTGCCTTTTTTCCCAGACACAGATTTTACATTAAAATGACAGAAGACACTGGAAAGATGATGTTAGACATCTAAGATTGAAATCAAAATTTCTACAGTTTTGTGAGCTCATAACAATACATATCACTTTAGTACTTGAAAAGAAGTTTCAGTGTAATAATGAATTCCTCCAGCCTTATTTTACATTGATCCAAATAGACCTAACCTTTAAGACATTCCAGTTTTATTGTAAATAAATATAACACATACTTTCCACAAAACGTAAGCATTATAGAAAATCATGATGGTTATAATATCTTAATATCTGCATGCCTTATTTGCATTTAGAATTACAATTTTTTTCGATACAATGCAAGCAAGCAAATGAGATATGCTATAAACTAAATAAACTATTTATCTGATCCTAACATCTTTGAGTTTCTCAAAGAGCTGTTTTTATGTGGCAAGAACAGTGAATTATTTCTGCATCACATATTGAAACATTTCTGGGAATGTTTTTTTTTTCTTCCATTTTTTGGTTTTAGGTATTTGACCTTGCCTAAGCAGACTTTTGACCCCCAGCATTTATTCTCTTTTGATGTCTCGGGGTGCTTGCAGTGTTTGGGGGTCCCCACCAATCTATATCTCCATGTTCGAGTTAAATTGCCCCTGTAATTGCTATGTTTGGCCTGTAATAGTTGTAGATCTTGGATATTGGCAGGGGCTGCTCACTGTAGCATGGTTAAAACAACCTTAATGTCTCCTCGTTTTGGAACTGAGATGTTCTACTTACAATGGGAACAGTATTACATGTTTGAATGTAATCATACGCTTTCCATTCACCTGTTAGCACCTTCCACCATTCAACATTGTCATTTACAAAGAGTAAACGAGTATCCACATTACAAAACTTCATTAAACTGATTTTTTTTTTAATCACAGGCGTACATAGAACGATGGTGTGCCTCATTATCTCATTATTTTTCAAGCTTTGTAATTTTGGCCCAAGTCCAACAAATTACATTTTTTTACTTCTCATTCCCACTACTTCCATGCACTTGGAATTCCCAAATCCCTTCCCTCTCTGATTACCATATCATCTTAGCCCCTTCCACCCCCTCTCTTCTTCCCCTTCCTCTTCTATGTCAGTAAAGCTGCCCCATTAGCCCCTTTGCAGGAGTGTTAAGAGTAATGGCCCTGCCAATGTGAGAGCCAACACAGGGGAAATAACGCTTCCCTCGCCTGGCCTGGAAATCTCAGAGCAGGGTAATGAATCCTTATGAGAGCAAGGCAGGGGTATATCGTTCCCTTATATGGGGGAGGGAGGTGGGCAACGGCAAATTGAAGAAACTCACGAGCCGCTGTTGTTTTAGCAGGTCATTAAGTCTGTGTTAATCATCTCGGAGCATTTTCATAAGTTTGCAGAGGGAAATGAAGACCAATGAAGGAATGTGCTGATATTAGGAGAAAATAAGTTGGAGAGGGATGGTCAAATTCAATGTGGCCTAAGCTAACTCTTGAACCTTCACGATCAGGTCAACATAATTGAAATGGTGCTGCTTTATGCATCCATAACGCAGTCTTGACTTCAAACTTGACTTCAAATTTACTTATTCTTAATGATGAAGGCAAAATGCTATTTCTCACACTGTTTCTGCAACTTTTTAAATCCAATCCACTGCTAAAGTGTGGTCTTCTTAGAAAAATACATAGATGTGGATGTGTATAGTATAGCAATTTTCAGATTTATCAGAAGCAGAGAGGTCAATGCAGAGAATTACTTCCGAGTTCTGTTTTATATACTTATTAGCAACTGCATTACAAATTGAAGGCCTATTTTACGGTGCCAACATTGAGGAAAGTGGATACGGTATTCAGAATTAACGAAGCCTTCCAACAACACTTTTTATATGCGAATTCATACTAAATAAACATAAACTATTCATGAATAAAGCCCCCCCATGTTCTTCGCATTCGCTTTTAAATATTTTCCGTGTAGAGAACATGTCTAATTGTAGCCTGGCACAGCGTCTCCAGTAAACCTAGCTCAGTGAACCCGTATTTCCTAACTGCAACTGACTATCTTTATTTTCTGGCTCAATAAAACCATGCCGTTTATGTGAAACTAATAAGATTCGAGTGACATCATTCACACTTTTCCCATGTGTTTTTAACGCTGTACTCAATGTTTGCCACAAAGCATTGCACAAAATCTTCATAACATGATGGAGTTCTTTTGTGTGGTGCATTTCCCTTTTGTTCTGTGATTCATTTGTTTAATGCTCAAGGATGATAGAGATTATGCATTCATTGTTGGATAGGTGTAATATCACCTTATGGACTAATGGTTGTGGGTGTAGATGAATCTCTCCCCATCCTCTCTGGAGCCTTGCCAATGGTACCTTTCCACAGCTGGGTCTTGTTTGCTTGTCTTATCTCAATTCCCCTTAGTTTTTCTACTATGAAATCTTTCCTTCTCCCCACGCCAACAATACTATAGTGCGTTGGGTTTTCTTTTTTTTTAGTGAATGGGGTGTCAGGGGGTGTGAGAAAGAAAGTGATTTCACATCCAAACCCCACACACCAGTCAGTTTTCTTTTAGGTTGTCTTTCTTCTCTGGGTTCTCTATAAACATGACATCTCCCATTTAACCCTTTCTTTACAGCTGAATAAACGTTTGGCACGCAAACATGTATCGCTGAGCCCAACGTCCTTGAACATTTTACACCGCAATATTCCCCTATCTTACCTTTTTTCCAGTTTATTACATTAACAGATGTCCAGATGTTGACTTCTCTTTTTTTATTCAGCTTAAGTACTAATTGAATTTGCCCATAAAAGAGCAGATGCTTTCTGCTTCAGAACACAATGTGTCATGGGCACAAAAATGACAGGAACATGTTGGGAATTGGAGTAAAGAACAGAGTGAATTTTAACTCTTTCTATGCCAGGACTTTGTGTCATGATGTGTGTAAGAGATTATAGGCGATTTACCATAAAGAGTATGTGTTTGTTTACTGTATACTCAGGAGTGACACAAATAAATATGTTGATTGAACACATAAAAGACATGTTATGCAATAATATTCTATCACTCCTGTTACAACTGTTAATCAAACTGCTGTTGATAATCATGCAGCAGCCTCAAGAAGCCAGTGAAAACTGTCTTTTATAAAAGAAGACCTTGGGACAATGATCACTTGTTAATTTCCACAGTTTATGCTGTAGCATTTCCCATGAAAATGTGGTCAGCACATCATTTCAGAGTGGGAGTGGGAAATCTAACATTTTTATTTATTTATTTTATTCACCACACATGTTTCCAATCTGCAGAAACTCAGCATAGTTGGGTTTTTCCCCTTTTACAATGCCATTACAAAACAATGTTCATTGTTTGTGGCATTTGCTCTAATTTTACAGCTCTTGCTCCATTCTGTACTCATTGCTTCAGTCCTGCACTGGACTGACTATGGGATATGGGGACTCTTTTCATGCTGTTTTATTTAAGGATGTTATTGTTGGCCCTTGCACAGGCCACAGTCAGCCCCTGGGTCTTTTTCCCAAGCGATAGAACCACCCACATGTCATCCATCATCTGACCTCTTCTCTGCATGACAGGTCACTTCTGCTTTTCCACCAGGATGCACTGTGTTTGTTTGTGTGTGTGTGTTGTGAGCCAGTTTTGGGACAGTAATTGTTGGATGAAGTTGAGACAGAGCTCATAATGCATACGATACTCTGTTAAGATGGTTTGGTTTATACAGTGCTGTAAAACCTCATCTAAATACAGTTCAGTGTGTCTTGCCAAGCTCTGCAAACATTGTGCTAATTATAAGCTATTATCTATAATTACAAATAGGTAGGCTATTATTGCACCTATTCACCAACTATTATTGCACCACCACAGTTCAGAGGGTTTATAATTATAACAACCTGAAACATACTGAATGAAATATGACCAAGGCTTTACATATGGGGAAATTGTTTATGTTGTGTGACAGCGCCCCCTACTGACAGTATGGTTCACACCATGCTGTTGTTCTGGATAATTATAAGATACCTGTAATGCAATGTTTCCCACATCATTTATTTTTAAGCCAAAATTGTGACACAATCTCATCAGCAAAAACTTTCTTTTTAAATGTTAATGTTGATTTTGGGTAATAAGATCAAATATCACAGTAAGCCAGGCAAAACATTTCATGGACCATTTTAGACGATGAGGACTTTAAACACTTACAGCCAAAATATCTCCATGGAATTGACATTTCCACATCTTGTATAACATAAAAAAGTTGAAAATGCTTAAAATCTTCTTCTGCCGGGTTCTGGGGGCAGCAGTCTAAGCAGAGATGCCCAGACACTATAGACACTTCCTCCAGCTCTTCCGGGGACACTGAGACATTCCCAGGCCAGCCGGGAGACATAGTCTCTCCAGCGTGTCCTAGGTCTTCCCCAGGGTCTCCTCCCAGTGAGACACCGGAACAGATGCCTGAGCCACCTCAGCTGACCCCTCTCGATATGGAGGAGCAGAGGCTCTACACTGAGCTCCTCCCGAGTGACCGAGCCTTCTACCTTATCTCTAAGGGATCACCCAGCCACCCTGCGGAAAAAGCTCATTTTGGCCGCGTGTATCCGGGATCTTGTCCATTCAGTCATGACCCAAAGATCAAGAGTCATGACCATAGGTGAGAGTAGGAATTGACTGGTAAACCTTCCCCACGACAGACCGGTACATCGACTGTTCTATCCTTCCCTCACTCATGAACAAAACCCCAAAATACTTAAACTCCTCCACTTGAGGCAGGATCTCTCCACCAACCTGAAGTGGGCAAGCAACCCTTTTTTCAACTGAGGACCATGGCCTTGGATTTGGAGGTGCTTATTCTCATCCCAGCCACTTCAATATATATATATAATTTATTTATTTTTACATTGAGTGAAAACTTTTTGATGGATAAGTTCCTGCTCGTGAAGACTTTTCCATAGGTATTGGGAAGATGGAGAAGCAGTTGCCTATGGTGTCGTAACATAAAGATCTCGACTGTCTAGCATATAGACTTTCTGTTTGTGCTGCATGATTTAAAGAAAAATACACACTTTACTCATGCTATCAGCATTGTGATCTGGTGTTTTCTCCAAAATGAAAGCTCAAGGGTTTTTTTCTGGCAATTGAAGAAATTAGGACAAAAGTATTGTAATTTTCCTATACCGTGTAATTTAATGCAAAATACTTTTAGGCTACATTTATAGGCTCTCTCTATATGGATTTTATTCTAATATAAATCATTATTTTAATAATTGTTTGGCACCGTAAAACACCAGTGATAATGTAATGCAGACTGAGACTCTATATATCTTAATTAAAAAGATGTTTGAGGACTCTTTAATGTAGTTACAAGTTACATTGTGCCCACTGAATTCTTAATCTGGCCCTGACATTACTATACCACTCTTGGTTCAATCTTTAATCTTTAGGATCTTTATTGTAACTATAACATGTACAATGAAACTCTGGTGGAGCAACCTCCAGATGCCAATATGCTACAACATAATACAACACAATACAATAAAACCAAAGACAAGAGATATTCATAAATGTATTATGTGCAATACAACAGAAGGTGACAAGTGCTGAATTAGTGTATTATTTGGGGGTTCTATATAGAACTTGACTCAATTTTATAGAAATCTCTATGCCAAAAAGGTTCTAAAGAGATATGTTCGAACTATCAGCTTGCCTTAGCTCAATTCAAAGCGGTATAAGCTTGTAATAATGTTTTTAATTCCAGTGGTACTGGTGGATTTACACAGGAAATTCAAGCATGTCTTTACGTCATTACTTCACATCTGTACACATAAAGAAGGAGTCTCGGCTAGTATATTGTGTGAGGATGCTGGAGGTGGAGATTTATAGCCTTTTCTCACAGTGCTTGATATAATTAAACTCATCAATTTGATGGCGAATCCAGAAAGGTTCAAACGAAAATCACCAGTGACAACAGATTCACCCGCTGTAAAATGCAAAAGACTTTGTTCGGACTTCGGAGTGGCTACAGAAAAAAAGAGACTTCAACCGGACCCATGCGAAAACAAGGAGACATATCGGAAGGACATTACATGTAGTCATGCATTGCTGATGTTATTAACATTAACAATTTGAGAACAAAGTAGTCTCTGGCTAGTAGGCTGTATTGTGTGTAATGTATAGGATCTATAGCCTAGCCTTTTCTCACAGCACTTGATATATTTAAATATCAATTCAATGTTGGATCGGAGCAGCCACACTCTCTCCTAAAAACATTGGATTCATCCTCGCTGTGCCGTGTCGAGGCACAACTCACTTAAAGTTGATAATTCCGGGAATAACTGCAATTGCACATTTCAAACAGAGATGGCGACAAGAGGAAAAACTGCAGACTGCAGCTTTAACATGAACTAACAATACAAAATATCTTCTAAAGCATTTGTTAATCTTAGTTAATGTTTATTAGATTACATTAGATTTATGAATAGTTGTATTTTAATTTAGGTTAATGTTTAAGATTTAAAAAAATAGTTGTATTTTCATTTACAAAGGTTAATGTTAAAGATTTAAAAAATCAACAACAACACAGTACCAAATGTATTGTTCATTGTTTAATTGTCTAAGATGCATCTTAGTGTCCCAAGGAAAATATTTTCTGAAGTATGTGGATCTGAATGCATTTCCTTCATAGGCTCGATCTTTGAAATAAAGGTAGTCAGACTGTCTGTGTTTTTTTTTTTTCCATTGAACTTGCAACAGTAATTGAAGCAGTTCCCATGGGTGTAGTGCATTTGGGGACGTTAAGTGCTGTCTCTTGTCATGCTATGTTTTTGTAAAATAGGTTCTTTTTGTCAGTTTCCTGTGATGTTCTTCATTGTTTTTTTCCTCATTTATTTATTTATTTCTTTAAAGTGTGCAAGAAGCTCCTGATGCTTGTTTTCCATGAGAGGCTCTCCTCCCAGGGGGCTGTCAGTTGTGAAAGGGCCTCCATTTTCACCCGTCACTAAGATGGCCCATCTACCAGAACACACAAAGTCTTGGCATCTCAGCTCCTGAGAAATGGACTACCTATTGGAGCTGACACCCAGAAACTTACTCTTTTCTACCATGTTGTCTCATACTTGACTGATGTGACTGATAAAACTTGCATTGCCATACAGTATTGAACTTGTACATTTTATATAAATTCTATCGAGAACTTATTTTGATACTTACAATTTTTCATTTTTTATTTTTTGTATAATTTAGGCTAGCTCCAGTGTTGTTTATTAAGTTTAGGTAAAGTCCTTTCAGCATTTCAACTGTTTTCAGCATTTCAACAGTCTAATTATTGCCAATAGGGTGGAAGGAAGATACTGCTCATTGAGCACACCTTACAGTGCCCTCCACAATTATTGGCACCCCTGTTTAAGATGTAGTCGAGGACTTCTAAGAATTCTCCTTATTTTAAAACAACATAGAACCCAAATGGAAAAAAAGAGAAAAATCCAACCTTTTATTTAAGTACATTTCTTTGGTGGTTAAAAAAGATCACACATTTAAAATAATAAAATAAATAAAATCATGTGTCCCACAATTATTGGCACCCCTAACAATTCCACTGAAATTTTTTATTTATTTTTTTTAAAATATATTTTTCTGTATTTGCTAAAGTTGGTCAGCGTATCTAGGAACTTTTAATTAGTAATTCATAACTTCCTGTTTCCCTGGGGTATAAATACTGACGTGACACAGAGGCCTAATTCTCTTACCCATTTGTCAACATGGCAAAGACAAGAGAACACACCATTCAAGTAAGGCAGATGTGTGTTGACCTTCATAAGTCAGGCAATGGCTACAAGAAAATAGCCACTCGCCTTAACTTGCCTGTATCTACAGTCAGAGGAATCATTAAGAAATTTCAAACAACTGGAACAGTGACAAACAAGGCTGGAAGAGGTCCCAAGTTTATCTTGCCACAACGCACAGTGAGGAGGATGGTAAGAGAAGTAAAAAAAGTCCTAAGCTCACTGTCACAGAATTGCATCAAATAGTGGCATCTTGGGGTCACAAAGTCTCCAAAACAACCATCAGACGCTCTCTACATGCCAACAAGCTGTTTGGGAGGCATGCAAGGAAAAAGCCTTTTCTCACTAACTCTCACAAACGTAAACGTCTGGAGTTTGCCAAGCGGCACTGGAACTTCAACTGGGATCGTGTGCTTTGGTCAGATGAGACAAAAATTGAGCTTTTTGGCAACAAACACTCTTAAGTGGGTCTGGCTAAAACAAAAGATGAGTATGCCGAAAAGCACCTCATGCCCACCGTGAAGTATGGAGGAGGATCTGTGATGCTGTGGGCCTGTTTCTCTTCCAAAGGCCCTGGGAACCTTGTTAGGGTGCATGGCATTATGAATGCTTTGAAGTACCAGGACATTTTAAATAAAAACCTGATGGCCTCTGCCAGAAAGCTGAATATGGGTCGTTATTGGGTCTTTCAGCAGGATATGATCCAAAACATGTGGCAAAATCTACACAAAATGGTTCAGCAGTCACAAAGTCAAGGTCCTCCCATGGCCATCTCAGTCCCCAGACCTCGAACCCAATTCGAAAACCTGTGGGCGAGCTGAAGAGGAAGTGCATAAGAGAAGACCCAGGACACTGGACTGATCTCGAAAAGATTGTGCAAAGAAGAATGGTCAAAGATCCCTCTCTCTGTGTTCTCCAATCTTGTGAAATGTTATAGAGAGGAGATTAAGTGCTGTCATTGCTGGCAAAAGGTGGTTGTACAAAGTATTAACATCAGGGGTGCCAATAATTGTGGGACACATGATTTCAAGGTTTTTTTTTTCTAAATTTGTGATTTTTTTTTACCACCAAAGTAATGTACTTAAATAAAAGGTTGGATTTTTCTCTTTTTTTGCATTTGGGTTCTATGTTGTTTGAGAAAGGAGAATTTTAGTAAGTCCTCGACTACATCTTAAACAGGGGTGCCAATAATTGTGGAGGGCACTGTATTTTGTGCTCCAATAGTGGATTGTTAAAGCCTTTCAGGCTTTTTCAGTGTCATTTAAATGGCACATAAAACAATAAATAAATCAGCAAACATGTTACAATGAACATTGTAATTTATATACATTTATGATTAATTTATGACATGTTTCATTGACTATTTAAATGACTATGAACTATTTAAATTCTTCCTGTTTAAATTCATATTAAAATTGCAATTCTGCTTTGGTAGGCATACTTCAATTCACAATTGAGAACTGAATCCAAGTAATTTCCTCAATTTAATTCTAAACTGAAAGGTTTATAGTGAATAGGCAAAATTACCCCAAAATTAAAATTCAGACATCATTTAGCCCACTCATGTTGTTCCAAACACTAAACAACCCTATTTTGAAGAACATTTAGCTAATTTATAATTTAAGAATTTATACTTTTTGAATGACCTCTTCTGGAAGATTGTGCTTTATGTGTCATATCCTCATCAAGGATGTAAGCTAGTGTTGTGCTGAAGCAGCCTACGAAATTTCCGTAGGTGACGGAGCATTTCCGTAGTAACCTGTCTGGCCTGCGCTCCTTCATCGCTGCCTGAAGCAGCGTAACTTTAGAGTTTATGCTTTGGCTGTCGTGACAGCTCGACTGGCGCGACCAGCGGATTTCAAGGGCTGGGACACCTTTTTTCGCGACTGAAAGACACAACAACACAGCCAAGATGTTGAATATGTGGAAAGTGAGGGAGCTGGTTGATAAAGCGTGAGTATTGGGAATGTTTTCATAAGTATTTTTGGTGTCTTGTCGCCTACCTGTTGAAAATGAGACACGTACTCACTCATTGACGTCACACACTCTCGAGACAGCAGCTAGCACAGTAGCTAACTACATCTTTGTTCCCTTAAAAGACGACAGTGTATATAGAACAGTCGTTTTCCAGTCGGTTACTATACTTTATCAGAGCTTTTCACTTGTTCATCACGGCTTAGTTTTGTTTACAAGACAAACGATTCCCTCAGACTTCGTTTCTTGAACTCAGTGGCTAATTTTATGACAGTTGCTAAACTTATGTTGGCTGTCAAAACACGGTGCTTGTGTACCAATAGTGCTTTTCACATCAAACTAGCGTGTCGTCTGTTAACTTTATAAATGAGAAATTTATTTAAAAGCAAAGTAAGAGCACACGTTTTAGTTGAATTAGAGTGACCATAACTTTCATATTTGACAGCTATTTCCAGGCATTGTGCAAGCTAATCAGTTAGCCTGATATGAAAAGCAAATAATGCCATATTTATGTGGTGTCCGATGCTGATTAATTGTCAAACTGTTTACACTTTCTGGTTGCAATCTTGTTAGAAAGGTTGTAACGTTAAGTATAAAAATGGATGCCTGCTATTTTGGAGCCAACGAGTTTCATGGAAACTCCTGAAGTTAGACTGAAACTTGTATTTTAACCATTTAACCAAGGACAGGAACTGGATTTTTTTTTCAAGAAAAAAATTCCAACAAAATAAGTCTGTTATGTTTTTGTTAAGTAAATATAATGCATTTATTACAAATTTTACAGTTATTTTGTCCCATGAAAATAACATTTAAAAGACAATCATTTAGGCTACTTTGAGGTTAGTGGCATTCTGCAATTTCAGTGGTTTAGTCCTGTACGACATGCTGTCATGTTTGCCTTTACATAATAATTGTACTTAAAAAAAAAATTGGAAATGATTGGGTGTTTGTGGTTTGCTATTGCTGTGATCTAATGTGAATGACAGGTTACCTTGCCCACATGCATCATCAGAGAAGAGATGACAAGAGGGAGGGGACATTATTTAGAATAAAGATTATGAGGGCGTGTGAGTTAAAAATAAAATAATGATTTACATAGTTAATAATTTTTTAGAGTACTCCAATATTTCATTTTCACATTTTTTCCCTCAGAAATTAGGCCCACTCACTATCTCAAAAACCATTTATAGGTTAAAGTCTTGCTCACAGACACAACTGCTGTCTTATGAATAGTTTATGTGGTTGATCAAAAGTCAAGTACAGCTATTCAAAATTATGTTTGTCTTGAGAAGTACCACGGTCAATGACAAATCAAATCCCCTTCATAAAATGAACTGCTGGACATAGTCACAGACTACACTTTGATTTTATTTCCGTAGACTTGTGTGTCTCAGAGTTGGGCTGTCTGTTTACTCATGTGACTGAAGAACCAAAATGGCTTTTACAACTGTTATTCAACAGAAGCTTAAGGAGAATGAGTTTAGCTTCAAGAATGACATACAGTAATACGCCTTATTCAGCGGCAGCGCCATCTTTGATTTTTAATGAGAATGAAAGCGAGGCTGTGAGGGATAGACATGTATCTCTTCGATGGGCTGTACTGTTATTTAATGTGTTTTCGGGTTGTTCTGCTCATGAAACACTGGAAAAATATCTTTCCAAGAAATGTCAGTTAACAAAAAACTCCCGACAATGTAAGCTGTGGAAAATTGTAAGTAATCTAGGAGCTTTATTCAGCTTTTTACAGCAGATGCCATTGGAAACACAGTAAGTCTATCCCTCACAGCCTCACTTTCATACCTGTCATGGCACTGCTCTGAATAAGGTCTATGATCATTAAAGAGGTTATTGTGCAACCTTCTCTGACGGTACAGAAAAACGGTTACTGAAGGCCTTAATTAACAAATATGAGTTTGCATAGACATTTGGGTGTTGCCTAACTAGGTACGTCTCTGATACTGTGTCATTTTCTTTTAGAGAATAGAGACTACAATTAAATATTGGAGAAGCAAAAAGCGTATATCTTATATGCTGGATGACACTGCAATATTAAGAAAGTATCAATACCATCACTCATCATGACCTGCAAAATAGCCTAACCCCAAAAGACAAACAAAAAACATTGTCATTTCCTGTTTTTACAGAGCATCTTTGAAAACAATGTAGCAAGCTGTTGCCTGCAAAATCGGTCTGTCATCTCCAACAGTAATGATCTTTTTTACAGACGATTTGTAATAGTGTAGCCATGGGTGGACTGATGAAGTGTGTGGAATTTAGCTTCATACTGGCTTGTTCCAAAATAGTGTGCAAGTTCTGAGAAGACACAGGAATACTTCAGTGCTTTAGTATTTTTTTTAGTATAAAAATTTGTTTAGTATTCTTACCACAGGCTCAAATAATTCTGAAAAGAATTTCAATACCTGAAATAAAAATTAAAGCATTGTCCTCAACCTGTGAAACCAGTTAATTCAGCTGACCGGTTTGGTATGTTTTTGAAGAATTAAGACACTCTTGTTTTCCCAAAATTTTTCAGGAGTAAATGATTGCACCCTGCAAGGATAAGCAAACGGATGTCTTGATCTTTTTTATCAACTCATACTTTGCCAAAGTTACTTACAGTAATCATTTTTTACTTTTTTTATTTTTATTTTATCTTTGTCTAGGTGATTGTGTAATTGAGCGTGAGTAAACCTTGAATAAACAAGGAGAAAAGGATGTAGGGAGATTGTATTTTATTTTGCAGTTTACTCTTCCATTGATCAAGACAATACACAGGTGTTTCAATAGGCTGTAAACTGAGACAGACATTTTCAAGATGTCTTCTTTATTATAACCACAAAAAAAAAAAAAATCTAGGAGCAGGAAAGATTGAGGACCTCATGGTGCTTTTGTTCAATCCACCCTCTATTCTCAGAGAGCCTGTCCTACACCCCACCCATATACTGAGATCTTGTGTGTCTTGTATAACCACTTTTTACTGGTAATGTCCCTCTGATGCTAAACTGGTTTCACATAATAAGAGCTTTTGGTGCCCTGCTTCGCAGCTTACCGTTCTCTGGTATTCGAATGAAGGTGTGGTCTGAGATTTGATTATTTGAATAACTGTCCTAACTGTTTTGTTCCTTTATAGGAACTAATAGGCAATAAAAATTTTCACTGGAACCAGTTATGCAACCATAGGGGCTTTTTCAATTGGTTACTCACACTATATAGATATAGTTTGAGTAGGGTGTGTTTCTCTGTTTATTTATAATCACTGTTGATTAAACAATAAACAATTCGTAACTTAAACAACTTTTGTAACTTGAACGAAGCGCGTTGATGCGGGTTGTTCTCCCTCCCGCTCTGTTTAATGTGTGTGCCCGCTCTTACGGCAGAATGGATGAAATAGCATTAGACATCCCCTTTAATATAATTTCCATCATGTTCAACTAATATTAAACTGATGTGAAACAGAATCAACTTTATGGACATCCATTTAAAGTGCCTATAACAAATATCACCTAATGCAGATGATCAGTGAAGGCACGTGCACGTCTGCTCAGTCTCACAATTCAGTTTTTTAATTTTACAATTGGCAATTTTTACAACTGTTTTTATAAGCTTTCTGCCTTTCAAGTAACATTAGCAATATTTAGCCTTTGCTTAAATGTTCTTTCCTGCAGATTATCACACAATCACTCTGAATAAAGAGTGATTACTGAAATGCTTTTTTTTGTATTTTAATCTCTTTTTCACAGAACCAATGTTGTGATGAACTATACTGAAACTGAGTCTAAAGTTCAAGAAGCCACCAATGACGACCCATGGGGACCCTCTGGACAGTTAATGGGGAGATCGCCAGGCAAGTTGGGTTTTTTGACGGTTTACTTGTGACTTTACATGTGTTTTTTGTTTTTTTTGATGGTTTACTGTGAACTTTATCTTGGCTCTGAGCCTGTCAACAGTTACACATATTTAAGGCTAAATTTAAGTGCTAAGCTAAGCTTTGCCTATCTTCGGTTTCAATTCAGGGCTACGTTCATGTACGAGCAGTTTCCTGAGGTAATGAATATGCTGTGGACTAGAATGCTGAAAGACAACAAGAAAAACTGGAGAAGAGTTTACAAGGTATGATTTACTGATGACGATACAGGAGTTTTGTTTTGCTGTAATCGGTCCTGAACTTTACTGTCCTTTCTACCTCAGTCTTTACTGCTGCTGGCGTACCTGATTAGAAATGGATCTGAACGGGTGGTCACGAGTGCAAGAGAACACCTGTATGACTTGCGTTCAATTGAAAGCTATCATTGTGTAGGTGAGTTAACTGCACAAAGGCAAGAGCTTATATAAGTTTTCATCTTCCATGTACACTGTTTGATGTCTCAAAGATATTGCAAAGTGATGGATGATTGGGCTTTGTGTTTCAGATGAGAATGGCAAAGATCAGGGTATCAATGTGCGTCAGAAGGTAAAGGAGATGCTAGAGTTTGTCCAGGATGATGACAGATTGAGAGAAGAGAGGAAGAAAGCCAAGAAGAACAGGGACAAGTATATAGGCGTGTCTTCTGACAGTATGTCAGGGTTTCAGATACTGTAAGTCCCTAATTTCCTTTTCTAGATCTTATACATGCACACACACACACACTGTCCTCCCCATCATGTTTATAAAGGTATACAAGGTGTTTTATATCACACAGCAAACACATTTATTCTAAGGAATTTATCTAAAAGGGACTATCTAAAAACAAGGATGTCCCCTGTCTCCTCTCCACTGTTATTATCCTTAAAGGGTTTGCATTGCTAGATGAGTAAACTGTACTTTAGCTCTATTTTGATACCCAGCATAGCTGCTTTTTCACATGACAGCATAAATTATAGTTTTGATGTCCTTGATTGGGAAGGAAAAAATGCAATGCAATGATTTGTAATGGCTGTTTCAGATTTAATTTGGTTTCTTGTTTTAGTTTGACAGTCCTTTTAAAGTTGAATGAAACTATATATATATATATATATATATATATATATATATAGTCTTTTAATGTGATTTTGAGATGGTGGCTTGCAAATTTATCCAGTAATGTAACCACAGTCCAGTCACAGAATATATCTAAGATGAAGCTTTACAGCCTCATCTCACTTCTCTTTACATTGATATTCTGTGTTTGTGTGTGAATCCTATACCTGGTCATATTTCACTCCACCCCCTGAAAAAAATCAAATAAATTTAATAATATTTTTTAATATAATTAAAGTTATTTTGCATAACATTAAGCCTGCATTTTGACAATTACATCTTTAAGCAACCTTCATAAAAAAGAACAATTAAGCATGTTAATTTTCATGACAACTAACGAATGAAAAGAATAATTAAGTATATTAATTACATTATTTATTATAACATGGTAATATTTATAATGAGAATGTTATTTTAGAATAATGGAAATTATTACAAACAACCTCAAAAGAAAACATAGTAATTTGAATTGGGTCAGGAAAAACTGCTTAGTTTTCATAAAAATATATCAGTGAGCTTGGGTGAAATGTGACCCAGAAATGAGATTCACCCTTTTATTCCTTATGGTCATATAGTTATTCTAAATGAAGCTTGACTTTATAATATGTGTTTATAGCATAACACACTGCTATCATGTTTATGCATTCTGCAGCGGAGGACAAGTTTGATTTCAAAGAATCAAACTCAAAATGGGATGAAGACTGGGACAAAAGCAAGGGGGCTTTCCCTTTCAGTGAGAAACTGGGAGAAATCAGCGATAAGATTGGAAGCACCATTGATGACACAATCAACATGTTCCGCAAAAAAGACAGGGACGACTCACCCTGACAGATTCAGGTCAGGACCCCCAGGCCGTCTCACCTTCCTGTCTTAGATCACCTGGAAACACCTTTTCTCTTTGTTTTTTGTTACACAAATAGCATAAATGTTATAACTAATTAAATGAACATTTTTTTTACTGATTGTGTCTGGACTGATTGTGTTTTGTCTACTTGTACTCAAAGAAAGAACGCATTTTGTTAATCTTACACAAGCGTATGCTTTATCTCTGTATAGTGAGGCAGATGAGGACCGTCGGGAACGCGAAACGGGCAGATGGGGAAATCCGAATTTAAAGATGAAGAGACGGTGACAACAAAAAGCGTCCAGATTGTCCAGGCCACAGAGACCACTGCCACTCGTAAGAGAGGTGTTCCATCCAAAACGATAGACCTGGGAGCAGCTGCACGTTACACTGGCGATAAACCCTCCACCGACTCAAACACAAGCCAGGTAGAGAGAAACAATACTAGCACTAGTCTTTTTCTGTGTAATTAAACCTCTCAAGCACTTGGACTAGTCAAATATGCAACTTCAACAAGAGGTTTGTTAGTAAATAGCACACAAATTAAATTTACTCTACACTTACTCTAAAAAAACTTACTCTACACTGACATCTTGTGGTAGATGTTAAGAATGTTTTCAGTTTGTCCTCTCTTTGTTGCTGTAGACCACATCAGCAGTGAACCAGCCCAGTTCTGGTCTGGTGGACTTGTTCTTGGCAGATCCTGTACCTGCTCAACCAGCCTCCAAAGGTGACCGTTTTAACATCTTTAGGTTTTGGCAGAGGAAAATATTTTAGAGTTTTTTTAATTCGCATTTATTTGCTTTGTGGTTCAGCTGCTACCTCAACAATTGCACACGCAAGAACAATTCACTGTGGCGATGCTTGGAAGTAGAAATATTGAAGGGTTCATCCGTATTAGAATTAGAGTTGCACCAACTAGTCGATTAGTTTTGCCCCACTAAAAGTACTAAAGTTAAAAATAAATCCAAAGAGTGCTTTATGTTCACAAAACATGTTTTAAGCTGACCATACCAATACTGCTGACATCTGAGATGGTCTGTGTTCAAGACAAAAAAATCAAACCATCTTGAATGTATGCTCAATTATCGCCCTGAAAGACGTGACAGAAACTACAAGCAAGCAGGACATGACTGTTTTTGAAATATTAGCAAGCAGCATGACTCTTGAACTATCCTACAACACATAATTGAACTTTTCATGAATAGAAGAATGCTTATGAGTCATTTGCATAAGGTAAACATTTCTATCAATCAATTTTTGTTGTATTAATACTAATTTTAAGTAGTCGGTAGGGATGTGACGGTGAGGATATTTCCCACCGGATAATCAACATGTGACAACACCTACTGGTGTCAGCGGCTTTTTTTATTGCTAATTTAAAGGCAAATGTAAAATACGCGCGTCCGCACAGGTATTCAGGTATTCACACTGTTTTGTTGTTGTGTTTTTCTTTTAAAATAATAATCTAAGCTAATGAACTAACCAATAAAGCAATCCACCCGAATTTGCGCTAATTTGAAAACAACACTAAAATGCATTTCAAGCAAAAATAATATTCGTAGATAGCTGGGTATTATTCGATTATTTTTCGAAAATCACACCAGTTCCCCACATGCATGCACACATGCAAGTATAGGCTACACACCAGAGCATGTGAGCAAATAGGAGCGATGTGACGCTAAATAGCTTTAAAAACTTAAACATATTTATATGTTTAATAATTTTTTTTTCATCTATGTTGATTCTATAAAAAGGAACCTCATGAGATGAGTAAGATAGGATCATAAGATGCCCAATATATATTTTTTTAAAGACAATAATCGCACAACCAATTCTATAATAAAATCAACTAATCGAATATTCGAAAATCGTGACTCATCCCTTGAATAGAGCAAGCATTTTTCCATTGGAATGAACTGAAATGCTTTCCCTGTTCTGCTCGCTCTGCACCCGTGGACACGTGCAGCTGTGCGCATTAGTTTCAAATTAGCGCCAATTTGGGGCGAGTGCTTTACCAAGCATTATCCTATTATTCCTAAAGGGTAACTAAACCCTAAAACAACTTTTTTTTTAGTTAATGATCTGTAAGACTGGGGCTTTACTAATGCTGTTCATTGATTTCAAGTAATTTGTTTGACATTTGGGTATAAAGGGTTGTGTACAAAACAGTCCAAATACAAATTCTCTTTACATTTCGCTTTGACACCAAATATTCCACAATCACCTTGTTAGTCAGATCCTCACTCTTGTGATGATTGAAATCTGACTCGCTGCTACTGATCTGTGCTGCAATTCTCGCGATATATTTAAAAAATCAAATCGAGTGATGTAGCCAGTGTTGCTTCTGAACACCGGTAACACAGACTATCGTATAAAGTCTAGTAGTCGTGCAAGCTTTAGTTGATGTTCATGAAGAGTGAAAGTAATAAGTGAAAGTAGCTAGAAGCCTTATGCCTTTAGTTTGGCAGCGTGGATGTATCCCACTGAAAAGAAGGGGTGTACAGTGAAGTTTAGCATATGCACTCTCCTGCGCTCCTGCTGCCTGCTGAAGCATTTAGTCACTGTGGCCAGATGTCAAAGCAGTCCCTGGTGGGTGTGTAGTGCTGAGCAGATGTTTAGCTCTCCTCCTAACTGTCCTGCTCCCTCTTCCACCATTCAAACAGCTGCATCTTTCCTCCTCTACATAACTCCAGCCACAGGCTGCTGGAATGTAACGTGAGTTACACACAGAGAGTGTGTATGTCCATTACAGATGCCAACAGATGTTTCTTATTTGTACTTTCTCCATTTTTGTCTTTTTCTTTAGGAAATTAGTTAGGAATTGATATGTTTTGCAAATCTAGAATGTCATGATTGAACCACTCTCTTTCATTTTAGGTTTACAATCTGACCTGATTGGAGGTTTTGCTGATTTCTCTTCTTCTGCAGCTGCAGCCACTCTTCCATCATCACCTGGTAGGTTTATATAACCTCTTAACACACTATCAGGTCAAAAATTAAACCTGAAACTCTTTATTGTTTTTATATCTTCTTACTACAACTCACACTACTGTTTAAATGTTTGGGTCAGGAAAACATTATTAGTTTTATTCTGCATTGCCTCGTTAAATTGATAAAAAGTGACTGTAAAAACTTCAATTTCAAATAAATATTTCAAATAAATGCTATTCTTTTTTAACTTTCTATACATCAAAGAAATCTGACAAAAGTATTATGGTTTCCATCAAAATAATAAGCAGGCCAACTGTTTTCAACTTTGATAATAATAAAGAAATATGTATTGAGCGACAAATCAGCTTTTGAATAATTTCTGAAAGATATGTGACACTGAAAAACTGAGTAATGTTGCTGAAAATTCAGCTTTGCATCACAGGAATAAATTACATTTTAAAATATATTCAAATAAAAAAATATTATTGTAATAATATATAGCAAGTTTGTTTCACTGTATTTTTTTTGATCAAATAAACGTAGCCTTGGTGAGCATGATATATTTATTTATTTATTTATTTATTTATTTTCATTTCAAAACCTTAAAAAAACTAAAAATAATCATACCAACCCCAAACATTTGAATGGTATTTTTAAAACTGACTTGTCCGTGTGTTTCCTAAATGACAAGTCAGTTCATTGGTCTCAAGAAAACTATAATTAGGCAGGTTTTGGGTTCACATAACCCTAATCCAACATGTTTCTAAAGGCTACACAAGACAGAAACAGCTGGACATAGTGGAACTGAATGGAACAGAGCACTGAGGTCCTGTGACATACTTTTAGAAGTTGATTCCAACTTATAAATATAAATCTATAACAAACAAAATATGCTATGTCCAAATACATCCATCTGAATGTGCATAGATTTAACAGTAGTGCTTTGAAGGAGATGAGAAGGTTTTAACAGTCTAGCACAATATTTAAAGCGCCCTTACTAATATTATCAGAACTAGTAACCAGCAAATCTGGATACATTTGTAGAACTTAGTTATTGATTAGTCAACCATCATGACAGTAACCATATTGCTCTTTAAAATATACATTTTTGTTCCTCTAAAATGTACTTTTTTTTTCTACTTAAACTCGCATGTTAAAATGAAATCCTTAAGGGAGTACAACTTGAAAGACATAAAGTGGGTATATGTGTGTGTTTTTTATATGATTATTTAAATATAGTTCTGGGAATATAACAGAAGGCAGTCTTTTTTCCTGGCTGGACCAGAGATTGCTATCCTCAGCTGCCTGTTTATGAATACTCCAAGCAGAAAGCTCTTAAATAGTGAAAGGAGGAGGCAGCCATATGGTGGGCTGCTGTGCTAAAAGCTAATGAGCAAAGACACATTTCAGCTCTTGTTGGGTGTGACACATTCCCCTCTGCATTTCTGGGACAGAGCTGAAGTGACTGAGAGTCTGAGATTCATTTGATATTAATCCTTCTTCAGTGCCCTGATCATTTCATTACTGGTTCTCTTACATTTCTATATTTTTGTGCTGCTCATTTGCATGCAAATCCTCTGTTTTATTTGCTAAATGATAAAGCCTGATGTTAAGCAATATGTTGCATTAGTGCAGTTAAGGCACAAATTTGCCTTTTGATCAAAACGCTTCAGAGCTATTACAGCTTCCTTCTGTGATACTTGAGCTCTCTATAATATTTGTGCTCCTCTGCGCACCATTTCATCAGAGACTTTTGTGTTTCCTCAGCCCCAGCGTCTAGTGGAAATGGAGACTTTGGGGATTGGAACGCTTTTCCTGCAGCCCAACCAGTCGTCCCAGCAGCCCAGCCTGTCAACCCTGTAGGAATTGACCTTTTCTCAGGTCTGCAGGTGGCCCCTGCTCCTGCATCCATGGCACCCTCATCTGAGCTTTTTGACCTTATGGGCCCCTCCCAGACCGCTTAACTTCAGCACCTCCCAAAGCATGAACTTCTCCATGACCACCTCTCAGACCATTGGCATGCCAACGTCCAAATCACAGGTGCCTGCTAGCTTTGAGATTTTCCTCAATGTATCTATCTATATAATATGAAGAAAGAGTACTCCATACATCATACAATCATGCTCTTTTAGTTCAGGACATCCATGAAATGCTTTAAAGGGGTCATGAACTGGCTTTTTAAATTTTATTATATTGTTGTCTGAGGTCAACTTATGACGTTCGCTTGGTTTTTGCATTCAAAAACATCAAAATGAATAAGTAATAGGCTATTTTGTACCCAAGTTTTGAGCCTAGCTGAAAAACAGTCGGTTTTTATGGGCGTGTCGCACTGAAGACTTGGAAATAAATGCCCACTGCTGCGAGTGAACAACAGTTTTGCATATTATAATGAGTTTAACTCACCCGTCGGTGCACGTGGGGAAAAGCGTCCAATGTTGTAAAATGGCAACCGGATTCGCCCCATACGCGTTCGACCCAGAGTCCGTGTGTTGCATCATTCCAGTCAGATCCAATATCAGACGGCACAGCACGTTCTTTACTCTTAATCGGTTTGCAAATCCAGTCTTGTTTACAAAACAATCCTCAGTGAAATGAAGCGAACAGACGGACGATGTTTTACCTCATCAGCTGGAACGTCATTAAAAATAAAGTTTATCCATGCAGTCTTATTGGAATCCAGGAAGCTTATGTAGCGACTGCTCTTCCACAACCAGGCACTGCACAATATTTTGTATTGCCGGTAGCTCGATTCGGTTTGTCATCACGAGGTAGGCATGTATGTTACTTCTATGCGTGTAATGCGTGAATCGGTGGGCGGGGCTAAACCGGCCGTGTTGAAGCAGGCGTTGATCTTCGTCTGCGGGGTGGTGTTTTATCCTCTTTGACGTCATAGTTTCCCACTTTGAAAAACAAGTCGTTTGCTGAGCCTGGTGTTAATAAAAGCTTTTATTGGACTAACAAGGACGTTTTCAGTTCTGAAATTTACAGGATATTCTTATAATATCATGACCTCTTAAAAGCCAAAAGCTCAAGGAAAATTTAGATTTCTCAGTTCATCACCCCTTTAAAGAGCACAGTTTTCTTTCCCACTTCTATTTGTTATTGAAGCTCCAGTTGAGCTTGTTAATTGTTTTTTAATAAGTAGCAGCTTTTAGTTTACATCAACCAAACTATGATTTTCTACTTGCAGGTGGTACTTACAATTTAATTTTAATGGATGACAACTGACATTACGTCCTTGCATTCAAGATGAGTCATCAGTATTTTTGGTTCATTTTCTGAGAAGAGAAAAATGAAAAACATTACCGTTCAAATGTTTGGGGTTAGATATATATAAAAATTTTTGCATTAAATTGATTATAAGTGACAGTTAAAGTATCCCATAAAAATATTAAGCTGTTTTTAACATTGATAATAATTATAAAGCAGCAAATTCAGCAGCAAATCAGCATATTAGAATGTAGGAAGACTGGAGAATGGTGAAAGGTGCAGAAAATCCAGCTTTGCCATCTCAGGAATAAATAACATTTAAAAATGTATTGAAATTAAACACAGTTCTTTTAAATTGCAATAATATATTAAAATTGTACCGTTTTCAATCAAATAAATGCAGCCTGGGTGAGCAGAAGATACCTCTTTCCAAAACATTCAAAAAATCTTTTGAATAGTAGTTTACATTTTAAATGTCTATATTGACTGGAAGATAATTTAGTCAAATTTTAGAATACAAAAATTGCCTCAGTGCTAATAGACTTATAAAACCCCACAAAAATAATACATGTAGGCCATCAAACATTTATTAGGCAGAGTCATTGTACACATTATAGTTTTAGCCTAACTTACAAATTTGTACCTACGCATTTTATTAGGTATCTCACCCAATTTAATAGACTTTGGTATTTTGCCATCCTTCAATGTTATGTTTACAGCACAAAGAATCAAGATGAAACCTAGTGATGTAGAGCCTATATTGCACATAGATGTGGTTTTCATTCAGATCCCCCATCTGTGGAGTACTTAATGCAGCTCATCTGAGTGGAACTGCACACTAAACACTATTTACGCAAGAAAAGACGATTCTGGCCGAGGTTCAGAGCCAGCGGTTTAGAGTGCAGGCAACATGAAAGCGAAACGAGCGAGGGTTAACACGCAGCATCGGCACAATTTTCCACCCACCCCTCCTCATTACCCATCAACCCCGGTCCCCTTGGGATGCCCATCACAGAGAATGGCAGAATGAGGAGGAACAAGTTTAAGTCAGAAAACCATTAAATTGAAACAAAAGCCTTGCACAGAGATAATATTTGCATGCTAAAAGCCTGACCTACTTTAAAATGGCAAGTTTTGTTTGGCTAAAGAAAAAAGCGCACCCCCCACCCTATAATTAGAGGGACTTGAGATGCATTTTAACATGCTGAAATAATTTTAGGGGAAGACAATGCCTCTCAACCAGCATTTCTTGAGTCTTGATAACCCTGAAAGACCACAGTGCAATGTTCTGGAGTATTAATACTGCCTTTCATCTTCTCTGACTTGTGTCATTCTGCCATTGGCAAACATTCATGGCCATCGGAGAATTTTAATTACCATGCATGAATTGCAGCAGAACAGTATCATCTCAACAAAATCAGAAGAAACATTGTTTTTGATCATATTGGTGCTGTCATAAATGGTTTGTCCTAAAACTGACTGCCTTTTCTTTTGGTTTTTGCAGCCACTGCAGACTATGGGGGCCCCACTGATGCCCCAGCAACCGATGGCCCAGAAGCCCAATCCCAAAGTGTCTGTGCCTTCCACCTGGTCCAACTCTAATGTAGACATAAGCTTGGACTTCCTTGGCCCTGGCATGCAACCACCCAAACCTTCTCAACCCACACTCAACATGATGCAGCATGGTAAGCATATATACATGGGCCAGTCCTGCTCCTGAATGGCCACTGTCCAGCAGAGTTTAACTCCAACCCAAATTAAACAGACTTGACCCAGCTAATCATGGCATGATCTTACTAGGCATACTAGAAACTTCCAGGTAGGTTTGTTGATGCAAGTTGGAGCTAAACTCTGCAGGACTATGTTTGGACACCCCTGATATAGACACTGATGTTGAGTGTCTGGGAAAGGATTGAATCAGTCAGTTAAAAGAGTCTGTATGGGATGAGGAAAAGTTAAAATGAGAAGGCAATGATGTATAAAAACTAGAATGAGATGTTTATTTTCTTATTCTTTTTGTTATATTTTTCCTCTTTAGTTTTTAAAAGGTGCTAATGCTAAATAAAGCTTTATGGTATAAAACGGAAATTTAGGATATTTTATCAAAATCAAGAACCTTGCTGTTAGTTCGAAACCTTATGGCATTTTCATTTAATATGTTCACATTTTTCCAAATAAGATAAAAAAAACATTCATAGCATAGACAGTAAATAGATTTTATAATGTTAAAAAATGTTCCATTTTAAATAAATGTTGTTTTGTTTTACTTTGTATTCAAGAATCCTGGCAAAAACTGGTTTCTACTAAAATAGATCAAATTTTTTGATCAAATAAATGCAACCTTTGTCAGCATAAGAGACTTCTTTCAAAAACATTTTTAAAAATTGTATCATTCCAAAACATTTGAACAGTACTGTATTAAAAAACAAAAAAACAAACACATTTACACATTTAATCAGTTTGACATTTTATACACCAAAAACAATTTTAAAAAGTTTTGGATTATTTTAAAGAGCACCTATTATGGCATTTAAAATGTTCCTAATATTGTTCTGGAGTCCCCAACAACAGTTTTACTTGAATGCAATGACAAAAAAACACTTTTGATGTCTTATAATATGCATTTATTTTTACCTGATATACTCACCTAACTTCCTCAAATTATTCGTACAACGACATCATTTTTCCAAACCACTCCTTTGCGTGACGCTAATCGGCGGTGATTGGTCAGATGACCCAGTCAGTTATTGTTTGTTAGCATAACACATAAACATTTTGATAAAGCACTGCAGTACTACAAGAGCGCTCTATTCTTCATGACAACTCCAATGACGCGACAAAACATTTCACATATTTAAAAAAAAATTGACATTGGAGACCTAGAAGCTGCAGCTGAGCGTAACTTACACACACACACACACACACACACACACACACACACACACACACACACACACACACACACACACACACACACACACACACACACACACACACACACACACACTTATTGCACCTTCCTTCCTCTCGCCCAGACGCTACAAAACCCATAAAATCAACAGTTATTAATAATACTTACAGGTTGTGATTCGGAGGAAGAAAGCTGATCCATATACACTGGATACTGAGCCCTCCTTCAGGAACAACCGGCTCTGTGAATCCACATTTGAATTCGCCATTAAAATGATGATAACACAATCGGGCTATACTGTTGTGGTATTGTTGCAAATATGAACTCTAACCACCGATTCTTCACATGCTCAAGTGGCTGAACTATCTCTTAAATTGTAGAACATAGCGTCTTCTCAACATGATGCTATTCAGCTGAAGTATTTGAAAGTGTTCTAGACTTCAAGTTTACACTTCCGCCTGTGCGCGCAGTAACTGGGCGCGGCCAATACATGTACCTACGTCACTACAAAACAGCTAACGACTCATTCCAAAAACAATTCATTTCATAGACTCAGAGTCGACTCTCACTTTTGAAAGACAATAACTTTATATACGGTGCACTTTCAGATATAAATCTTTGCAGGATGTTTTCTTTCCCTATAGTCCGTAGTTATAGTCCACACTACATGAACAGTCATTTTCAAAAATTCATGATAAGGGGCTCTTTAATGAATTGTCAGCCCTTATTTTATTTTTTTATTTTTCTGTATCCTGCAATAGGAGTTCCGACTCCTGTCAATATGATGACTCAGGGCTTTGCTGGAATGAACCTGGGCATGCAGGCTGCCACTCCAATGGTCAGACCGCCCACCAACACCATGATGGGAGGAATGAACATGGGGATGCAGCAGGGCATGATGGGTAATGTCATGACCATGCCACCCATGGGAGGGATGCCAGTCAATCAAGGCATGATGGGAATGAATATGAACATGGGTATGTCTACAGCTGCCATGGGGATGCCAGGAAGCATGGGTACTGGAATGGGGATGAACCCTGCCATGGGACAGCCTAAACAAGATGCCTTTGCAGATTTTGCCAACTTTGGGAAATGAATTGCAAAGTATTAAGTGAACAATCTTTCAGGAGAAGTGACCATGAAGAAGCTATGAAGAGCTAGAAGACAAAGACTACTTGAAAGATGTCAAATAAAGCCTCACAGGAAATGTTTGTTCAAATGATGCTGATGTTCAACTGGATGATTATATTATTTTTCAATATTCTTCTGATCAGCTGCACCAAGGAGCCCTGTTGAGGGTGGCTGGTTTGTTCTGAGAATCATTTCAGTCATTGCACACACACACTCACGCACGTCCCACGTTTCCATGGCGTCGGGAGATCGCTTTAAGGAATGTGATGATAGTGAATGACTCTGATTGGCCTTATCCTCTTATATAGCTTGTTAATTTAACCCAGGAAATATTTGGGTTTCTAATACTGTAGAAAAATCCTAATAATCCATTCTGGCCTTTCCTCTACTCTGCCTTAAGATGATAACCTGTAAATATTTTTTGCGCGCAGACAATAAGTTATTGAGTTCCATGATTAACGAATTATGACGGTGAGGATTTTTGTACGGAGTAAAGCTTGTGATCACTTTGCCATTTTGTATTTGATTTTAACCATTTTCTGAAGAGAATGAAGTACTCTAAAATCAAGATGATAGAATTAAAACTCCAAATCAAAACCTTTGTGGCCTTAAATAGTAAATGTGTAATCTGATCTACTTTGCATCTTTATGAAAATTTGTCTTTAGAACACATGGTGCCTGTAAGCCTTCCTAAAATAAATTCTTTATATAATATGAAAAGTACAGTATTTATTAAAGGTACTGTTAAAGGAGATACATATAGAGTGGTCTACATATATGCATACACTTTTTTTGTTTTTGCATGGTTAACTTATAAGGAAGAGTGGGTAACTAAAGGATATATATCTGAACCCGATATGGGTTCATATTTGTATGCAGGTCTGCTCATGCTGAGTGTAGGGTGAGGCTGTGTGTTTGTAAACCCTGGTAGCACTGAGTTGGATGCTGTATCCAGAGGACCATCACTGTATTGTCAATATCATGTTTCTGCTGACGCTAACCAAGCCCCTCTCTTCCATTCCTGAGGCGTTTTACAAGCAGAATGACCAAATTCTTCCTTTCTTGTTTCTTTCTTTTGTCCCCGACGGGTTGGTTTAGTTTTTTTTTTATAGTCAGGTCTGTTTGGTTGGGGAGTGTTACTGGAAACACTATATGTTTATGCAAATCTACAGCAAGCAACAAAAAAAACAAAACAAAATATTTCTTCCACTGAGAATGTTTAATGTTTTCAATTTCATACAATGACTTGATTGTACTTATGATCTTTTATGAATGACAATAAAGAGTTGATTTCTATTTTGATTGGTATGCTTGTTTTTATCCCCTAATCAATCTCATGTCTTAAAAATAGTCTGTTCTCTGTTCTTCAAGGACCTGGCTTCCAATGTTAACTTTGCTGCATTATTAGGATGAAAGCAGTGCAGCCACATGTCCCATTCCACTGAACTTTTTAATGAATACGTCAGATTAACTGAGAAGGAAACTGGCTACAGTTTCCAGTGTTTATGTATACATTATGCTCGAAGCAGAATGATTCTGTATCCTACAATTACATTCTCATATCTATTTTCTATCTGAAAACATGTTCCCCTAGCCAGTGCCAATAATCATTTTATGAATATGCAAGAAAACATTGGACTTTTCCCTCGTAAATATAGAATGGTTAAAGATAAGATTTTCATGGCTTGATTATTTGTATAAAGAAATGTAGAACAAGTTTTAAAGCATAACATGATATAAAGCATTTTATATGTACATGTAACCAAGTAAAATCACAAGAATTCTAAGATTTAAATAAGTGAAGAGAAAGTGTTTTCATACTTTCATGATGTGAGAAATGTAAGGCTAAAATATGCAGAAAGGGGGAACTAAAATTCAAACATGTCAAGACAAAAAGCCTTGAGTGCCACATACAATTTCCAACCTCAAAAAGCTCAATTTACCCATTTGTACCATTTTATGAATTCCATGGAGAAATCCAAACACAATTTTTACTCTAAAAGAGATAAATATCAAATAGAACAGTTTTCAGTTTGACATTAAAATAAGAGTGTATTGAAGAGCCTAGAGTTTTAGTGAGATTGATAAATTACTTTCATTTTAACCAAGCAGTGAAATGAAAATCAGTAATGATTTGTTAAATCTATTTGCATTTCCCCCTTAAAAATGTATAAAATGTTTAACAAAAGAAGGCGAAATGTCCAATGTCAAAGCTTACAACTTACTTCCCCCTAGTGGTCATTCAAAACAAAAACAAATAGTGTGTGGAGTATGTGACATCAGCTCATAAATCAACCAAAATTAAGGATTTTTTTTTAACATTAACACATTATTTTCACTTGTTGATATATCAATATGATATACTCATATTATGAAACCTTTCATGGAGACTTATATTTATACTTTAATATTTCATAAGGACAGTATTTAGTCCTGTTGTACATTTACAAGAAGTACGTTTTCTCCTCGTATAAAAAGCTGATTGACATGACGCGTGTGCACTCTCCCATACTTCACTTTAGGCTTGCTTTCAGATTGTTGCGTCACTTTTGATGTACTCCTGTCTTTCTCAGAGAGTTCCTGGGTATGTTTGGGGTCGGTTCTACTCTTGGTTTGGTCTCGGAGTTGAGATGAACTACTGTGTGGGTCTGGCTTTAAGAGGTTATCTCCCCCTTTCCTCTCAACCGCACTGAGGGCCACAGTCTCTTGAACTTTCAGTTTTTCAAATAGCTGTAATAAAAAGAAAATTAATTGGATTTCCAAACGATATAATTATATTACAGAGTGTAAACCATAGACGTAAACATACAGTATAAACCACTGTACAAAAAGTTTATTTTTCTATTATAATAACCAATCAAGATTTGATATGGTATTCAGGTCGGTGTATATTAAAACATTCAAAACAATTACCCTTGTGACAGTAAGAGCTTTCTCGTGATAAAGAGCTTGTCCCAAAAGAGTGTCCCTGTACGTTTCATCCACATCCACCATCGCCTGGCACCAAAAGGATCCGGAGGATGGAATAAAAAAATTAATAAATATTTATTAGTAACGATAATATTAAATAAAGGCGCTTTAATACTTACCAGGTTCCAGAACTTATCAAATGCCACCACAAAGCCAGAACACACCCCCGGAGCCCTTTAAAGGTCCGGATGTGAACTTTGACTCTGATTTTCTCCTGGACGCACCTATTGAGCTCTCCTAATGGACTGCCTGTATGCACTGCAAAGATAGACACAACCTAGTGAGCTACCTATCTAGACAGCACGAAGAATAACTCACCTAGCACTTTTCGCTCAGAATCCACAGTTCAGTGTTAACTGTCCTCTAACATAGACATTAAAGAGAGAAACGCACGTGGCATTCTGGTAAGCACATTTTT
Organism: Hybognathus amarus; assembly: GCA_030378365.1. Classification (NCBI taxonomy): domain Eukaryota; kingdom Metazoa; phylum Chordata; class Actinopteri; order Cypriniformes; family Leuciscidae; genus Hybognathus; species Hybognathus amarus. The sequence goes on along the minus strand of JAQIUQ010007690.1, from coordinate 73,970 downwards.
GGCCGTTTTTCGCTGTCGAGGCGGTCGCTTGACTCCGCTTCCTTCTCCCTCCTCCTCAACCGGGTTGTGTACCATGAGTTTCTTCAGCCTCTCTATCCTCTCTGGGTCTGCTTTACCTTTCTGTGCTTTTCGGAGTCTTTTCTCCACATTTTCTGGTTTCGCTCGGCCTCGACCGCCTTTCATAAAGCTCTCATATTCTGCTATGTTATTAAAGCACTTGATATTAGGGTAAGGCAACGGCACTTTCGGGGAATATAGAGCGAGTAAGGGGTCAAACTTATCCGAACTGATATCCAACTTAGTTTCGACATCATCTTCGCCAGTCTCTAGCTTTTGGCCAGGGGTCTCGGTAGTGGTTTGCTGTTCAGATGTTAGGGAAGGTGCAGAACAGCGCTCACTTTCCGACTCTCTCTCACTCTCCTCCATTTTTGAATGAGCGGTAGAGAGACGGCCGGAGAATCATGGGTAACTTTTCAGTGTGTGAAGCTACAGACGAAAACCATCGATGACGTATACACTACTAAATACTAAAATACTTTTACTGGTGAAATAGTTATAGTTAAAACTAGTTGCATGTAACATTTATATTTTATAATAAAAACATTAAATCATTTTGTATAAATCATATAGTGCCAATGCGACATTTCTCATTTTTATTTAGTTTATGCATTAAGTAACTAAAACGGAAATAAATTAAAAACTTTTTTATAGATTTTTTTTATATTTACATAAAAAAACAATAACTAAAACACAACAGTATTAAAACTTTAACTAATATTAAAATAACAACAGAAAATATAAAATAAAAGCTAATTCAAAAGATTAATAAAAACTATAATAACTCAAATAAACTAAAATAAGGGTGATATATACGTGTGTGTTTTTCCTCCTATGGGTATTAAAAAAATAATAATAATAGTAGTAGTAATAATAATAATAGATCATTAAAATGTTTTTCCCAGAACAGAACATGCTGCTTCCTCTTTCGTCTTCCTCCTCGTCAGTAGGTGGCAGAACACACTTGTATATACAAGCTAAACATACTACATGTAGAAGTGTGTGTTCGTCATGTATTGTCCTAAAGGAAAACACTCCCGTATCGCATATACGTTTTAAAAATTCACACATTGGTCTTCACTTACAGAGAATCAATAAACCATTCAAGTGGTTGTCTTGGAAGATATTTTAAGGACGCTTTCGATGTTATATCACGGTGCTCCGGAGAAGGTTTGCTGTACTATCCATCATAGAAATATGTTGTGTGAAAAATACACGAAGATTATGAAATAGTTTGTATTCCTTAAAGATTTAATTATATACATTTACTGGCATGGATTAATGAACAACTGTTGATATCAAGAGAATGTCAATGGATCAATAAAGCAAACATGATGGTGCGTCAAGGCAGCAGTGTAACGCGGACGTGGGGACTTTGCCATTACTCTGGACATTTCTGTAAGAAACTTTTCATCTTAACAAGAAGTAGATGCTAATATTATGAATTTTATCATATTAAAATTATATTTTAAGATATTTTATTTATATATACACTGTATTAACACAATACAATACATTTCTGGATAATAACATTAATGAATACTATTTTTACTAGGTTGTCAGTAGAAATGGAGTTCCCAGAACATGGTCAGCAGCTCTTGGCCAGCCTGCGCTCTCAGCGTCTGCAAGGTTTCCTGTGTGACTGCACCGTGCAGGTCGGCCCGACTCGTTTCAGAGCCCACCGTGCAGTGTTAGCCTCTTTCTCTCCTTTTTCCATATGTTTTACTCCGATCAGTCAATAGGAAATACCAGCACAGTCAATGGAGGGCCACAGAGAGACACAGTCACTATTAATGGAGATATCGTGACCCCGCAAGCCTTCGGACTGCTTCTTGATTTCATGTATGAAGGAGTACTACAATTAGCAACCCACCCCCTCCCGAGGGACGTGCTCGCCGCAGCCAGCTTCTTACATATGAATGATGTAGTGCGAGTTTGTAAGAAAAGACTTCAGGGCCGAGGATTGGCTGAGGCGGATAGCACTAGAGTAGAAGTTGGAGCAAATGAGCCTGCTAAACCTGGAGGGCTTGATGGCTCACTTAGAAAAGATGTACCTGGCGCAGAAACAGGAAGAGATGGAGGAGTAGAACATTGTCATCAGTCGAGCCAACAATTGTCACTTTATATCAATACCAAGACTGAAACACAAGCAGGGATGGCTAACCTCCTCACACACAGCGTGGAGAGGTCAGAGATGGCAGACACCACCCAACCAGGAATGGACTCGCTACCAGCTGTTAGTAATTCTTGTTCAGGACCATCCACGTATCGTTCATCGCCTAGACCTGACAAAACAAGAATATCGGGCACGGTCTGCTAGCCTTGAGTCTGCACTTTCAAGTCCGTGTAGTACAACAGAACTAATTCAGACAGACACTCAACCTGTTGTAGCCACTGCCGTGGCTCTGAGCAGTGTGGACAACACCACCGCTGCCCAAGAACTTGAACCTAGTGTTTTCATGCCGACTCAAATACTAAAACCCCAAGTTCAGAATACAAGTTCTGGGAATCCAGGCTCATCACAGCACACTCAGAGCCAAAACGAAAGGAGACATGAAAACACTTCATCCAATAAAAATAGGATGCAAAATAAGCATAAACTTTTACAAAACTCTAGGGGAGGAAGTCTTTCACAAACGTCAGGGGAGGAAAATGAAGTGAGCTTTGAAGTGAAAGTAGAGGCCATTGTGATTTCTGATGAAGAGTCTGATGACACAGACGAGACGGTGGGAATGGATAATGGCCAAAGAATAAATGAAGATTTAGACGATGGGGACGATTATGACGACAGCAACCGTGATGTCGAGGAGCTTACTGATACTCAATTTATAACAGCACACCCATTAATTCATCTTCCCCATCAAGAACCCATTTCTTTCCCTCCTTCACCGCAAGGTACAAATCCTTCTGCAGCCGAAACCGCTGGCTTGCCGTCATCCCTTTTTCCTGCCAATTCCCACTCGGAGCAACAGACCATGTACCTCGAGGATTTTCACGACTCCCTTGGGAGTTACATGGAGGATGTGCCTACTTGTGTCACTTGCGGAAAGACCTTTTCCTGTGCTTACACCTTGAGGAGACACGCCATTGTGCACACCAGGGAGCGGCCGTATGAGTGCAGCTACTGTTACCGCAGTTACACACAGTCTGGAGACTTGTACAGGCACATCAGAAAGGCACATGATCACGACCTGCCAGTCAAACGCAGCAGAGTCTGAGTCGGACCCTCCACCACCATCACCGCCGCCTCCTCATCCTCCTCCCCCCTGACGTAGCCATTGATTGTGGTCCAATCTTTTTTATCTGGTCATTTAAAAAATTGCCACGTCTATACATTTGTGGCTCATCCTTCAAAACAGTAAACGCTCTGAAAAGGATTCCACCTGACTGATCCATGCCATATACAAACAGAACCAATGTAACAAAAACAAGGTTTTTGTTGTTCATTCACTAGTTGTACATGTCCTTGATATTTGTATTGCACAACCGGGTTTTAATCTTCAATGGTAAATAGTTTTTATAAAAAGAAAGCTAAATTCAACTTGACCAAGATTGGTTCCAGCACACAGACCTAGTATATTGAAACCTTTTAATAATTGATTCCCATTATTGATGGTGTTTTGCATTTTTAAAATGTTATTTTTGTCCCTTAGGGCGTACTGTTGCTGGTATATCAAGAAATTAGCATTAAAGTCCCCCTATTATGCTTTTAGAAAATTACTTTACCTATTTCACTTCCTGTTATATACCTATGTACTGTAACATATTTTGCATACTGCCAGACTATAGTCTTCATTGGCTGCCTGTGAACGACATCTATTTTGTCCTCCCCTCCAACACTGTAGTTGTAGCTGAGGCCTTGAAAAGTTTGGTTCGTGTTGTCGACATAACGAGAAGACGCTGTTTTTAGCTCTGCAAATCAACTTTACATGCACTTTAAAAGGATCTGGACTTGCGCTGGAACTGACACAGAAAAACCTATGCCATTGTTCGTATCACTGTGTATCAAGCTGTGAGGAAGCCTCCAGAGCTGAAATTAGTATATGGTAATAGGCATTTTGTTTCTGATGTGCACGGTAAGTGGTAGACCAATCACAACAGACTGGGCCATCTGGCCAATCAGTGCAGAGTAGGCTTGTGGAAAGGAGGGGTTTAGAGAGACTGAATCTTCAACTGCACTATTTTCAGACTCCGAGGTGATGTGCAACGCATATTACAAGAAAATGTAAGTGTTTTTGACCTTTAATGCATGTAAATCTGTTGTAGGAGATCTCCAAAACAAATTAGGAACTTTTAAAGTAGCATAATAGGGGCACTTTGAGATTCATTAGAGCAGATAAATGACTCCCACTACAAGGACGAGTTTTTCTGTGTATGTGTTCTGTGCATTTTTGTGTGAGAGTGAAAGATGGTGAAACATTTCTTACAGGTACAATAAATTAAAACCAGCTTTTGGGATCAGTCCATTTATTTGTTAAAATAAAATGTAGAGAACTTCATTCCCATTCAAAAGTTTGGTGTCAGTAAAAAATATATATTTAAATTAAATTCTTTTAGTTGTGAAGGACACTTTAAATTGCTCAAAAGTGACTAAGGACATTTATAATGTAACAATTTGCAATAATTTCTATTTCAAATAAATTTGATTCCTTTTGAACTCTTTGTTCATCAAATAAGCCTAAAACAATTTATGTTTTCTACAAAAACATTTAGCAGAACAAATGTTTACAACATCCATAGTAATGTTTCTTAAGCACCAAATCAGCATATCAGAATTATTTCTAAAGGATCATGTGTCTGAAGACAGTAGAGTAAGGATGCTGAATATTCAGCTTTGCCATAACAGGAATAAATTGCTTTTTTAAAATAAGAGTCATTTTAAATTGTAATAATATTTCACAATGTTACTGTTTTTTAAGATATTTTTGATTAAAAAAATAAATAAATACCATAGTGATCATAAGAGACTTGAATCAGAAATGTAAAAAACATATCACCAACTCCAAAATTTAAAATGGTAGGGTATATCAGATCAAAAAGTATCTATTATTGATAAATAATGGACAAATATATGGTGAAAGTAAAAGTTTGCACAAGGTAAACAATAAAACAAAATTTTAATAGTTAGTCATATTACATTATGACATTCATACTTCAATATCAGTTTGGTGCTCCCAGCCCAGCGAGTTAGTTGTTCTGACTTCCAGCAAAGAATAATTTTCACATTTGTTTTACTGTAACAATTTACTTAAATTGGAAAAGAAGCAGGTATCCACAATAAAAAAGTCCATTATCATTCGTCTACTGGTCTGTGCATCTGCAGAAAGAAGTAATGATTTAGAAGTTAACATTTCAGACATTTTAATTGAATTGAAAATCAGATTCTAATTATGTAAATAATTGGTTATCAAGAGTTACTCACCGCTTCTGCGAGCTGAGGCCATGCCATAGCCATCACAACTCCATCATCAGATGTAGGAGGTGTCTTCAAGTTCCAGTATGTGAAATTATGGAACACTGAAGAAACTTTAACTATTCTATCCTAAAAGCAAATGCCAAAACAATTTATATTAATAATGTGTTATTTAGTAGTTCATATTTGTAAATTTCCAAGAAAAGTGCAGATCATGTCACCTCTTGATCGGACGCAGGCTTTTGGACCTCTTTCAGCACTAGTCCTGTGTATCCTTGTGGACAATGCAATTCCTGACCCTTCAGCCCTCGACCTCTGAATGACACTGTTGTTTCTGCAAAACACAATGTCATTTTTATTGGATGGAGAGCTTTAATGCATTTCATTCTCGAGCTGTGCACTGGTATTTGACTAACCGTGTTTGCGTTCCTTCACAGTGGGATTAAAGAACTTGAAGACTTCAGCAGGTCCATCATGCTCTATTTCACAAGGTAACAGGTGGATTTGTGGTTTATCAGCTTGCTTGAGGGAATCAAGCCGGATAGATGTAACACAGCTGTTCACTGACATCTAGTAAAACAAAGTGTTTTAGGTAGAGGTGACTAGGATTGAACTGTTTTATACTTAAGAGATCAGGGCAACTACAGTATGTTGTCAGGACAAAGATGTTTTCTTTCATTTTTGAGAGGCCAAGTTGTCAGATGCGTTTTAAATGTTATTAAAAAAGAATTGTCCATAACAATGGTTTGTTTTTGTTGTACATTACCTAACATTTTACATTAGGACAGCCGTTTCATTAACTGTTTTGTGTTTCATACTTTGCTGAAAAACCAATTAAAAGCTGTTCCAATGACAAGCCAGGATCTATTATAACAATGTCCGTTATACTTTTCACATTCCTATATTGTTTTTTTTTTCTTTTTTCGAATTGACAATATATCAAGTGCCATGGGAAGAAGGATTACCTATTAATTATGTATAATTTATACCGTTTTATTATTATTAAAAGCAGTTTATATCAATGTTGCCCGAACTGACCCTCTGTAAACCAATATGGTGAAAACAGATATATAATTTCCTACATCTATAACTTCTAATTGCAGATATCTTACCATGCTCGCTTCCCACAATGTTTATAAAGTGTCACGTGGGAAAGCTGCGTTTACTGTGATTGGACGGGAACAATTTCTTCCTCACCAGACGGATGTTTTGCGCGGTAAAACCTCAAGCATTGTGCCATCTACCGTTTCGGTGGTGTAACGTTAGTCGGATGATGACTTGAAAGACAGCATTATTTAATACATTTACAATTACAACGCATATAAAAATCAGAGAGAAACAGGCACACAACAAAACGTTTAATAACCTCTGTTAAATCACATCATTATGCAGCATTCACAAGCGCTCTTTAAGTGCAACACTCATAATGTTCCTACTTAGGAACTCAAAACCAACTAGGAACGACATTTCTTTAACATGAATGTGTGTCCTTTAAAATACTGGTTTGATGAACCCTCGTATGAGTTTGGTAGATAATGAATTAGATCATATATTTTGATAGTTTTTCTAATGCATTCTGTGGAAAATGTTTGTAATTCCGTGTTTAAAAGTGCCGCAGCGTCATGCACAACTCTACAGGTAGACTGCGAACAAATCTTCCCCGTAGCAAAATAATCATGGTTGTATTATATATTATAACGTAAAAGTGTACTAACCATGTTTTTTGTCGAAGTGACTCCCAGTGACTTGTTTAACCATTTGCTTAACCATTTGTTTAAACAGTTTTACTACAATAGGTTATTGTGGTTAGTTTAGCAGTTATACGTTTCTGTGTCTATTTTGATATCTTGCTGGTGTATTAACATGCATTTTTCAGAAAATACCTTCAGTCACAAGGTGTTCTGGACCACATGTACTGTACACAGAAACACTCAGATGGGACTGTAACCCTTCCAGTCGTAACATCTGTTCTGGCACAGCTTGATCTTGTGGCACTAAGGGAACATGTTGCACAGGACAGCTTTTGTGAAATCGTTGATATCCAGGTACATACGCTCTGACTATATAAGAGATGTTGTCACTGAACATGAACATCTGAACCTCGGTATTCTGTATACCTTTTTTAGGCTCCTCCATTATCAAAGAAGGGGAAAGTTAAATCTTTCCATAAGAGGCTTGCAGAGACTGCAAAGTCCTTTCTGGTTTCTAAAGGGGAAACATGGAGTGAGGATCTGGAGAGAGACATTCCTAGCCGATGGCAATGCCATGGAGATCTTGTCCTGTTTAGTGAAGGCTGCTTCTCTAATGCAATATGGAAAGAAATAGGTGGGTGAAAATAAATCTCGCACCCTCTGTAGGTCCAGTTTTGTATAGACAAAATTAGATTGTATATCCTCTATTTACATTTTTATCCCAGAATAATAGTTTCTAGCAACTAAAATGTCTGATTGCATGCGAAATATTTAAATATGATCTTACTTTTTATTTGTTTTAGGATCTGAATTCTGGACTGCTGTTGCCCTGGCGCTGGAAGTCAAACGTTTAGCGCAAATGAAAAAAATTTCCAATGATGGTTACCGCACACCTATAGTGACAATGCTTTTAGGAGACAGCAGCTATGTGACACACATCGATAACCATATTAGGTAACTCATAAGTTGCCTCGATTATTTAAGAATTGCATCTCAATTTATTAAAAGAATATTACAATTAATTAATCTGTCTGAAATTTCAGGTACGAATTTGATGTCACCAAGTGCATGTTCTCCTCTGGGAATATCACAGAGAAGCTCAGAATAGCCTCCTTTAACTGCATTGGAGAGACTGTGGTTGACTTATTTGCAGGTAAAAGCAATGTTGTGTGTTAGTTGGAATGGTTTTTATCACCTGAGATGTATGACCATATTTTACTCCACTGTCCAGGGATTGGCTACTTCACTCTTCCATATCTGGTACATGCTAAGGCTGCTCATGTGCATGCCTGTGAATGGAACCCAGATGCAGTGCAGGCTCTTCAAAGAAACCTACAGATCAATGGTGTATCCGACCGCTGCACTATCCATCAAGGAGACAACAGGCAGGTGAGGATAACAGCTTGCGCACTGAGAAACAAAAGTGATGATTGTCATTATCTTAATTTCACCTACTAATTTTTCAGATTTGTTGTTGTGGAAGAGAATCAATTGATTGGGCAGCAGGCAGTGTATATATATATATATAATAATAAATATATATATATATATATATATATATTATATTATATATATATATATATATATATATATATATATATATATATATATATATATATATATATATATATATATATATATATATATATAAAATTATATAATAAAATATATATATAATTTTAAAAACAAATTCTCATTATGTGAACATTTCCAGATCCACATATCTGGACAATTGAATAAATAAGCATTTGCTCATCCTTTTTAGCTTCCTTTAATTGATCTTGCTGATTAGAGTGAATTTGGGCCTCATACCAAGTTCAGAGGAGGGTTGGCCAGTGGCGTGTCTGATTGCTAAAGAGAGGCACTGGTGGAATTCTGCATATTCACCACAATGTCACAACACCTTTGCACCATAAACCATCTAAACATTCATTTGCTATGGATGTTAATAAAGACTCTTCCATACAGAGAGATATGCAAGTATGGACTGCTTGGGCTTCAGACGCAGCCAGACGCATCTGTACACTCTTGTTAGACATCACTGGAAGTGAATGGAAGACAAATATCAAGCACATAGAGCATGTCAAAACATACGCACCACATATCAGTCATGTGGTTCTGGACTTAGAGTGTAAACCTCTCTGATAAACATATCCACTCATGTATAAAGATGTTTTTGTTTAGACCCTCTGTCTGTAATTAGCTTTAGTCAATATATTAGTTTTTCACCATCTATTTTTTGTGTGTTTAAAATGCAAAATGTTTGAAGTGTTTTGTAATCATTTTAAATAATAATATTAAAAAAACAAACTTTTATTATCTGGTGACAGAAATTATAATGAAGCATCTAAGAGCAATATCAATTATTATTTTACAAGAAACCTTCAATATTTATTTTATATGGAATTTCCCAGATACTAATAAATAATTGTATAATATACACTACCATTCGAAGGTTTGGGGTTGGTAAGATTTTTTTTAAATGTAAAAAAAGTCTTTATGCTCACCAAGGCTGCACTGATTTGATCAAAATACAGTATTTTGTTTTACTGCATTTTGAAATAATACTTTTTATTTTAAAACCCTTAAAATGTTATTTATTTGTGTTATCCAAAGCTGAATTTTCAGCAGCCATTACTGCAGGTTGCAGTGTCACTTGATCCTTTGGAAATAATTTCTTATTTTCAATGTTGAAGATGTTTTGCTGCTTGATTTTTTTTCTCTCTTACGGATTATTAGATGAATGTAAAGTTCAAAGGAAATAATGCTTTTAGAACACAGTAAAGACTTTCCGGATGGTAACCCCAAACTTTTGGATGGTAATGTATGATTTTATATCCTAAATCCTATTGAAAAATAGGGTTATAATAATGTACATTATTATAATACATTGTAATTTTGTGTGTGTAATAAATATTTTATTTGCCCTCAAAGTGATTATCCAATGTAAATTACTTTTCCATTGGTTTTAATGAGTGACAGAAAGTGAATTGAAATGTGTGAATACACAGCAACACATTCCACACACACTGATGCATTGATACAATGCACACAATCATATTTATCAAATCAACCAGCAAGCACAGACATGGACATATAGATTCATCCACTGCAAGCAACAAAAAGACTCTTCCACCCTTCTTTCATATTGCATTATCAAAATCTTTGGAACGAATTAACATAATGTATATGTTTCTCAAATTCATAAGTATGGTTAAATATGATGTATTTTATGTTGCTTTAGTCCTGGTGTCCATTTTAATAGACATGAAAATATTTATATATATATATATATATATATATATATATATATATATATATATATATATATATATATATATATATATATATATATATATATATAATTTTTCTTAGTCGAAAACAATTCAGGTCTGAAGAGTTTTAAAATCTTAAAACACTGAGCACCAATAACCTCGCTCAAGAATATGTGATTTTTTCCATGGACCACGACGTCTGCGCGCATCGTGGACGCGCACCTGTCCCATGGTCTGGCAGTTTCTCTGACGCGCACGCAGACAGAGCTGCAGTGACATGGCTCTGCAGTGACTGAAAAGTTTTGTTCCGGGACGCGACGTTTGCTTGGCAAAGCTGGAGTCAGTGATCTCGCACGGAGAAGGAAACGGGAGAAAGAGTGTGGGAAAATCCTGCGCCATTGGTAAGTGAAAATTGAAAACATGTTTGAAAAGTGTATTCGACTTTTTGTTTATATTCTACATTAGTATTAACGTTACACTTCCCTGAAAGATACAACGAGAGTTTTTCAGTTGTTGATATTGTCACGAACGATGTTTATTTTATCATTTCCACTAAGATCTTGAAGTGTGGTAACATCTGTATTTTATTTTCCTACTTGTTTGTTTTAACAAATTTCTGTTTAACATCGGACTCTTTTTACATGTGATGTTGGATTATTTAGTTTAGTGAATTTAATGTTATTGTGTGTGCTCCATGTGTTAGAGCAGCACAAATCCTCCAGGGCTGCATTTCCCAAAAGCATTGGTTCTACGATCAACTTAGGCTTACAATGTTTTTGGGAAACGCAGCCATGATCTTTATCAATATAGCTGGAGGAAGTTGGCATTATTAGTGGTGCTCACTTTAATCCTTTCTATTTTCCTCAAACATTTAGAGAATGAGGAAAAAGTTTGCCACAGAGGGTCATTTGTTTTGGATGCAGACCAACCCACTTGTAATTGAAGGTTATTGAATACTTTTTTTTCTTTTCCTCACACTTTTTCCACCAGTTGAGCTCAAAGGGCATTTACAAGGCTCTTGGGTGCTTTCATGTAATGATCATCATAAGTGCCTCATTTAAAAAAGGTTTGCTAAAGATCTCCACCCATGGTTGTGTCCTTAAAGGGTGGTGACTTTTAAGCTGACTGCATGTAGTTTTCCTCTTTTCCTGATGGCATTCCAGTGCTTGGGCCCCTTTTCCACACTCGTTTGGCCTTTAGCTATTTAATTTATTGATTCGCTGTCCACAATTTTACCAGTAATAAAAACAAAACAAGGTTCTCATGCTCTCTGGCCATGTCTTCCCACCAGATAATTATTTTCATCCTTTTCGTATGAATATGGTGAAAAGTACAATTTGTTTTGCAAAATAAATAAATTTGCTTGGCTTAAAAAAAAAAAAAAGATTTAATACTGTTAATATGCTTATACTTGATTATGTGGTATGAATATCTCTGCTTTCCTGGTGTGATATTGACTCATTGGTAACCAACTAATTTGCATGTTGAGCTGCATGTCACAGTGTGTCGTTGTGCTTGTTTAATTACTCCGCTCCTGCAGAGAGGTGTTGAAGAGACACTGACAGACACTGCGTGAAGGCACTGAGAAAGGTCACTCCCTTTATTTGTCAGTTCTGTCCGGGTCTCTTCCCTTTTACAAACAGCAGGTCTTCCTTTATTTGTGTAACACTCTCTCATTATATATATTAGTCTCTTCTCTGCATCTCTGAAAAGCAAATGTCCTATTCTCGGTTGGGTGAGCTTCTATCTGTGTGGTTCTACGAGTTCCTGTAATTTGCATTTGTGTTGACATAATATATTCTGGTGACTAGTTGACTGTAGTTTTTTTTTTACTATTCCTTAGAAGCAGGGCTTGACTCTTGAGGATGGTGCAGAACATGGAGATCAACATGTCCTTCCTGACCGACTCGGAGCAAGAATTCATCCTGAGAGGTCCTTCGGCGGGATGAGGAGCTCAGGCGTTTGGAGGAGTTGCGTGTGAAGTGAGTGTTACAGTTGCCTCATTAAGAATCAGTCTTGTTTTATTTATTTTTTTACCTTTCAAAAGTGTGTCAGTATAAATATGTTTATTCAGCAAGGTCATTAAATTGATCAAAAGCTAAAGTAAAGACTTTTACATTGTTTATTCCAGATATTTATATCTGAATTAATATAGCTACATTTATGTATTTATTTAAAGCTCCAGTCCGTAACTTTTTTTGGATAAAAATTATCCCAAATAATTTTTTGTGCAAGTACATAACCAACCAGTGTTCATGGCTGGTTATGCTGGTTATGTACCGGATTTCCATGGGAAATTCGAGCTTGTCTTTGCGTCACATCTGTACACATAAAGAAGGAGTCTCGGCTAGTAGGCTATGATGTGTGTGAGGATGTTGGAAGTTGATCTAATTAAACATATTAATTTGAGGGTGGATCCAGAAAGGTTCCAAAGACAATTGGAGATTCACCTGTTGTAAAATGCAAAGGACTTTGGACTGAGAGTTTGGAAATAGAGACTGCAAGGATAAATATCTTAAGGGCTTTAAATGTTGTCACACATTGCTGATGTTGTTAACATTAACAATTTGACAAAAAAGTATAATTTGCACGGTTTGCCTTATATGATAAGCGATCGTTAGATTTAATCAGCGCAATTTACTATAATGCTTTTTTTCCCTTAGTTGGTCAGAACAAACGTGGATGTTAATTGTTCAGATGACAATTTACGGTGAAAATTCTTATGTTGGTCATATTTCCAAAAAGTAGAATCTGTGATTCTGAATGACAGTATCCACACCGGCACAGAGACTGACAGCTGCACATTCTCCTCAAAACATTGGATTCATCCACGCTGTGCCGAGGCACAACCCACGTAAAGTTGATAATTCCTTGAATAACTGCAATTTCAGATTTCGAACAGAAATGGCGACAAAGAGAAAAAACTACAGATTGCAGCTTTAAAGGGTTAGTTCACTCAAAAATGTAAATTATGTCATTAACACTAGAACGGCCATAACGGTCATTTTGACCGTTTTGAATTTTATATCTACAATAACTTTGTTGAAAAAAATAATTAAATCCTGCTGGTACCTGACTTTTCCTAAAATTGTCTGTATTTTTATTTAAAATACTTTTCATATAAATTAAGTTACGTACACGTAAGGCAAAACAAAAAAATGAACATATTTACCTATTTCGGCCATAGACGGTCATATTGACCGCACTGAATTTCGCTGTATTTTTTTGTTAAATATCCCGCGGTTGATCGTGGTCTCTCTCAACTGTCAACAGAGGTCCGTCCGGTCACAGCGGTGTTTGCTATATAATAATTTCTACATTAGTTGTTGATCAGAAATAAGCAAATTAAACCGGACTACAGGATGCCCTGGAGATGCTTCAGAACTTGACAAGTGATGATTTCGGATGCAGGGGAACAATCGGAGGTGGAAAGTGAAAGCGACGTTTCCTGGGTGCAAGTTAACATTTCCTCCTCATCAGAGAGTGATTCAGAGTCAGAGTCCACATCAAGGTAAAAGAGACGGCTGCTATCATCAGACACGGCCGATCCAGATGATCCGTTCATGTCGGATGATCCTGCGAGCTCCGCTGCCCTGTCCTGCGCTGTTTGTTTTGCTGCATGGACTGTTCACTAGTTCTGCTAGTCCTATTATTATTATTAGCCTATTTATTATTATTATCAGTATAATATTATTATTATCGTCTCGTTTTCGTCTTTGAAAAAATGTGGTTGACGAAAATAATTTAATAATTTAACAACGAAATAAACACTGTTTTGAATCTAACGGTCAAAATGACCGCTTGTGGCCGTTCTAGTAGTTTTGGAATTCTGGCACTTCTAGTGTAAATGATTCATCCTCATGTCGTTCCAAGCCCTCAGACTGTAACCAAAGCTCGGGCGCACTGATAACACGTCAGCAGCGTCTTATGTCATCAGCGTCGCTGAACGCGTATTGACAACACAACCGGAAGAGAATACAATGCTGAATAAAGTCATAGTTTTTGGAACCAATTTTTTAATTTTGGACCAAAATGTTAGCCTGGATGCCAGCCCGAACTCCGCCCACAACATTTTTTGGACGGGAAGTTCAGATCTGGACTCGAATCCATTGAGGAGTAATTATGATCTGGCAAGAAACGCTCGGGCCAATCAAATTGCCAGGGTGGGCTTTATACGATGATGAACAGATTGATCTGCAAGTAATCATCACGTTATCGTTTCCCTCAGAGATGACTGCTGCTGTCGCGTCTGTTGTGAAATAAATCGACAGCGCATTGATTTTAATAGACAAACAGAGAACTGCAATCAAGGCATTTGTCGATTGGAAAGATATTTTGCCGTCCTTCCCATATGATTCGGGAAAAGTGTAACTTATATCAGCTGGCTCCGATGGTCACTAAGAAGATTTCTGCTTTGGTCGCACTCATGGAGAAGTAAGTAAAAGAAACAACACTTGTTATTTAACTTCTAAAATAAGTAAGTTCTGTAGTTGAAAACTGCGCTATGCAAAGGAGTTGACTTACTGCGTTGCTCTGATTGGTTGTAGGTCTACCGACTATCCAATTGAGTGCAGAGTTGTTGTTTTTTCCTGGTTCGGTTTCGACACGCCTCATAATCAAAGCTTAATGGAGCGGTCTCAGACTTATATTCTCATTAGAATATGAGTATGACGAAGTCAGGCTACCAAAATTTATTTTCGATGAATGTATTTTTGATGATGTCTTTATTTCCTTTCTGGACAAGGACAGTATACCGTGTATACATTTTTAATGGAAGGGACAGGCTCTCGGACTAAATCTAAAATATCTTAAACTGTGTTCCGAAGATGAACGGTGGTCTTACGGCCTTGGGAACGACATGAGGGGCATTCATTAATGACATAGTTTTCATTTTTGGCTGAACTAACCCTTTTATGTGTACTGCTAGAAAAATAAAATCACATTCATCAGAGATTGGAGCCTATTTTGTATCCTATACGTGAAAAGGATGTTAGTCAGGCAAATAATTGTTGATTTGTGTGCTCTTAGGAAGCTGAAATCCGAGTTGCTGGAAACCAGAAGAAAAGGTGCGAAGCGTGGCAGTGGGAAATACAGTGAACGCAGCTGTGGTCGATGCCAAGAGCCCATGGGCCTTCTGACCAGCAACAGTAGCCAATGCAGAGCATGCAAACATCAGGTTTGCAGAAAATGCCAATCAGTTCGACCCAATGGATCTTGGGTGTGCACAGTGTGTGCCAAAGAGATGTGAGTGTGTACCCCATGCTTCCTAATATTCTTCTCTTTGGCCTCTGTCCATTTAAAAAAAAAAACCCTGTCATTAGGAGGCACATTAGACTGGAAAATGAGGCCCTTGCTTAATGGAAAAAGTTAATGTTCAACTTCAGGTTGTTGCTTTTTTCTCTCTCTCAGAGATCTGAAGATGAGCACCGGAGACTGGTTCTATGACGAGAGGGTTAACCGCTTCTCTGCAGCTCCTGGACACGACTTAGTCCGAGTTTCCCTCAGGAAGAGGCCTCTGAGTGAGTACAGGAAGCAAATGCCAGACATTCGGATAGAGCAATGTGAACCTACTCTGTTTTTATAAAGGGTGGAAAGTAGATTTTCTTTGTGTGTGTTCACGAAGGGGAAAAGAGAGAGTAATAATTATCTGACTTACTTTAGAGAATAATGGTCTGCAGTGTTTTGAGATTAATAATTATATACTTCTTACTTCCGCATTTAGAAATTTCCATCTCTCTGTTCTAGTTAAAAAGAAAGAGACAGCTGGGCAAATGCTGTTAAACAGAGCTGACTTGAATTCTAGCCAAGCTGTACCTGTGCCCAAACCAAGACTAAAGGACATCGCGCTAGCAAATAAGAGGTGTGTTGTCATCAGCACTATTTATACAGTCTCAAGTTTCTACTGATCAAACAGTGTAATGTACTTCTTTTAAATATTTACAATTTCATAAAAAAAGACTATTTTCCAATTATTGTGATATCACTCTGGTCCATTATAGGTCACAGCCTATTTCTGTGTTAATTATTCATCCTTATGCAAGTACAAACCTGAATGCTGTTTTTTTTGCAACACACACACATTGGGTTTTCATGTTTTATGGGTACTTTCTATGGTTAATGATTTTTATATTGTACATTCTGTCCCCTAACTTCAACCTACTCCTAATCACAACACTCATTTATCATAATTTATAAGCTTTTTTCCTCATGGGGACTACAAAATGTCCCTATATGCTCAAGGATTTAAGATATTGGCATCTTTGTGGGGACAACACGTTTTTCACATAGATCTTTTTTGCACAAGTCTCCACAGGCTGTCAAACTCCAATAGGTGCAGTTTTATATAATGATATTTGGATACGAGACACACAAAAACAAATGCATGTGATAATATAAATGTCCAACCTGTTTAATTTAAGAACTGAGTTAATATATTGTCATGTAGACCACTTTTATTGTGCTTTTATCGTCCTTTTTGGAACTTGAGGTAAGGAAGAAATACTTTTTTTGTGTTCTACAGAAAAAAAAGCATATCAGTTTGTAATGGTGTTTGGATGAGTAATTAAAAAATCTATTTTTGAGTGTGTACTATTCCTCTAGCCTTTGAAATGTTTGAATGTGATGTATTAGGATGTCAGCTCTATCTAGCATCTGTACTTGATCCTGTTTCTTTCTTTCAGCTCATCTCTTGAGAATTATGAGGGACTTGATGTGCGAGAGCAACAACGTAGCGACACAGAATCAATTGATAAAGCGAGTCTGGGAAGCAGTCGCACTGAGACTGAATCGTCCCACAGTACCCCCTCAATGCAGAGGTAAGATATTTCATCAGAGGCCCAGAGATCCATGATGATGCTGATAATGTAGCAGTGTGATGCAAGTTGGTGATTTGCTTCTAGAAAAGAGGAACTGACAGCCAAGACTAGTCCCACAGGCTCTGCTGTGTCCATCCTGATAGCCCCCAGTAACAGTGACAGCCCCTCTACCATTGAGACAGTAAGTGCATATTCATACTTTACCCAGTTTAGCCATGTGCTTTCTCTGTCCTAATTATGCTCATGTGTCACCTATTCCCATGCATTTTCCTCCATCATCCCACCAAAATAAGGCCTCATTAATACATCACATGAATTCTTGCTCTGACTCTTTGCGTGACGTGGATGGGCTTTTCAAGAAAAGTGTCAGAAGAGTGCACAAACTGTCAGGTAAGGTTATGTTTTTTAGTGTACCATACTTTTCAAAACTCTGGGGTCAGTTTAAATAAAAAAGATTTGAAGTAGATTTTAAAGTGACAGCAAAGACCGTTATAATGTTACAAAAGATTTCAAATAAATGCTGTTGTTTTCAACTTACTTTCATCAAACCTGAAAAAAATGCTGAAATACTGATGCTGAAAATTTGGCTTGGCCATCACAGGAATAAATTACAATATGGTTATTGTATATTATAATATTTCACAATATTGCCGTTTTAGCTGTATTTATGATTAAATAAACTCAGCCTTGGTGAACATAAGAGACTTTACATTAAAACATTACAAAATTTTACTGACCCCAAACTTTTGAATGGTAGTATACATACATTTATTTTTCCACTCTGGCTTTTAAATGTACAAACACTGTTTTCTCATAGATATTAAACCAGCCTCCACACTTAATTTACATGAAGATGTGAAAGAAATCACTCCTCCATCTTTGAGAGATAGAAGCAAGTCCGTTCCTGGTCTTAATGCGATGAGTTAATTACGAATAAAATTCAAACCATTTCAAATGTTTGCACTGTATTCTTCACAACTGCAATTTACAGTTACCTGATTGGCATGCCTGGATTGTTTTATCAGGAGGAGGATGAGGATGAGGAGGAAGATATTGATAACTTGGTGAATATACACAGGCAGAAATTTGGTAAAAGCTTGGGAAGTCTGGGAGGCTCAAGGGTAATCTACCTTAATTTATAATATTATTTTAATTATGAATATTATTACATTTAAAAACAAAAAAGTATTAATAATTACAATAATAAACTTACATTAATCAAGATAAAGTGCAGTTTATGTATAGTTTAAATGTGTCGTATTTACACACAAAATAAAATGAAATATTAGACACTTGAATGTGCTGGGCAGCTTTTTTAAAGAGATCACTTTATTCCACAGACCACTCTTGGCAGTATGATGAGTGTGTACAGTGAAGCAGGAGACTATGACCGTGTGGAAGTGAGTGGAGATATTGTCTTCTCTCTCAGCTACGATGAGTCCAGCCAGAGCCTGTCTATTGTGGTCCATGAATGTAAGGGGCTGGCTTATGCTGATGCAGCAAAAAGAAGTGCAACCCGTAAGTGGGCCTCCACACAGCCTATGAAGTGATTTTTTAAGAGGGTCTCAGTTCTTTACTGCCTTCCAAGAATAATAATTTTCCATCCATGAATAATTCCATTGGGTTTCCCCATTACAGAGGGAAAAATCACTCAGTTTAGAGCTATGTTAAACTCCCCTGAATTGGTTGATTCCTTTCCACAGATACGTCAAGGCTTACCTCCTCCCAGACAAGAGCAAGAAGAAAACTTCAATCAAACATAACGTCAACCCCAGTTTTAAGGAAACACTAAAGGTATTGTTACAATTTATGTCAGATAGTATTTTTTTTTTTTAAATTATTGTTTTATTGACTGATTCCCAGTCAATCCCATATTCCCATTTTTCATGGCTTGGAACAAGAAATACTATCAGAAACTGATACCACCGAGTAACACTAAAGTCTATATGTAATGCTTTAATGGCAGGTAATTACAGCACTGCACACTAACATCTAGTTTTCGAATGGGCTTGATATTGACACAGAAGATAAGTACACTTATCAGGGAGTCACACCGAGACAAATATTAGTTCTTATGCTTGCCTCATTTTAATCTAGAGTAAACAACATGTGCAGTTCACACAAACAGATTACACAAACTGGCTTTAGCTCCATCATGGCAGCCTCTTACTTTAAAAAACATTTAATCTTGACAAGCTGTCTCATGCTTGTTTGTGTTAGTATTCCATCAGCCGCACCCAGCTGATGACTCGCACACTACAACTCTCTGTTTGGCACTATGACCGTTTTGGCCACAATGCCTTTCTGGGTGAGGTGGAGGTACCACTGGATAGCTATGACATTGACTCAGCAGTCGAAGAGTGTATGACTCTCAGAGGAAAGGTAATACACTTGTATGGTTGTTTTGATGCCACAGAAATGTCACTGCTCTCAAATTGTTTTGTTTCATATTCCCTTTACATTTGTTCCTGCGTGTCTTCATAGGCAGCTGCCCATTTAGCATCATCTCCATTTGATCAATACAAAGGAGAGCTGGTGATTTCACTTAAATATGTCACAGCAACTAAGACGCATACAGGGGACTCTAATGGAAAAGGTGAGGAAACACACAGTTAACTCATGTATTAAAATCTTTAGCTGGTGTTACATAGTAAATTATTCCTCTTTTCTCCAATAAAGGGAAAAAGAGCAAACCTGCAGATGGTGCTGAGCTGCTTGTGTTGATCAAAGAAGCCAAAAATCTCACAGCCATGAAAGCTGGAGGCACATGTGATTCCTTTGTGAAAGGGTTTGCAAACATCTGTTTCATTTTCTCTACCCAATTTAAAAAGGATATTTTTGTTTTTGTTTATTTTTGCTAATAATTCTGCCCTTCAGGTATCTTTTGCCATCAAAGAGCAAGTCTTCCTCAAAGAAGAAGACTCCAGTTGTGAAGAAGACAAAGAACCCAAACTACAACCACACATTTGTGTACAAAGATCTGAGTCTAGAGCAGC
The DNA here is from genome assembly GCA_030378365.1 of Hybognathus amarus. Taxonomy (NCBI): domain Eukaryota; kingdom Metazoa; phylum Chordata; class Actinopteri; order Cypriniformes; family Leuciscidae; genus Hybognathus; species Hybognathus amarus. Next base: position 53,723 of record JAQIUQ010007690.1, on the reverse strand, counting down.
TGAAGGACATGTGTCTGGAGCTCACTGTCTGGGACAGAGAGACCCTGTCCAGCAACGACTTCCTGGGAGGAGTTCGCCTCAGCTTGGGAGCAGGTAGGAGAATCTGTTCTTCATATTCCTTGAGTGGAAATCAATACAAAAGCCTTTAACCCTCAGGTGCTCTTCGGTCATTTTGGACCGAAAAAATTTTCTGTTTTGAAATTTTAAAAATCACAGCTTCATTGGAATGTTACGAAACTTGGTGACTTTTATGGCATTGGGTATGTGAAAAAAAAAAAAAATTGAGGTCATGATCTGAGCAGGCTAAGTGGTCGTAAAAAAAATAGTCACACTTGTGCTCTTCGGTCAAAAATGACCGACCATAGGAAATAAATGGGAAATTGTAAAAAAAAAAAAAAAAACAATTAAAAGAAATAGCTTTTGAGATTGTTTCTTACTATATATTCAAATCCACCAACAACAACAAAAAAATTCACATGCCTCTCCATAGAGAGCTGTACATGCCATATAGTGGTTACACCATGATTCTTTTTTTAGAGTCTAGAGGCCTAGACTCTACAATAAACTAAAATACTGCATTAATATTTAAAAAAAAAAAAAAAAAAAAAAATATATATATATATATATATATATATATATATGCTGTATATATATATTAATTGAATTATTAAAATGTATGCAATATTTATGGTTTATTTTTGTAAATAAATATATGTTTTTCCATGGCAAAAATTAACCATAAATATTGCATAAATATTAATAAATGCAATAAAATTGTCTCAAAATACTAAATTAAAAAGAATAAATATTATAGAACAAAAATAAATTGCATTGGTTTTACTGGGATGGAGAAAGTTTCATTTTTAGGTGTCCGGTCACTTTTGACCGGGAAGATAACAAGTGTGACTCCAAAACGAAGAGCACCTGAGGGTTAATGTTGAAGTGCTGCAGTCACCAAATTAAGTGTCCCTATAACACCATTCAAGTTTTATTGATATTGACCATATACAAGTCTGCCATATGAAGTTAATGTTTTTGAAAGAAGGCTCTAATGCTCACAAAGGCTTAATTTATTTGATCAAAAATACAGTAAAAATCTTTTCTGTTTTAAATGTATCTTAAAATGCAATATTCTTTACCTGTAATTGCAAGGCTGAATTTTCAGCATCATTACCTAAGTCTTCAGGTTCACAATATCCTTCAGAAATCATTATAATATGTTGATTTGGTGCTCAAGAAACATTTCTTTTTATTATCAATGTTGAAAACTTTAATCCTGTAATTGTGGACAAATGTGGGCACAGAGGACTCAGGTGTGATCCTAATTTTTATTTATTATAAATGTTATATCACTGTCTTCGATAAAGTTTTGTCTACCCATTTATGGTGGGTTTTTTTGTTTTTGTTTTTTACTTCAAAAAGTACCATATTGTCTATGTAAATTATTTCTATGTAAATTAATTACTATGTAGTTTTTTTTCTTTTTTACTACATTAAAATATCATTCCAATAAGTTCTTAGAGCTAAAACCTAAAGATGATGTGACTTTGTTGTCACCTGGTGTCTTATTTTGGCTTATATTAGAATGCTCTAAATTACAGTTTTTCCCATTAATTTCTATGGGTGGCCATTTTTGACCCAAATACAAGGTTAAGGAGTTTTGTTTTTTCACCCACTTAACATTGTAGAATTGAGTCCAAAAAAAAATTTTGGATAAAAAATGTTGCCCACATTTGTCCAGAATATGGTTTTAGGGTTAAAAAAAAATCAATTGAATGCATCTTTGCCGAATACAAATATTTAAGTGATCTGAAACTGATGTTTTCACAGCGACTGTCGAGGAAGGAAATGAAGAGTGGGTGACAAACTCCACAGGGGAGGAGATCTTGCTTTGGAAAAAGATGATGCAGTACCCTGACTCGTGGGCAGAGGGCACTCTTCCACTGCGCTCATCCATGGGAAAAGCCAAGTAAGGACATTGTGCAATCCCCCCAAGCCATTATCAGGACAGAGGTTTACACATTCCACAACGCTTGTGTGTTTCTGGAACAGCTGTGCATCCCTGTAATATTTTAGGGTAAGACTTTTTAGGGTAATGCATCTTTTATATTTTAAACATTCAAGGCAGTTAAAAAATAATGATATGCAGTGTGTATATGTTAATTGTATTTATTTACTATAAATATTGCTGTGAATGGCTTTCAAATACATAATTTGAATGCTGTTCTTAAAAATGAACCTTTGGATACAGGAAATGTTTTATTTGCATAACACTTTGGTTTTAAATGTGCACAATGTATGGCCCAAAAGGTTTCACATGTTTTAACACAATGTATTTTAATGACATTATGCTGATTTAGCATTATTTTTTAGGAGCTTCATAGAAACACTTGTATTTAATAAATATTAAATATTTTGAAGAATCCGCATTGTATGCTGTGCACTCGATTATAGATGGTTACAATTATTTTTCCTCAGAATGTGTGTCTCTTTTGCAACCCTGCCTGGCAGTTTTCCCACTTGCAGATTAAAACCTGTTCTATGTTAAATCACATTTCCAGCTGTGATTTTCTATTAATAATGGCTACAATATGTGGTTTCAAATGACTAATTGTCTAGGAAACAGGCTCAGGGGGTGCATGCACCCTGATGACCAACCGCAATAAGGAAAACTCCCACCCACAACATCACCATGCCCCCCACGTAGATCTGGAGTTGATCAGACCGAGGTCAGTCACAGAAGTCCCTGTTCATTTCCAGTCTCTCTCGCTCTTCCTCAGTGAGAAGGTACTCCTCTACATAAGAGTAGAGCTCATCAGAGGTGGCAGGGTTAACAAAGCGCTCCCGATCCACACCGTATTCATCCAGCAACACCATGGTGAAATAGGCTGTCGAGATATGCAGCGCCTGTCTGTTGCATCCAAAAAACAAACATTTACAGAAAGAATACATTCATAGTACAGAGCATCAGCAAATGATTTCATTTAGTATTACTAAAGTAAAGTAATCGTAAGTTCCATAAGCGCCTACTGACAGAGAATTTGCTGAAATTTGCTAATCTGAAGTTGACCATTCTGTTTTGCTTTAAATTTAAAATTATATAATCCGATTTAAATCAAAAACAACTGCTTGTGTTTCTTGTGTAGCCTCTTTGTTTATATCGTGATTATAATGCAGTGGTTACCTCTAATTTCAAACGGCTACAGAGAATTTTTATATATATATATATATATATATATATATATATAGTACTATATATATATATATATATATGAAAGTTAGATGCAAAGCCTAACCATTTGAATTTCTTTAAATGATCATTTTTATCAAGCTTGTATATTAAAGTTCAGTAATTGACTAAATGCAATAAAATTACCTATTAATTGTCATTAAGTGAAATCACTGAATTCAATATACGAGCTTGATAAGATGGTCACTTTAGAAGAAAATTCAATGGCATTCTCGATGCTGTTGCATCTAAACACTTCATCAGATATAAGGCTAGTTTGGCCTGTAATACGTAATAAATGGCAAATAAATTTGCTTAAAAAAAAACTAAAAACTTTGTCCATTTCAAATCATGATCGGTGCATTCCAAAGAAAATGTTTTTTTTGTAATATTGCAGTTGCAAACACAATTGTTAAATATAATGGTATTTAACATGTAAACACTGCTGTAGATAGTGAGTTACCTAAGACCCTCTATGACCTCAGGCTCTAGACGTTGTTCTTTGATGCGCCCCACTGCACGAGGTGGAGTTCCTAACAGCTCAATCACGGTCACATGTCGCAGATCCAGACCACACTCAGCCTTCTGTCTCAGAACATCCCCACAATCATATATCATATAGTTGTCCACTCTTCTTTCCAGTGATTATGTTTGTTAGAGTGAAAAAAGTATCTATATTACCTGTAGCATAATGTTCTGCAGCCTGTAGTTCTGGTTAGCAATATCTGGAGTAGATACAACAAGAAGCTTTCTCTTTTCATAAAACTGGTCAAGCAGAGCACCAGCAGACCTGACATCTGTTTTTATCTCCATTACTACAAGAAAAAACAAACAAACATGTTTTACAAACACATATTTAATATGTAATTACAAATCACTATGTACACATTTTTTTATATAAATTATTTCGGTAACACTTTAGAATACTGTATCTTACTTACTGCTGAATTAATAAGGAATTATTGACGAACTAATAGGTAATTCTTCATTAACTACTTCTTCACTACTGTTAACTACTAAGGAAGATGTGTTAACTAATCAGTATGTAATATAATTTTATGATTGTGTTAAGTATCAGTTAGTTAATCAATAGCTAATGAATTCTGGTCATACCTCCTGAAGAACTACTACTAATTATCAACTAATTAAGGTTCAAGAAAAGTAACTAAGAAGTAACTACTGAACAGTCATACAAAACTAACCTCAGATTATTTGTATATTTTATATACAGTACTGTGTGTGTCTGTTTTCCTCAGCATCGAATGCCTCTGAGTAAATTCATGTATTTGAGGCAACGACTGAGGGAAACTGAAAATATAGGGAACTTATTAGTAATTAATAAATAAGTATCAAATAATTCTGCAGGAATTACTTAGAAGCTGGAACAGTATTCTAAAGTGAAAATATAGGGAACCCATTAGTAATTAATAAAGAATTATCAAATAATTATCCAGGAATTAGGCTACTTATAATCTGAAACAGTCTTGTAAAGTGAAAATATAAGGAACTTATTAGTAATTAATAAATAACTTTTAAATAGTTCTTCAGGAATTACTTAGAACCTGGAACAGTATTCTAAAGTGACAACACAGGGAACCCATTAGTAATTAATAAAGAATTATCAAATAATTATCCAGGAATTAGGCTACTTATAATCTGAAACAGTCTTGTAAAGTGAAAATATAAGGAACTTATTAGTAATTAATAAATAACTTTTAAATAGTTCTTCAGGAATTACTTAGAACCTGGAACAGTATTCTAAAGTGACAACACAGGGAACCCATTAGTAATTAATAAAGAATTATCAAATAATTATCCAGGAATTAGGCTACTTGTAACCTAAAACGGTCTTCTAAAGTAAAAATATAAGGAACTTATTAGTAATTAATAGATAATTATTAGATAGTCCTTCAGGAATTACTTAGAACCTGAAACAGTATTCTAAAGTGAAAATATAGGGAACCCATTAGTAATTAATAAAGAATTACCACATACTTCTGACTCAAATCAAACTGACTGAAAAAAAGATAGGCTATATAGCCTATAAACGTAATCATCTAAACCTTTGTAAAATAGTATAGTGCTGAAGAATGACAAAACTGACCACTGTGTATGACTGTTAATTAGTAGTTACTTCATAGTTATTTTTCTTGAACCTTAATTAATAGATAATTAATAGTAGTTCTTCAGGAGGTATGACAGAATTCATTAGCTATTGATTAACTAACTGATACTTAACACAATCATAAAATTATATTACACACTGATTAGTTAACACATCTTCCTTAGTAGTTAACAGTAGTGAAGAAGTAGTTAATGAAGAATTACCTATTAGTTCATCAATAATTCCTTATTAATTCAGCAGTAAGTAAGATCCAGTATTCTAAAGTGTTACCATTATTTCTACTAAACCACATACTCACATGCACACCGAGCAGCGTCATCGGACCAGCTGCGGTTGAGCTGACAAACACGTGTCGCAAAACCTGTCCTTTCAAAGCCAGGATCACAATGGTATTCGCATATAGCCCCATAATTATTGCCATCAGATGAGCATATCAGGTAGCCATGCATAGGCGGCTTTAGCTTTGGACACCTTCTCACTGAGGGAAAGAATATTTCACTTTAGGTTTTTTACCACTGTTTTTACTTTTTCTAGTCATATTTTAATAATAATGACTATAGTTAAATGGATAGTTCACACAAAAATAAAAATTCTGTCATCATTTCCTATCACTTTTTCCTCTGTGGAGCTCAACATTTAGAAAAAATGTTTCAGTGCTTTTTGCCCAGTTAAAGGGTTAGTTCACCCAAAAATGAATTATTCACTCACCCTCATGTTGTTCCAAACCTCTCTGTGTTTATTTGTTCTGCTGAACACAAAGAAAGATATTTGGAAGAATGTTTTAATCAAAACAGATCTCATTCCCCATTGACTACCATAGCATGTATTTTTTTTCCTACTATGGAAGTTAATGGGGAATGAGATCTGTTTGATTAAAACATTCTTCCAAATATCTTCCTTTGTGATCAGCCTAACAAATAAACACATAGAGGTTTGGAACAACATGAGGGCGAGTAAATACTGACAGAATTTTCATTTTTGGGTGAACTAACCCTTTAATAAAAGTCAATGAGATCCATTATTTTTGTTCCACAGAAGAAAAACAACAACATGAGGGTGATTAAATGACACAATTTTAATTTTTTGAACCACCCCTTTAACATTGAAGCAGAAGAAAGTCAAAGTTCTATGCTTGCTTTACCTTCAACATGCACATTAAACTTGCAAGTTGCTGTGTTGCGAGCCTGGTCGTAGGCTTTATATCGAATCACGTGTACTCCTTCTGGAAAGTCGGACCCAGACTCTGGTCCATTTCGCAAGACCCTGATGAGGGATGACAAAAATGTAATTTATAAGTAGCCTATTTAACATACAGTAGAAGACATCGGAAGGCTTCCATAAATTGTGATACACATACTGTAGTGTTCTGTCAGCTGTATCCTTAGCTACAGGACGCTCCCAGGAAACCATGACAGTTAGTTTTCCTGGTTCTGCTACCTTCACTCTGGACAAAGGACATTTCAGTTTGGGGGGGTCATGATCTGAAACAATGCAATTTTTATTAAATATTACAATGTCTTCTCTCTGATGTGGGAGAACTGGACAAACTGGCCTAAATATTAACTCAATGGCATTCTGGAAACTAAATACATTAGACTAGATTTACAAATGGATAACTTTACTGTACCTGCACACGTCGGTTCTGCGCCGCTCCATTTTCCCTCTTCCTGGCAAATACGGTAGCGATCTCCTTCAATCTGGTAGCCTTCATAGCAGGTGTAGTCACACCTGGAGTCTACCACAAAACCACGGGTGCAACTGTACATACCGTGGTCAATCAGAGGCAGAACATGACAACGCACCTCTGAGAGATTCAGACATAATATAAACACACGGTGCAAGTGAGATTTTGGTAAGTGCTCTGCAGCAGCTGCCTAATACATGTTTTTCATGTTTTTTAGTTTCTGTGGTGGTACAATTATTTTGACACTTACTTCGACAGACAGCGGTTCCAGACCAGCGGCGATTGGGCATGCACTGCACAGATGATCGCCCCATCCGTTTATATCCTCGATCACAGGAGAGCAAGCAGCGAGTTCCAAGTGAGCTCTGGTAGCGCCCGCCTCGAGGGGAAGAACAGGACACTTCCCCGAAGGATAACTTAAGTGTATGACACCACTGCGGATCTGATGGTAATTTTTTTCTTTTTAAGTAATTAGCATTTCACTCATATTAAACCTGTTTCATTTGTGAAAGTACTTACGTTTGTAGTCCAGCTGAGAGGTGTAGTAAGTCTCGTCCTCATGCACAACTTCATTGGTGTCATGGTAGGCAGGCGTTGAGCCTGAGAGCAAACAGAATAAAACCTGAAGTAAAACTAGATTTTGGTCTTTGATGCGTAAACATTTTCAAAAAGTCACCTTCCAAAAGTCAAAATATTGGCCGGCACATCACAGCAGCAAATCAGCTGCATCATCAGTATCCTGCAGTCCCAGTGCTATAGAAAACGATCCCCAACCACCCCTGTTTTTGTTTCCATGCACCACATCTACCATCATCATTCTTTCCTCTCACACACTTTTTTCCATTTTCACGTACATAAACCTTTAAAACTGTTTGGGGGAACTTTTTTTTAGTCTATAACTGTGAGCAATTCCTAAAAATAAGCTTATTACAGGAAAAAAAATATACACTGAGAAGCAACCAAAGTTCAATACTGTACAGTATGTATCAACATCAACTGAGATCTAGGACAGAACTGTTTCAACCAATGCCAAAAAATATGTTTGCCAAAAGTTGCTGCTCTCTGCGCACAGAAAACAGCCAATTCAGGGTTTCCAAGTCGGTTTACTGGATTAGGATCTTTGAAAGTCATTTTGGAGGGGCTCAGTATTTTAGTACTTTAGTATTTACATGCATACTATTATAGTATTTGTTAATATTTAAAATTAGCTTTTGTGTTTATATTTTCAGCTTTCATTTTAATTTGACTTTTAGTAATTTTGCGTTTTGTTATTTATTTATTTTTTTCTGCAGGGAAAGATGGATATTCTTTATAATGATTCCATTTGGTATATTAATTGAATTTATCAATGAAAAGTACGAGTTTCATATAAAAGGTGTCACACAATTAATAAGGTTAGGGAAAAAAAATGCCCTGAAAACCCATTTGTGGGGGCAAATGTCACAAATATACTGATTTAAGTAAGTAAGAGCTGATAGAATACTGATAAGAATATTGCTTCAGAATAAAATTACATTTACACCACACACAAATCCTTTATGTTTTCCTGGAAAAGTAACTTTTTTTTAAGTAATTGACTAATGTACAGGCTGAATGTCTGAGACCCTGCCATCATATGTTTGAAAGTTTTAAAATTCCCACATATTTCCTGGTTATCCATGACTGTGAGAACTAGAAGAGAAGGTAGAAGGTAGTTATTACTTTTTAAGTGTAATATTCAATTATTGAGCTGGCCACCTGTCTAGGGTGTTTCCCTGCCTTTGGCCCAAGACACACCAGGAAAGAATACAGTGACCATTCCTAGGACAAGCAAATAGAAAATGGATGGATAATTATTGAGTTATAGTATGTATTCTTGCAACCAATAAGAAGTACTCAATAAGTAGTTCAATGTGCTTTCTCTGATCCCTCTAAATCAACATTTTCTTCTTCGAGGTAAAAAAATCGAGACATGTCTGAGCAAAAGAAAAACTGAATGTAAGCCAATGATGTTTATGGAGAGAGGATAACAGTATGCAAAGTTGTTGCCAGGCCTAGAGGGATCTCATTTCAAACATCCATCCATCCGATTTCCCAACTGCTCGTCCTATGTAGGGTTGCCGGGATGCTAGAGCTTATCCCAGAGTATTGGGCCACATAGAAAACACCCTGGAGTCCTGGACAGATGGTCAGATTTTAAATACATTTGTTAAATATATAAATGTTGAATTCGTACTAATGGAAACTGACTGCAGCTGTCTACAGTCTAAAAAGTTGTATCATACCAAGACTGTGACTCAACATTTGTCAATAGCCAGTCTGCTTTACTCTACCTGGAAAACATTATGTAGCAGTCCCCTTTCCTAATTTGTGAGGAAAATGTTGTTCTCATTTTCAAACTGTTTGAAACTGTGCAGAAAGCCAAACTACTTTACTAACATTAACCACTTTTAATCACATAAAATATGAAAATATGCAAAATGATGATACTTATTTATGAGCATGGCATTTGTTTTGGTTAATCAGTTCACATGCATAGCATGGGAATCAGCCCATAGGTGAAATATATAATTAAAGTTCTTCCTTTAATAGGTCAAATTAGGGCCTTGTCACAGATGGTTAGCTCACACTTAGTCATTTACTGGGTCACTAGCTGGGTTATAATTACAACTGCTTAGACAGCATGGGCATCATACATCAAATTGGGAACATGTTAATCATACGTTTCTGGCTACTTTAAAAGCTTAATGTATGAAACAAAGTATGTTTATGTATATTTTTATTCCAACATTAGACCAAGTACCAAAATTTCATTCACTCTGGAGTCTGAATCATTTATGATTCTGAATCATCCAAGAAATCTAGTGCGCAATTGAATGGCATTTGAGCTTTGATAATCTAGAGGGAAAACGACGGCTACGACACATAAATAACTTTTAAAAGTTATTTAGTTTGACAATTTAGCCTACATGCTATCCAATTAATTCGTTCCTAAAAACTAAAACAAAATCTTCATTTTTCAACTAAGACCTAAAGTCGAATGCAAAGGTAAACAAAATCACAGATGTTCTTCATTTAAACCCTATTGCTACGTAACGAACGAAATACAGTTTGAGAAAGCTCAAGTTATGTACAAAACAACTCAGTGCAGTGGCGATTATTGTTTCGTATAGAAAGAGAAAATAAAGATCTCACCTTCAGTGATATCAGCCAGAGTCTGATAAATGATGAACAATTCAACAAAAAGAGTAATAAATTTGATCATTGCATTGGATGTCAGATGGAAATATGAATAAAAATGTCGAAAATAGATCTTTACTTGAGAAAAAATCTGCTATTTCCAAAGGAATCGTTCGGATAACTAACTCTTGACAGAGTTTAGTCTCAAGCATTGAATCCCACGCAGCCTTCCAGTAGTATACAGCTCAGCACAAATTTCTTCCACTAGTCGGACGTGCAACTCTTCTGTGTATCAAGCATTTGGACGGACGGTGGTGCTGCTGTTCAATAATCTTATTCTTGAGGTTGGTAAATTACATTTATAACACAAAACTTAGTACTATATTACCTTTGCATCAAATCACAAAGTTAGTCAATAACCGCTGCTGTGAGGGTGTTACAGCGTCTGTGGGACTGAGTGACAGTAAATTTCACATCTTTTTTCTCTCTCTTACTGCTGTATCTTTTTTAGATTATTTGAAAGATGTGAAATCGCCTTTCCTTTTCTATTTGAGCAAATCAAAACTACAAAATATTGTTAATGTCATTATTCATCTCCTCACTAAGTCTTCTAAAAAATAAAGTGGGTGCAACTTTCCGATTCTAGCACCACAAATCATATTTGTGAATTCATAGAGGCTTGGTGTTCGGATAATGTTTCTATTTTGAGATTCTAAGTCTGGATTTGCAATGGCATATTGTGCATTCACTTGAAAGAAAATCTACTCTGTTTTTCTGAATTAACGAGTTAATTTTTAATGAGAAATTTTTTGCTCTGTTTTTCTGAATTCATTTTAATTTTTCATGAGAAATTTTTTTTGTATATTTTTCTCAATTAACGAGTTAATTTTTCATGAGAAATTTTTTTTGCTCTGTTTTTCTGAATTAACGAGTTAATTTTCATGAAAAATTAACTCGTTAATTCAGAAAAACAGAGCAAAAAAAATTCTCATGAAAAATTAACTCGTTAATTCAGAAAAACAGAGCAAAAAAAAATTTCTCATGAAAAATTAACTCGTTAATTCAGAAAAACAGAGCAAAAAAAAATTTTCTCATGAAAAATTAACTCGTTAATTCAGAAAAACAGAGCAAAAAAATTTTCTCATGAAAAATTAACTCGATTTAATTCAGAAAAACAGAGGAAAAAAATTTTTGTCATGAAAAATTAACTCGTTAATTCAGAAAAACAGAGCAAAAAATGTTTGATGAAAGGGTGATGAAGCAACATATTCCAGAACATGAATGACATACAGTGAACATATATTTAATATAATATATCCACAAGTTTCCTACGTCCCATGAGGCCTTGCGTTAATGCGTCTTCCGGTTTAAAGGTAAACAGCGAGCTGATGACATCGTATGTCTACTCTAAACATATTAAACATTCTCAGGTGACGCTCATTCATTCATTCATTCATTCATTCATTCGACTATCGATTATCCATTAATATTTATGCTAAAATGTATTATTTAATTTGTAATTTGTTTAATTTCTTTTTATCAAATAATCAAATAAAAATGCAATGAAAATACAAAATACAGCGTGTTTTTCCACGATGAGTTATTTATTACAAGAACAACTTGTCGCAGTTAGACTCAAATGACGTTCAGCTCCTCTCTGGACATCAAATGGGGTGGAGAGATAGAGATATTTCATTTAGTCCATTTGGTCAGAGAAAAATTTTAATGGCTCTGGGACTGCTGGGTTATCCCATTAGGCCCACATTTCATTCACTCCTCCTCGCAAGGAGGAGCTAGACGTAAGCTCCACCTATTTTGTCACCGTTTTTGCCCTCTCATTTACACGAAACGCCATTTTTATCACTGAAAACGATTTTTCTAGAAACTCCGGGCAAAGTGGAGATTTCTGAAAACGCTGGTTATGTGTTGCCGTGTGAACTGGGAGAAACTGCGTTTTAGGTTCTCTGTCGATTCTGAGGATTCTGATTGGCTTGGGTCCGTGTAACGCTTCACAATTCAATTTTCAGACCATAAAATGCAAATGAAAAATGGAAACCAGACATTCATTTTTCTTGTTTTTCCAGTTACATTATCAATGTATAGTTACTTTTTCTCCGTTTTTCAATTTCACTTGTGCTAAATTGTGACTTCAGAAACAAACATTTGGATAAATGAAATATCTAAATGATTTTTTTATTTTCGTCTTGTAATTTGCGCCGTGGGCGGTACCATTAGCACGGGGGCGTGGCCGTGGACTGACTTTAATATCATTTCATTGATGCAACTGCTTTATTTACACTGCGTGCACGTTGAGGAGAAGTTTAAAAGACGGAACTTGTTTATTTTTAATGAATGAATACCATCCGGAAATGACCGTGTCAATAAAGTAAAATCAAAGTCATGTGAAATACTATTTCCTACACTAAAAGTTTGAAAGTAAAGCATTATCTTAAAGCAAATAAAAGTGTAATAAAAAAAAACCTCTTTGTGATGATCACATGTAGGCTATAGGATAGGCTAACGTTAGATAACCCTCTTTATTCTATATCTAGATTTATGAAACATAATTATTCTAATGTAGGCTATAAAGACATCGTTATTGTTGAGTGAGATTTAAAAAAAACTGAGGACAGGTTAATCATTTTTAGAGGCTGGCACCATTTATCATCAAAACAAATATAAATGACAGAGAGGTGGATGAGGGCGAGGGTGATCCTCGCTCCGATGCGGGGCAACATTAAACTGGGCGTGGGACAGCCAGAAGGCCCGTTGAAAGCGGCAGAACCCGGAGCGAGCAAATGTCGAAACTCGCCGGGTGTGGTGGACGCAAGTAACGTTACGGCGACACCGAGTACCTCCAAAATGGCCGCGCATCCGGGTTACCGCCCAGAACGTGACGTCGGTGAAACCCCTCTATGGCCGCTGTTCAGCTCTACAGAGTAAATACAGAGCGGTAAAGCCTGTTTTACTTTCTCGATGAATGCTCGATCAACACAACCACAAGCAGTGTTGTGCATGAACGCGTTCAATGAACTCGTTCATATTTTCGCGAACGCTTTCCTGAACGAATCACGTTTCATACAATGAACAACAATGAACGTGAACAAGAGCGTCGCTCAGTCTGTCAGGAATGAATGAGCAGCACGCCACGCGCAGTTCACGTTCACTCATTTGAGAAGTCAGGTTTTATCTCCAACCCCAGTTTTGAGTCGCCGAATCCATTTGTTTATAGATCAATGATTGAAAGTGTTTTAACTTATAATATTTGTAGCAGGGTATGTATATCCCTTGCTGTTATTGGTTGCTGTCATGGTAACCCTGTGAGCCTATCAGTGCCAAATGTAGCAGCCAGATGTTTAGCCCTTGCTGTTATTGGTTCGTTCTGTGAGCCTGCTCAGTTTGGGGAGTATAAAAATGTGAGTGGTTTGTTTGCCAGGTCTCAAACTTGATTGAGGTGTGGCACTTTAGCATGATGTGGCTTGCAGGAGAGTTTCTGGTTTTCTCTGGTGTGCACTGGCCCTTGCGATAGCTGCCAGGTGAGTTTCCGTATTTTAAAGAGTTTTCTTGGTTAACGGGAGACTGAATTGCCTGTATGTTTTCAGTGTTGTTTCGTAAGTGGCTGCAATTCTCATAAGCCAAGTGACGATGTGACAGTGCTGGAAACCTCCTGTGGTATGTATGATTTTAAGTTAAGTTTGTTTTTAATTAAGCCCTATTCGCATGGGATTAGTATTATCTGGTGACCTGTAGTAATTTGTAATAATTGCAGAGTTTGTCTGTGATCTTAATCCCGTGCGAATCGGCCATGTCTGTAATTTGTAAAGTAAAAATTCCCCCGCAAATTACCTACTATATTTCGCCAAACGCTGAGGTCCTGTGATAATATTAGTTGGATAATATTAGAGTTGGAGTGATTTGATAGTATTTTGGGTGCGGGGTCATATAGTACAACTATACAATTTGCAGAAAGAGAAAGCTGAAAACCATCAGAAGAGCAAAAACAAAAAGAACGATTAATGTTAGATGGAGATGAATGACATGTTTATATGGTAAGGACAATTCTTCTGTTTATTATATACAGCTAGACATAATAAAGACAAGACATTTCAAAGCTATAGCCTAATGACATCATATCCGGGAGATAAGTCAGTAAATTCGAGTAAAATCACAGGCTTCGCTGTTCGCTTATCCCGTGCGAATGCGCCACACGAAATTCAGATGTGGGTGGGTAATTTCAAATTTACACATGGTCCCCAGGTAATACTCCCGTGCGAATAGGGCTTAAGTAAATGTTTTTTTTTTTTGTTTTTTTTTTTATAAATCTTTGGCAGGTGTGACAATGTTCAAGGGTGTGTGAATATGTACTTTTGTTTTACAAGAGTTAAATTCTTTTGTATGCGAGTAGTTTGTGTTTTCTTTTTTTATTGGATCACTGAACTCAACTGGACAGGTTGGCTGTGGTTATAATTTGATTTTCTGTATTTTCACGTAGTGTGGTTAATATTTTTTTTTCACTGTGTTTGTGTGTGTGTGTGTGTTGGATATCTTCCTCTTTGTTCAAGGGCAGGTCTTCAGAGCGACTGAAGAGAGCAAAATCATGTTCAGGTGTTACCTTTGACCTTCATCCAAACAGACAAACTTATTTACAATCCAGGACAAACAGGTGAGCTGTGAATGACCCTTGGTTGAAGCTATCATCTTCAAATGCATTATGCATTATATGTGAGTTTGTTGGTGTCTTTGCAGTTAATTTCAGAGTTGTCTCCATGGATCCCAAATTTGTGCCTTTTGATCAAATGGTAAGACCAGATGTTTCACCATTTTGAGTGTTCTGACCATAAATTAAAAGCAAATTAAATGCAGGTTCTTTTAAGATGCAGAAATTTCAACTTCAATGACCGCTTTTAAATGTTTATTATTCCTGTCTGTCTGCTCGTGGTGGAGGTGGATGGATGGATGGACTCTTCCATCCATCCATCCATCCATCCATCCATCCAGTCCATCCATCCATCCACCTTTTAAATGTTTATTATTCCTGTCTGTCTGCTCGTGGTGAAGGTGAGTTTGCTTCGGTGTAAGACTTTGAATGGAGCCAATGCAGCTTTTTGCACTTTTCTTTCTTTGCAGATTTTCTCTGAGCTGTTAATTTGTTTTAATAGGACAAAGATAATAACTGGATTGGTCAGTGGACAAATGTTTCCTCAACGGAGCTGATATTGGAGCTTTCTCAGTTAAACCCAGAGGCTCAGATGGGGATGTACAAAGGCTTTTATTGCTGACCGAGAAGTCTCCCAAGTTTTTGAGGTGAAAAAATACGGTAAGTTGTTCTGTATGTGCAGTTCAATGACAGATCTGAGGCCTTAACCTAAAGCGCTTTGTTTCTGGTTTAGTTTTGCCCAAGTCTGATGTGATTAAACACACCGCAGACCTACAGCGTTGCAGTTATGGGACTGAAAGTTGAGTCCTGTACAAGTGAATGATGCTTTATTTTCTTGTCTTGTGGTTGGTCAGTTCTTTATTTTGTTCTGATGTTTCCCAGTTTGTCCGTTCCAGTTGTCTGTCAGCATCAATATGGCTCCAGCAGTGCAGATTCTGGTCTACAGCGTTCTTCCCGGTGAGAATTTAGTTGCTGCTAATGTGCCGTTTGACACTGATATGTGTTTCCAGAACCATGTACTGTATGATGTGGCTATTTTTCAATTTGGGAATGTTGGTGTGTGTGTGTGTCCTACAGCGTGTTGGTCCTTGTTCCAGGTATCTCTGCAGTTTTCTCCAGCTGTTCCTGTGGAGGGAAATGTTCTGATGGTTCCTGCTCAAGCAGGATCTCTGTGTAGCCTCAGTGTTGTAGATTCATTCATTAAAAACCAACACATTATGACTTTAGTCTTCTTTTTAGGTCTTCTTTTTATGATCTTTTAATGTGACGGAAGGATGGACGGAAGTAAGATATTTTGTTTCGGAGGACTGGAGGCCGGAGGACTGGAGGCCGGAGGACTGGAGGCCGGAGGACTGGAGGCCGGAGGACTGGAGGCCGGAGGACTGGAGGCCAGAGGACTGGAGGCCGGAGGTAAAAAAAAAATATATATTTTTAAAAATTAAATAAAAACATCCATCCGTCCGGACCTTTAAATCCAACCCATGGCGTCCGCCCGAGGATCCCCTTGCGTGTGGCCTAGAGCGGGTGCCATGGTCCCCGAAATGGAAATCGGAGACATACATCTTGTTCGGCTTATGCCAGGGATCACAGTGATGCAAAAATGATGCATGATTCTAGCTCAAACGGTCTAGGAGTTATGCGCAATTTAGTACTTTTGGTTGTGGCCTAGTGCGGGCGCCATGGTCCCCCTCCAGGGGGGCCATGTGGAGGAGTGGGAGGGGTTGGATCTGGACTCCTCCCCGTGGGTTTCATGTTCTGCACACCACTTTACCATAGAAGCTTGTTTCTTTTTTCTTGAAAATGGAAAAAAAGGAAGCCCTTCAGTCTGCTTCTGTTTTAAGTTTTATATCTCTGATTCAGATACATCATTTTAATTTCATATGGGCCATTCTACGGAAATGTTCATTTTTCTGTACCTGGCCTTTTACAGAAATACTTTAAAAATACTTTAGGTTTACAAGTTCTTTATATTTTAAAATGAAAATAATTGTATTAAAAGCCAATTGTAATATACATCCAAGTTTCACATGAGTTTAAAATCATTCAAAATTACAATAAAAATTCTGAAACTATGTTTCTCTATGTCAACTATTTTAATATATATATATTTTTTGTGTTAGTCTCCTCCTGTTATGTCATTCTGCAATAAAAAATAAATTAAAAAGCTTGTTTCTTTTTTCATTAATGCAAGAAAACACAATAACAATAAGGCAAAATCAAAGGGCAAAATGCAAAATCACATAAAATCCCTCAAAAAAAAAAACAAAAACGAACAGAGCACAACTCTGTAAGAATGAAGCAAATTAATAAGAAGAAAGAAAGACAGAAAACGATTACATAAAAAGTCAAAATTATGACATGGAAGATTCAAAATTATGAAATGAAAACAAATACGCTGCCATGCCATGTGGAGGAGTGGCACTTTCGTGTCGCCTTGTGCGCTTCCATGGTCCACTGGGGACCAATGGATGGTAAAGAGGTTCGCGCTTGTGCGCTGCCATGCCCACTGGGGACCATGGCAGCGCAAAAGGCGCCACTTTCGTCACTAGCTTTTGTTACTGAATTTTTTTTTTTTTTATGTGACGGTCGGAAGGACTGACGGGCGGAAGTCCGTCCGTCCAGACTTTTTTATTTATTTATTTTTTTTTATTGAATTTTCAATTCACAGAGTTTGATATCAAGTTCTTGACATTTCTTTTACACATTTTCTGATAAGTATTACATCTGATAAGTAAAACATGAGACAACAATAATTTGGAAAAAGATGAGGAAAAAAAAATAAAAAAAATAAAGATAGAGGGCATCACAGACATATATTAAATTCCTTTAGCAGAGATACAGATCTTTGGGCTTTTCGATTTTTTTTTAAAATTTGACAGAGTCAAAATACATTTTAAAGGCTGATTTGAAATTAGCAAAGTTAGGTTTTGAGTTACTCCACTTGGTTTGATGAATATGAAATTTTCCTAATAATAGAAACAAATCGATAACATACATTTTTCTTATAGTAAAAGTCGAAATCATTTGTAGGCTATGAAGTAAGACAGAAGACAAATTTAAGACAAGGTTGCAATTCATTTTAAAACCTAGAAATTGAGACATCTCATTCCAAAAGATTGAAGAATATGGACATTCAAAGAACAAGTGCACAATAGACTCTCTTTCACAATTACAAAAACAGCAATTGTAATCAATATCCAGATGAAAACACTTTAATGTGTCTTTCTCAGGATATATTCTGTGAGCAATTTTAAAAGACACTTCTTTGGTTTTATTTGATACACAATACTAAGAACTCCCCAAAAATGTTCCCACTCAAATGAGGGAAACATATTAATCCAAACAAATTTAGATGGAGGGGAAGAGATACTGACGAAAGAGATCTAATCAATTTATTACTGCATTTATCATTAATTAAATCAAGTTTATCTAAGAACAAATGTTTGGAGACTTTACTTGCAGTGTTACCCCTAGAGCTCTGATTTCTGAATAGAAATAATATTTTGGCAGAAATAGACTTTATGACAATGTCATATTCTTTAACAGTAATGTGGCACTTAAGTTTCATACATAGTTCAGTAATACTCAAAAACTGACCATCAGAGTTCAACTACTGACTAACTAAAAGTATATCGGACTCAAACCAATGTCTTAAAAATAATGATTTTCTTCTGTGTGTAATATACTTATTATTCCAAATAAAAAAGGAGTGAGGAGAGAAGTTATGTTTAAAAGCCTTAGCTGGAGGACACTAAAAAGCCGAAGAGAACTGTGGTGACAGTCAGGGGGATGGCTGGAAGGAGGATTTTGGAGTGGCAGTGATTTGCAGCTGGTAATGGATGGTAAAGAGGTTCTATTGAGTAAGATAGTGGCCTATCTTAAAAAGCATTTAACAAATGAACGTGAACTAGTTCATTTTTAGATATGTGAACTTAGTTCCTTTAAAAAAAAAATTAACTATGAACATGAACTAGTTCATTATCATCTTTGTGAACTGAACTTCGAGCTAGTTCTTTTTAAGTATGAACTGGCACGCACAACACTGACCACAAGAAGCATATTTCGCCCATATAGACTGTAATAGATTTCGCCTCAGATTCGCTAAATGGACGAGTAAAATACTGGCAACAATTTTTAATGGAAAATGGCTTGATATTGTCAGAATGTGGACATTTTTTACAGGCAACTACATTGATAATGTAACTGTAAAAAGTCTGGTTTCCATTTTCAATTTTTTTTTCATTTGCATTTTATGGTCCGAAAATTGAATTGTGAAGCGTTACACGGACCGGCTTGCATGGCTTTATCCTTAACCCCTACACTGCCGCCTATAGGGGATTATCACGCTTCCGGGTTTAATGGGCGGGATTTGTCAACTTTGTGCAGGTCCACTTCCGACGCAGTTCAACAATGCCTGAGACGAATGCTATTTTTGTCACTGCTCTGTTCCACTTTGTAAATCTAACCAACAACGCCAACCCTACTTAAGTTTTCATGGATTCCCGACTGAATTGAGTATAAGGAAGAAGTGGATTAAAACATTAAAATAAAACAAGGTAGCACGTTTGTTTGCAGCCGGCACGTTAGTGAATCAGACTAATTTACCAGGGATGCCGTATAAATAAACTTAGTGTAGTCCTTCATCAGTTTGCCAGCGAGATCGGTGATTCAACGGAAGTGGCAGTGCACAAAGATCACAGAATCCGGAAGTACTATGTATCAGCGTGATAATCCCCTATAGGTTTGGCATAGTTATGATGGCGCTCTGACGGCGTATTTATGCGGGTGTGTGAACGATGTTATCTTTGAAAACGGAGAGGGGGAAAATATTCGTTTTGCTAAATACCCAGCTTTGTGTAAACGTGGCCATGACATGCTGAAATATATGCCAATGTACCTGGGATGAAGACATTTCACACGCAATGCTGGCAGTCTGTAGCCTGGTTCAACCAGACTCTAGTACATTTAATTTGTACATAGAGTCTGGCCCCCTCCATTGAGAAACGTTTCCTTCCTTGTAGGCGGGTTCACTGTTAAAGTTCAAAACTATTGGATCTGCCCAGAGTCACTCAGGATCTGCCATAGCCAATCGCTAACGTGTGGTCGTGAGTGACGTATATCATGCGCCGAAACGGCTGGAAACAGCAAGTCCGAATATCAAAGGATTATGTTTACAATAGGATTTCAGTCAACGAGACCTGCAGGTTTTGTTAATCTAGGAACAACTATTAATTGGAAATGTATATTTGACACGAAGGACAGCGATGTATTCATTCAACGGTCGTATTCATTCAGCCGTGTCTAATCATTACAAATATGCAGACGCCGCTGCGGTCATTTCTGATCTGCCGCAAATGCTGTAACAGTTACACTGAATGATCTGTATATGTGTAATAAATAACAACTTTTCATATAACGTCTTATTGTTTCTTAATTAGCTTAATTATGGTCTTCAAAGTATGTGTTTGTACCATAGACTGTGGTTTGTAAATTTGTATATGGCATTTTTTTTATTAAAACAAATTAACCATCTAAAACTGAAAATATGGTCTTCAAAGTATGGGTTTTCACATTTTTATTTATGACAATTATTTAAGAAAAATGACAACCAATTTGTATGATTTACAACATGTAAAACTGACACACCAACCTCCTGCGCGAGTAGACAAAGGGGCTCAAAGTGTTCTATTCATCACAAGAATCCGTAAATTTACTGTTGGGAATATGAGCTGACATGACTCCTGAGTGCATATTCAACAATAGTTTAGCAGCCAGGACTCAGGGCTTCCGAACACCAGGCTACAGCGTCCGTCCAAAATGTCACGGTCATTCGTGCACACCGAGCGCTGCCCAGCACGAACTTCCAACCTTTCTGCCTCCTTCACTTGATCCTCCGTTAGTGCAACAAGAGGTGAGACGATAACAATCCGGCTTTAAATTCTGTATATTCGGCAGTTTCTTTTCCAACAATCGGACCGAATAGCATTTCTCACGTCTTTCTCCGCTGCCAAACTCAAACTGACGCGCGCTACATCAACGTCATCGTTCTCAGCCACTCCCTCTATTCGCTGATTGGTCCTACAAAAAAATTGATTTCTGGAAACCTAAGGCTATGGAGCGATCCCAAACGTAGTACTGAAGGAAAATGAAATTGAGCGGAAGTGCGTAGGAGGGCGCAGCCAGGCTAGGCAGTCTGCCCAAGATGTGAGAACTCCTTCCTTCTGCAGAGTTCGGGGTATCGCTTGTCAACAAATGCACGCGTGTAGTCTCTGGTGTAACCATGACATATTTTACGACAGTATTAGAAGACAATACTGTTTCCCAACTGTAGGGGGACCCAGAGAGCAAAATTTCAAAAATAACATAATGCTGCTTTAAAACTGCTGTAAGATGTGACATGTTCTATAGATTTTAAATAAGAGAATAAAAAAGCAAGCTTTCAAAATTGATCTGTTTTTATCTAGGAATGGTGAAGAAATAATTAACTGAAATTATATTTCTTCTTTAGTCATTAACATATTTGTATTTATAATATGCAGATCTTGTGCTACTGCAACCCCCTCTGTAGGCTAACTAAAACATGACTTGAACATATAGATTTGTATCTCTTATTTACCGACCAAATTGAAGGTTGAATCAGTTCTTTTTTTTTAGGTATCAAGAAATAACTATGTCACTGTCGCTTTAAAAGAAGAAATACTCCCGATCCGCCTCTCCATTTAAGGGCACATTTACTTTTCTCGGCCGAGATCGAGATGTCTTCCTGGTTTGGTGAAACAGTGCTCTGCCTTCCCCTTTAAATGTATTTTGGACCAATGCAAAAGTTGTGGTCATGGGATTAAAATAACTAACATCGATTTATTGAGAAAGGTTAATTTAAGAGGGAATCCTTGTAATTCCGAAGCGTTTCATCGCGGCAGGTAAGCGAACTCTCCATGTAGTCCGCCCTCTTTTGCTTTTCTTAAGGAACTGGCAATGACAAGCTTCGAGTCTTGTTGTTTGAAACACGGCTGTGTTGGAGCTACATAAGCATAAGCATCAGTCTACAGACAGACATAGCAGCTGTATATTAGGTATGTGGCATAATTGATCGATTATTTTTTCTAGGCAACGGTGAAAATGAAAGATCTAACATGCATAGATTCCAAGTTTCTTTCTCGTAAAACTACGTTAATGCTTGAGAGTGGCAGACTGTATCAATATGACTCGCACATTACGCTATAATCACAGCTGCATAGACAAACTCAACACTTCTAGCAGATATTTTTGATATCTTGTGATTATTATTATTTTTTGAGAGAGTGTGGGTTTACATTATCGTTTTTGTTTTGTGTCAAGGATATGGCAAAAACAATTTCACGACATGTCTCCATCTTAGACCGCAGAACCATTTGGCTGTTTAATTTCGGTTATCTCAATAGGTTACATGATTTACATGAGTGTTGGGAATTTATGGCACTTTCCACAAATACGCTACACTTAGTCCCTCGACCTAAAAAAATGAAGCACAAATCCCAGTTTGTTTGTTTATTTAGTTTTAAGACCTTCAAGACATTGTAGTCTATCAAATTTTTGTGGGGATGTTTGCCTGTTTCTCTCAGTTCTCACATTAACAATCTTATACAGTCTAACAATTAAATACTACAATGTCATAATTTTGACAGTCAGTTCAATTGACATTTAATTCATTTTAGTACAAACTTTAAACTTAATTTAAAATTTTTTAAATTATCATTTTAATTTATGAATTTGTCTAGCTGTGTAGCACATTTTGCGTTTCTAATTTTTCATTTGATGTATAATAATAATAAAAATAATAAAGTAAATCTTATTTCATTTTCAGAATTTGCACAGAAGTTGCAGTGCTAAAATGTGAGGAATATAAGTCGGTAACGCTTCCTTTTACAGTCCAGTTACCCATGTAAATACTATGCACTTATTTTAGTAACTACAATTACTGGGTAATAACTAGTACTAACCCTGAACCTACCCATAAACCTACCCCTGTTCCATGTACGTACAGTATATTAGCCAGTACTATCTAGGTAAGTACACTGTAAGTACTGTACTGTAAAAGGAAGCGTAACCTATAAGTCATTATCAGTATCCACAAACCAGTATTTAAATCCAAACAAGCTAGCCCCTTCTAAGCGATCACTTCTGAATTTGTATACAGATGTTACATGTTAACATAACTGTAAAATCCCAAACACTTTATGAAGTGAATGGAAAATACACAGCTCAAATAAAATTCCCTTGAATTGATAATAAACACTTTCTGAAGGTTAACAATCTTCTTTCTCTGACCTGAATTATAAAGTACTGCATTTAAGAGGCCAAAACCCACATGTAAAAACATGTTTATAGTAAAAATGCATCGACCATCAATATTTATTGGACGATTTATTTATTAGGATGCACGATACATTGGCCACATTATTGGTATTCGGCCGATATATGATAGTTTTTAATGTTGATCGTTCTGGCCCAACAAGAACATTTAGCCGATATCTAAAAGCCGATGAAAGATGTATTATTTCCTTGAGCTGAGGCACTTTAGTTGTGCACTGTTCAACATTATGCTTTTAAATTGCTTGAAATACGATTGAAATACAATTGAAATCACTTTAAAAAGGAAAATCCAGTTAAAGTGCAAAATGTGCAGCGCAGTCTGTCATATCGGCTACACAACATTAAAATAAGACGATCATAATTGTGTTTGTATCTTGGCTTTTAATGAGGAAAATCAAAAATTGTCGAAAAATTTGGGTTTAGATTAATCGGCCAAAATATCGGTTATCGGCTTTCAAATATAAAGAGATTATTGGCTTATCGTTCTGGCCAAAATTGTCATATTTAAAATATCCATTTAAAATCATCGGCATATCAGCTATAGCATGAAAGCTGATACAACAATCTGATTGTTATTAACTAACTGTGTGAAGGCATTGAGTTGTAAAATGTCTTTTGCTTAATCCAACATTTTTCTCTGGGTAAAATAATTAAATACTTAATCAATCTGCACAATAAACAGCAGGACTGCCTGGTGACGAGCGTGAACAACACTCGAGACAATGACGGAATTGTCACTGTCCTGATTGGGCCAGTGCTGAATCTTCACGAAAGTTTATTCTTTGCTCATGTCATGCATACATTTAAATGTTCAAGCAGCAAAAACAATAAAAAAATTAAAAGTATGCAAATACTGAATTGAATCTCTTTCACTACTTCTAATTCACACAAAATTATATTAAAATGCCCAGCTTGCGAATATCCTTATTAACAGTCCGTTATGTCTTAAATTAATGTTTAAAAGTTGAGAGTTGCTGTCTGTGTTTTAATGTTAATCAAACATCAAAAGACAATAAATCGTTCACTACTCTTGACTAAATAACGTTTGTAACTTAAATAAGGATTAATGTACATTTAATTAATACAATTAAGAAAACTACTGTTTGATCTGCCTGTGTCATTTGTTTTTTTTCTTTCTACTCAACCCAGTAAACTTTCATTCTGTTGAGCTGCTCTGACTCGTCTGCCGGTGTTAAAGCAGGATACCTGGCTGTGGAATGGCTTTGCTGACCTTGCACAGAACGCCATCTATTAGCACGACACCGGTGAGTTTATTGCGTCTAAAAACGGTGCATGTATAAAATGCTACGGGAGAAAATTGTCAGTTCTCCACATGTTTTTTAACCCTACTCACACTCCCCACATGTGTGTCAAGATACTCTACACCTTTTTCTGCTCACAAAAGTGTGTGTATATTTAGGAGGAATGTCTTCTTGGTAGCATTCCAAACACTTCCCAAACTTGCTGTGAATCTGAAAATCCATTTCACACAGTTCCAAATAAAGCCCCAGAATTATGTGAGGATTCTGCTAAAGAGCCAAGAACCAAGTGCCTGATAACTTTTATTACTGTCCATTAATCATTCTGTTTCTTTTGATTGTGTGCTAGGCGTTGTATTTATTATCTAACATAAGACTCCCTTCTCACCCATAACCCGTGCATACTACAGTATGTATCTTCTTCTATAACACCCTATGTTCAGACTATTTAGAGTAAAGTCTAGGCGGATTTTTAAATGTACAACCTCATTGCTCCTCCTTTCCACCCCCTCTCTTCTTTTTCTACTTGTCTCTGTCTGGACACGTCAGTCACATAACAGGTAATGTTACTGTCTCCTCTTTCATTCCATAGAAGCACTGATAACAGCCTCTTTGGTGTCCTTCTCTCTGTCTTCTCACACTCTATCTGTTTCTCCCTTAATCGTCTTTAGAATGAGCTTCCTCAGTGTCTTATCATCTGCATTACTGCATTACAATTGACCATTTTTGTCAAAGCGCCTTGTCATTGTGTTTCCAAGGATCCTTTTTTCTATTTTTCCCGATCACTCTTCTCAGAATGAGTAATGGGTGAGAAAAAAGGCTTAACAGTGCAAGTTTTTATTTAGCCATTTTGGCAAATAGCACTTACTGTGTCAGATGATCCAAAGGAGTCAAGCAGAGTCTACTGGTCTCTGTTTGCAATTAAGTGCATTACATAATCAATTCACCCACCACCCATTTTTAACATCACCGCTCTCTGGGTAAATCTTAGTCATGATGTTCTGTATGTACTTCTAGTTTAATCTATTGTAATCCACTTAATGTTATTTTCAAGGATGAACCTATCCCAAGACGAGGAAGACTTCAGAAAAGGTGAATGTTCCTGATACAGCTTTAATCATTCATGTGTATTTTAGTGTATATAGTGTTTCCTCTAGAAATGCGTTGCTGATTAATTTTTCATTTCCGCACACCAGAGAAAGTTTCGCCCTGGTAAAGGGGGCAGTGCTCCTGGTGGAAGAGGGAGAGAGGGAGGGATTACATGAAGAAACCGTACCCCCTCTACTTGGTCCTAGGCAAGGAGGCCGAGCCTCTGACACTCAGCGCAGACATTTGCATGCAATGATTTCGTTACTACGACCAGAGGACACAGTCAAACTGGTTAGGATCACCCAAACCACACTTGTTTTACTACAATGCCTTTCAATGCTTAGGCCTATAAAGTGATGCATTTGATGCATAGTGATGCAAAAAAAAAAAAAAAATGTATTTAATAAAAAAATCTATTAGAATATGAATTTCTTTTCATTATCAACTAGTAATTGCTCTTTGGATGTACTACCTTTTTAAAAATGATTTTTAATGATTCCACTAATGACTAGAAAATAATGGAAATTTGTTGAACAAAGCATGTAAATATATTTGCTACCCTATGCATTTACTCTATTGTCTGTTTCAGACTAATTTATAGAAGTGCTTGTTCTTACTGTCCTTGTCTATTAGACACTATGTTTAGCTTATCTAATGTCACATGTTCTGCAATGTGGTTTCTGGAGACACTTCTGTTATGCAGAAATGACAATTAAACCGCTTTGCTTTGACTCTGTTTTTGAACACGCTTACAATACAATTGAATAAAGTTAATCTGTTTATTAAAAAACAGCATGTCTTATATAGCCATGCATGAGGGCTGTGGATTAAATGATGGAAAAAATCTAATTTTAATCGCTGTGTAATTTCAGACTTCTGTGTCTCATTTAAATACATTAACCCTGATGTTCTCTTTTTCCCTGCCTCAGGCTGTGCGTTTGGAATCGTCGAGCCCAGTCAGATTGAGATATTTGCTTATAGTTGGCACACTTGACAAAAAACAGGAGAGCCTACTACTTGGCATGGACTTTCCAGGCTCAAACAGGTAGGTTTATAAACCATATTATCAAGTCATCATAAGAAGCTTTTATTTCATTAGAGATAAATCCATAAATATTCAGATGTAAGTGTGATGTGTTGAATATTTGTATATCTCAGATATACAGCCTAAATATTGTTGCATTTTTGATCACCTCAGTTCACAAACACAAATGATTCAAGTAGGCTTTTCTGTTTTTGGAATGGGAATGTGCAGTTTTTCACAAATGTTTAGTTGACATTTTAATGGGATAGTTCACCCCAAATAATGTAAATGCTGTAATCATTTACTCACCCTCATGACATTCCAAACCTGTGTGGACAAATCTAAATCAAATGTATGGAAAAATTGTATGGTCTCACAAAAGAAAGAAAGTACTATTGTTTTACATCAACATCAGGATGAGCTTCATTTTGGCTGAAATGTCCCATTAAATATAAACTTTTAGCAGATGTTTTAAAAAAATTCATTATATTTCAGCAAGGCTGTTAAGATACGTCTCTCACTAATGTTTTTTTACTCTTCCTTAGTGATGAGTGCACTGTTGGTCTTGTCTTGCCAATATGGAGTGACACACAGGTTTACCTAGATGGAGATGGGTAAGTGCAAACATATGATAATAAAGGTATAACATGACATTTACTGTATGGGATCTTAAAGTTTAATTGTAGCTACCATGAAAAAGTAATCTGGAAATCATTATCTTATCATCAATCTTAAGTTTCACCTTTCATGTGGTTTGAAAGGTGAAATGAGTTCAAGAACAAAGGTTTTGTTTCTTTTGAATATTCAGGAAACAGTCAACATTTTCAGACATTGAAGCATGGCTGTTATTAGCAATGTACATGGAGATAAAATCATAAAATGTAAACAACATTTTTCAATTAAGTTCAGTTTGGCTGAAAAAAATCCACTTTATTTTATCTGTACAGTTCAGCAAAACTTTATACACAGTTAAAGCCTGAGCCTCGGGGTTCTGCTTTTCTAAGCGTTTGCTTCACTCGTTCTGTTACAGAGGTTTCAGTGTGACATCTGCAGAAGTGACACGAATCTTTAAGCCTGTGTCCATTCTAGACGATGTGGTAAGTTTTAAAGCAGGAAATGCTGAGGAAACTACCAATTTCCTCAACTAACAACAATATGCAATGCAGCCTTCACACATGTAATTCTTTGTTTTTAATTATAATGCTCTTTTATATTCTATTGCTTTAACTGTTTCTCTTCTGGCTATTAGTCAGTCAACATGCACCCTGCTAGACGTCTGTATAAAGTCTCCAAATTTGCTCATTGAACGTTTAAAGTGTGTTTGTGGTTTGTCGATTGCTTGTTCACAACTCTCTGTCCTGTGATACTTTCACTTCGCACAAGGTCGGTGTTACAGGCACTGCATGGCTGCTGTGAACGGGCCGTGCGTGGAGCTGTCATACCTGGCTGCGGGCTGGAGTGGGCACAACATTACAGAGAACATGTGGAATCTGACCAGCACTGCCTTAATGAATGGGGGGCTATGACTGGCCTGGAGTCAGTCAGGAGGTACACCGTAGGAAATTCAGCATCCAATCGGGAGTCAGTGGAGAGGGAGATCAAAGCCCAACTACGGGATATCATGAGAACTGAGGACTTGGAAAACATTACCTCAAAGCAGGTAAAATGAAAGAGCGAATTTTTATGATCCGATCAGTTCCACCCTATATTTCAATTGTAATATTACATATAACTAGTGCTGTCAACGTTAACGCATGCGTTTTTAATTTTTGTCCAGTTTAACGCGTTAAAATATTTAACGCAAATTACGCGATTAACACATCGCCTGTATTTTCTGTCATCGTATGGCTGAGCGTTACATTAAACCATTCAAGCGATAAGAAGCTTTCGTGCTTGAACGAACAATACAACACATATTTATGCCAGAAAGTCTGCTTGCTCAAGTGTACTCATAAGTAGCAGTCTTAAATGGGTTAAAGAACGTCTTAAATGAACGTGAAGAGTTGTGAGGGAATGAAACGTGTGTGATATTCTGTCATGTGCAGCAGCGGCAGGTCTTGGCTGGTTCAGATTACACGACTTTTTTTCTGTTACGATGTCAGATTACGTAATTTTGACTCCTGAAATGTTGTCGTGTCGTGGACAAGACACATGTCAGACTACATGTTGCTTCCTGATCAGTCTTCGCATGCCGTCTTCAACGGTGCACGTGATGTCATCCAGAAGGCGAAACTAGTAGTGAGTGACTTCCAGAAACTTACGTAAACAAACAATGGATGAAGCGGTGAGAGTTGTATTGGCTGTCCTGTGTTCAGAAAAACGTAAAAAAAGAAAGAAAAACCCGACAATGGACACGTTCCTGGATTGCTCGAAGAGGACAGTATGGGCTGTCAATCCTCCAACGAGAACTTGAGGTAAAATATTGTTTTCTTATATATTTTTACTTTTAGTTTTAACGTTAGCACCATCGTCTCTCTTCGTTTCGCCATTTTTGAAAATTGTGTACAGAAAAGCTTATGTGCTCCTATTGGTCAACCTCATACATGTGACGGAAGCGTCCTGGACGACCGTTAAAAAAATTAAACATGCTAGTCTTTTTGTCGTGATGTCGTGAAGCATCGTGAAGATGTAAGTTGTCGCCCACTTTGACACGCACTGTACAAGAATGATACGATTGAATCTTCCGTCCCGCACGCCCAAATCCCCACGACACCCTGACGTCAAACAGATCGTGCCAAAATCGGGCTTAAATTGTGTAATCTGAACCAGGCATTAAAGTGACAGCAGCCTCTAATACTAATACTGTCTGTAAGTAAAGTTAATCAAAGAACAGGTTGAACAGAAAAATGACTACCTGCTGTCAACTAAAGAATTTTTGTAGCTTTAATGAGGATAAATCTATATTTAATTTATAATTTATGCAATGCAGACTGTTTGATAACTTCACAGGTAAATATGACATTTATTATTGGTTTATGTGAGGATTGTTTTAAGTTCATTTAAATTAAAAGTTGTTCTATTTTTGAAGCTTAATTAACGTAAAAAAATGGTTTCAATGCACTGTAATATGAATGGCTATAATTAATGTTAACAATTTGGAGTTTGGGGTGAGGTGTTATTTTCCTCGAGGCATCAGTAGCTGTATTATTATCAGTGATAATGGCCTTCATTCATAAAAAGATGCCATTTAAACAAGTATTTGAAATATACTGTCTTTATGTTGTTTCTACATTAATTTGGAGATTAACTGTGAAAGATTCTAAAATATATAAAAAATGTGTGATTAATCTAGTTATGTTTTAATCGATCTGACAGCGCTACATATAATACAAGTCAAATAGGTTGTAAATGCAATTTTATGTTTACTTTAAGATCGTATATATGAAAATGACATTTGTTATGATTGGTCAACCTATTGCTTAACCTCTTTGCATATGTATGCAACAATGTTTACTTAACGGATTTGTGGGTTTGCTGTCCATCCTGTTCACCACAGCTGCTTTGCAAAGCCAGGATTTCATTGTGACATTGTGAGCCATATTACATTGAAATGTGCCACACAGTATGTAAGGGCTGTGCTGAAATGACAGAGACCTTGGTAAAATAGTGATGTCACAAACATGTACATTTCTGAACAGCGCTTTGTTTTTGCTTTTTTGCTTGGACTTTGTTTAATATGGCCTCTTTAAGGTTATTCAAAGTAGCCTACACTACTGTTCAAAACTCGTTTTTATTTATTATTATTAATTTTTTTTTTAAGAATTCTCTTATGTCGTCAAGGCTGCATTTTCTTTTTCTTCGTAACGTAAGTGGTCTTAAACTTATATATTCCTGTGATGCCAAAAGTTGGATTTTTAATTTTTTTTTAACAGCCATTACTCCAGTTTTCAGTCACATGATTCTTCAGAAGTAATCATCCTCTTCTTTCTTTTTTATTTTTTTGTACTAAAGGAACATTTATTATCAATGCTAGAAGTAGTTAGGCTTTCTCAATTCTTCTCATTTTTATTTTTCAGGATTCTTTGAATACCTAGACAGTTTAAGTGTCAATGCTGAATAAAAGTTTTAATTTCTTTCAAAGAAGCAAAAAGAATCTCACGACCACAAACATTTGAACGGTAGTGTAAGCCTGAAGGCACACCTTTTAAAGATTCTCTTATTCTAGAACTTACTCAAGGTTAATGTGCCTGGGCTTGCCGTCTTATCCAGTGAATCTTTGTGGTATGAACATAACTGTCAGGCATCTTTTAGTGAGCAGCTTGATTTGATGTTTGTCAGCATTGTATGTCATGTGACTTGCCTTATAATGTATAACCCAAACTCATGACTTAGGGGTTGCCAGCGCCCAATGCTTGCCGGTGAGCTACAGCCACTTTTTCTGTGTGTTTGTAGGTGCGAACAGCCCTGGAGTCCAGAATAGGGATAGACATGAAGGACTACAAGGAGTATATTGACAATGAGATGATGGTCACGATGGCGCAGATGGACAAACCTTCCAGAATATTGGACTACCTTTACCTGGTGAGTAATGACATTTGTCTTCTGTCTAATCCAATATACTGTTGTTTCAAACATACACTGTCATTTATTTGTCTTTTCCACCCCAAAGGGTTCGGAATGGAATGCTGCCAACTATGAAGAACTACATAAGAACAAGTATGCAGATTAAATTTAAATATGATTACAATTTCTTTTAAATAATTTAGTCATTTAAATTCATATTTTAATCAAATAATGATTGAATTATTATATTTGTACTAATTGAAAATAATTTAGTTATTCTTGTTAAATTTAAAATTTTCTGCAGCAGATGAATAAAAAGACTGTTTTTCTTTTTTGGTAGTGTGGGCTACATCCTGAATGTTACCATGGAGATTGACAACTTTTTCCCAGAATGCTTCACCTATATGAATATTAGAGTTTACGATGTGGAGGCGACCGACCTACTCTCACACTGGAATAACACATACACGTTCATCAGTGAAGCAAGGTGCTCAACACACACACTCCTCTTCCTTATTTTTGTTTATGGTTTGCATGCATTTTGTTTTTTTCTGTGTTCAGACCTCCTACACTGATCCTTCTCTTAAAATGCATTAGTTTATATTTAGACTAGGGCTGTGCAAAAGTTAATTGCGATTAATCGCATCCAAAATAAAAGTCTGTGCTTGCATAATATATTTGTGTGTGCTGTATATAATTATATATACGTAATCTATATTATATAAATATAAATTTATATATGATTAAACACATTATCCTAAATATATACATGCATGTGTGTGTGTATTTATATATACAAAATAATTATATACAGCACACACAAATACACGCACCGGCCACTTTATTAGGTACCCCATGCTAGTAACGGGTTGGAACCCCTTTTGCCTTCAGAACTGCCTCAATTCTTCGTGGCATAGATTCAACAAGGTGCTGGAAGCATTCCTTCAGGGAGTTTGGTCCATATTGACATGATGGCATCACACAGTTGCCGCAGATTTGTCGGCTGCACATCCATGATGCGAATCTCCCGTTCCACCACATCCCAAAGATGCTCTATTGGATTGAGATCTGGTGACTGTGGAGGCCATTTGAGTACAGCGAACTCATTGTCATGTTCAAGAAACCAGTCTGAGATGATTCCAGCTTTATGACATGGCGCATTATCCTGCTGAAAGTAGCCATCAGAAGTTGGGTACATTGTGGTCATAAAGGGATGGACATGGTCAGCAACAATACTCAGGTAGGCTGTGGCGTTGCAACGATGCTCAATTGGTACCAAGGGGCCCAAAGAGTGCCAAGAAAATATTCCCCACACCATGACACCACCACCACCAGCCTGAACCGTTGATACAAGGCAGGATGGATCCATGCTTTCATGTTGTAGATGCCAAATTCTGACCCTACCATCCGAATGTCGCAGCAGAAATCGAGACTCATCAGACCAGGCAACGTTTTTCCAATCTTCTATTGTCCAATTTCGATGAGCTTGTGCAAATTGTAGCCTCAGTTTCCTGTTCTTAGCTGAAAGAAGTGGCACCCGGTGTGGTCTTCTGCTGCTGTAGCCCATCTGCCTCAAAGTTCGACGTACTGTGCGTTCAGAGATGCTCTTCTGCCCACCTTGGTTGTAACGGGTGGTTATTTGAGTCACTGTTGCCCTTCTATCAGCTCGAACCAGTCTGGCCATTCTCCTCTGACCTCTGGCATCAACAAGGCATTTCCGCCCACAGAACTGCCGCTCACTGGATGTTTTTTCTTTTCGGACCATTCTCTGTAAACCCTAGAGATGGTTGTGCATGAAAATCCCAGTAGATTAGCAGTTTCTGAAATACTCAGACCAGCCCTTCTGGCACCAACAATCATGCCACGTTCAAAATCACTCAAATCACCTTTCTTCCCCATACTGATGCTCGGTTTGAACTGCAGGAGATTGTCTTGACCATGTCTACATGCCTAAATGCACTGAGTTGCCGCCATGTGATTGGCTGCTTAGAAATTAAGTGTTAACGAGCAGTTGGACAGGTGTACCTAATAAAGTGGCCGGTGAGTGTATATTATGTAAACACAGACTTTTATTTTGGATGCGATTAATCGCAATTAAATTTTTGCACAGCCCTAATTTAGACACACATGCAGTATGATATACTAACCCCCTATGAAAATTATTAGAGTATGTCTTTGTGTGCTATCTCTCTCATGCTAATGTTTTATGTCTTTGTTTGTACTCGATGATACAGGAAGAGTGGACAGGCCGTACTGGTGCATTGTAAAATGGGCGTCTCTCGCTCTGCCTCCACAGTAATTGCTTTCCTGATGAAGCAGCAGGGCTGGACTTTAGACCAAGCCCTCATCCACGTGAGAGAAAGACGGCCTATAGTGCAGCCCAATGAAGGTTTCCTAAAACAGCTGCATACGTATAGTGGCATCCTCAGTGCCAGGTGACTTACGCTTTCATTGAATGAATGCACCAATCTCAGTACAGCACCACAAACAAGCTTTCATACAGAAATACAGACACTTTCCCACTTGTGTAGTTTCTCAATGGATGTTCAGGTACAGACAAGTCAAGTCTGGTTGGTTGTTGTTCAACCATGTGTAAATGAGGGAACTGAATAGTGCAGAAACACACTCATCTCAAACTGTAAGTTTAGATGTCTTGAAAGAACTCACCAAGGCTGCATTTATTTGATCAGTAAAAAAATACAGTAAAAACAGTAATATTGTGAAACAATATTACAACTTAAAATAACAGTTTTGTATTTAAATATATTTTAAAAAATCATTTATGCTTGTGACTACAAAGCTGGATTTTCAGCCGCTAATACTTCACTCTTCAGTGTCACATGATCCTTCAGAAATCTTGTTATCATCAATGTTGAAAACGGTAATGCCGCTTAATAATTTTGTGGAGCCAGTAATGGATGAATAAAAAGCTTTTTATTTGAAATGGGAATCTTTTGTAACATGTCTTTAGTGTCCATTTTTATTTATTCAGTTTAATGTGTTCCTGCATAATTATTTCTTTAAAAACTTTTGAATGGTAGTCTATATATTACATGACTCTCTGATCAAATGCAGCATAAACAGATGACTATATATTTACTCTATAGATTCCCTATAAGTGTATAATATACCCATTTATAGACACACATTGGTAGGCTTTTTTGCAGCATACTATGTGACAATTTTGTGCTGTGTATTTAATTCACATTCCATTTCCAATGTGTAGAATGAAATGTCAGTAATGTCAACTGCAGACTTTTTTTTTATATAGTTAGCATTACTATATTTAATTCCAAAACATTGCAATTTGCCGTACAGTAAACAGCGCCACAGTGCCCTCTGGAGGAGGAAGTCCAAGCCAGATGTCCGTCAGCCGTCTGTCCACAACGAAACAGCCACAGGGAGTGAACATGAACAGAAAGAGGAAGAATCAGAGAGCCCAGAAGAAGAGGAAGGCAGTGAAGAGGAGACGGATGTAAGTGTCTTACAGTGACTTGATGCTTTTCAGTATCTCTTTAGTTTATAAATCTGTTTAAATGGAGGCATGTTTATTTCTATGGCTGTGTCATTCTCAGGTCTTTGAGCAGTTTGATGAGAGTATTCCTGATACACATAAGGCAAGAGACAGCCACATCCAACCCACTTATTACCATTCAAGAAAGTGATAAGGTTAGACCAGACAGAGACTGAGACTTTTAAATGTCTATATGGATTTATATACTATTATAAATAATGTTTTTTAAATGTCTGCTAAACTTTATTTCCTAGATGTCATCCAGCCCCAGCAGAAGTGGCAGGATGGATTTGTTTTCTCTTATGCAGTCTATCCAACTTGACGATGATGACCGAGACAGGATTGAAAAAGAGGTGAGAGGAAAAAGTCTGGAATGCAACATTTATTCATATCGATGTGTGAAAAAAAAAAGTCAAATCACATGCAAGCAATCATTAACTGAAGAATTCCTGTTTGTCAGAGATATTCTCCTGCGCAACGAAGGCGGAGTCACGGAAGAAGGGGCTTGACTCATCAGAAAAAAACATGTTGATGTTTCCCCTGGACCAAGCTGCAGACAGTCACAGAACACAAACCAGGATGAAGCCGGTCTCTGAAGCGCTTAAAAAAGGGCTCGTGTTAAAGAAATATGGAGCGGCAGGAATAAAAAAGTAATAAGGTAAGGGATCACAAATTAGTGATGCTAATATAAAGGACACTCTTGCACACTAGACTTAGCCTTCTGATTGTATCATTCCAAGTTCTTTGAAGACACAGAGGGAATCTGTTCATATAATTGCTGGATAGATAACTTCGCTTGGAGGCAACACACAAAAGCACATGGTTACATATCAATAGATATCTTACTTATTTTCCCGTACCTGCCCATAGTTTCAGCTGGATTGTTAAAAAAAAAAAATCTACAACAGCAGGTTTCTGTCAGCCACCTATTGTCAAGTGAGTATTGATAAAGGAACCGTTTTCTTCAGAGCATTATCATTCTAATTGTCACGTTGTGCCTTTTGATATTTCTGTATCCTTTGCACCTTCATACTGAGCCATAAACTTCAGTTTGCTTAACAGATTTTAATATGATATAGATGGAGTGGACTTTTTTTTTTTTTTGCTGTATTTCTCATTATACAGAAATATGAACAATCCTCTTATAGCATTGTTTCATGTTGTTCTTAAGGAGAGTGTGAGCGCACTCATTTTAGGAGTCCTATGCAATAATCCACTTTATAGCTGTTTCCTCTCAATGAATGTGAAGCTTTAGATTGCCTCTGTGGAGATCAGTAGTTTGAAAAGTGTTGATAAAGCAATCAAGGATTAAATGTTTTAGTATTCCGTGTAAACTACCATTCAAAAGTTTTGGGTCAGTAAGATTTTTTTCGTTAAAAAAAAAGACACTTTAAATAATTTAAAAGTGACACTAAAGACATAATGTTATAAAATAAATATATGTGCATGCGTATGCTTAATATTGTTTTAAACAAGTTTTGCTTTTATGGATACCATGGAATACAGGTTTCCATAAAAGCAATTCAACTTGTTTAAAACATTGATGATAAAAAGAAAATGTTTCTTGTGCAGTAAATCAGCATATTAGAATAATTTCTGAAGGAAGGATCATGTGACACTGAAGTATTGATGCTTAAAAATCAGCTTTACCATCATTTTAAAACGTATAGAAAAATATTATTCTTTTTATTTTTTTAACTTTATTTAGAAAAAAATAAAAATCATACTGACCCCAAGCTTTTGAGTTACTAGACAGATGTTGTTAAATCATTAAGGTATCAGGCATATTTTTGATATTTGGAGCCATTTTCCACATCTTTTTCAATCAAACAGATGTTGTCTAATATTTGTTTGTTTTTTAACCTGTATAGTATGCAGGAAACAACCTGAGAAGACCTGAGTATTTTCCTTAATGTGCCATATGTGCCATGATCTGTTTAATTCATTCTGCATGATGGTTCAGTGCCTTTAGTTTATAGAGGTGGACCAAAATAACTACTTTTGTTGGTTTTAATATTCATGCAGTTAAAACGAACACAACTAACTCCTATATAATACATGTTGATTTGTGTCTTTGCATGATGTCTCATGACTGTATGCATGCTGTTTGTTCTGTTTGCAAGCCTGTCTTTGTGAAGCACGAGTCCTGTATGTATAAAGTATATATACAATCTGCTGTAAAACATTTGTTTTAAAGGGATAGTTCACTTTGAAATTAATTTTTGATATGTTTTAGCTTACCTCCAGTGCATCCAAGATGTAGGTGTCTTTGTTTCCACAGTATCTTCAATTTTCACACGCAAGCGATCACATGCGGTGTAACATTGAACTGATTCTGTTCGGTTCAGTTGGACACTGCACAACTGTTTCAGATCACGTGGGCGTCACTGTGATTACAAGAGGTAAAAACGATAATAAATACTGTTCGTTTTCTCACAAAAAACGCTCGTTTCGTGTCTTAGGCCATCAATGTGTACTTAGATTTACGAGTCATTAAATCATGTTTAATTTTGAATTCTCTATGCATGCTTTTTGGTGGACCCCCTTAGCCCCCAGTGTATGACTGATAGACAACAACGGTTTGACTAAAAAATTGAAAAAACTGTGGAAACAAAAGACACCTACATCTTGGATGCCCTTGAGGTAAGCTAAAACATATCAAAAATTAATTTCAAAGTGAACTATCCCTTTAAATGTGTATAGTCATTGCACAAAGTGCCAATGTTGTGAAACCAAAGTTATGTTGTGGAATGTTCTTAGTATTGAGACACCACTGGTTTTGCAGTTATTTTCCACAAGAATGTCTTAAATTGTGTGTTAGTGATACTAATAACCCACAGCCTTCAAAGTGCTGATTTTCCTCACCTTATGTATAATGTGCCATGCCTTATCAATATCAAAAACAGTGATACAGTTTATTCTAATGCAACTCAGTTTCATTGTTGGTATCAGATGGGGTTAAATATCAAGTCAAAGTTGTTGTTGCTTTTTTTTTTTTCTATTTATGACCTTAACATGTATCTCTTTGATTTGATATGCAAGGTTGTCTGTGCTTTAAAAATTAAATTGAATTTATAATGGGAGCTTGAGAAATATCTAATTGACTGTTTTTGCATCAATTTGTGTTTCAGGTTTTAAAATATTTTCTATTCTTCATATTGGTACTGTAAAAATATAATCTATGTTTTATAGATATTACTGGAAATATCTTTACCTATGATTCAAGTAATTGAACATAATTGTGTGAATTTGTCAGTTCAAGCGCAAGCTCAAATGTAATTGGCTAGTTGCGCGCTCTCTTGGAGGTATAGCTTTCTGGGCATGAGCTTCCCATATTTGCGCACAGAAAACGTGATTGCTGTACCGCCTTTCTGTAATAACGTAGGAACAACTCGCGTAATAGTTCATGTTTTTAGATTTAATCCAAATGACACGTGCACTGAGTGAAAGATCAGCCATCAAGAGAATGTATCCAGGCAGTGTCACATGGTCCTTCAGAAATCATTCTAATACGCTGACTTGCTGCTTAAGAAATATTTTCTTATTGGCAGTTGAAAACAGTTGCCTATACGCGGCTTAATATGTTTGTGGAAATCGTGCAATGTTTTGCCGGGATTTTATGATGAGTTGAAAGTGTAAATATCATTCATTTTAAATACATTGTCCCATTATAAATGTCTTTCCTATCATTTTAGATACATTCTTGTCAAATTTAAGTAATGATTTATTTATTTATAAAGAAAATGTTACCGACCCCACATTTTTATAGTAGTGTACAAATGACACTACTAAACAATGTGTCATTCTTTTCTTGGCCAAAATACATTTGAAAGATTACTAAATTATTTTTTCCCCATTTCACATTTGAATCAAACTAAAAATCAATTACTTGACTATCCAAATATTCTAATTACTGCATGAAACTGTA
Source organism: Hybognathus amarus (assembly GCA_030378365.1). Classification (NCBI taxonomy): domain Eukaryota; kingdom Metazoa; phylum Chordata; class Actinopteri; order Cypriniformes; family Leuciscidae; genus Hybognathus; species Hybognathus amarus. The sequence continues at coordinate 15,200 of JAQIUQ010007690.1, read as the reverse complement.
ACCGACTCAATGAACACACAGTTTGAAAGTTGAGTATATTTTTATTTACAGAAGAAGACACGATTCAGGATAGTAATAATAACAAAATTAAATGAATTTTCGCCTTGGTTCATTAAGTGTGACACCACCCTCTTTCATGGCCATCCAGAACGTTTGATTCTGGTGAAGTGGAAGAAAAGGCATAAATTAGTCTATCTAGCTATTAATGTATATAATACATGAAGACTCAAAGCAGAAAGACATTCAATGACTCACCGCCTCCGATCGAAACTTCCACGGTATCTCTCGATAAACAACACGCGTGATGCCTGCTTCACGACACCGCTGAGCAAGCACATCACCTACGGCACGGCAAGCCGCTACAGACCGCGTGGAGCCCAGCTCGCGCTTCAATGCCCACTCCTTCGTGGAGCAAGACAGCACAGGAACTATTGAGTCACTTGAGAACACCTCAGCTGTGACGTGATGCTGCGTGCGCCTGAACACCAACCTGAGGAAGGAAAGGTATACGCTTAATATACATGTACATCTATGTTTTTATCTAGATGATGCTATTAGCATGTTATTAGTAGGGATGTGCTCAGCGTGTTATACTATTTGCATCTATTCATTTAAACCAGTTTAAACAATTGGGATCCTTACAAACCTGTGATAATACTGTCTTAGAGGGCCACACTGTACCCCAGCCTCGATCCTTTACTGCAAGGGCCATCTGTTCCAGGTTTCTTGGGTTTCGGTTAACAAATGTTTTATTGATGGCTTCATTATCACTGACCACTGGTTCTGGATCAGGTGCCGCCTTACTGTATTTCCGAGCTAGTGGAAAGAGTCACATCATGAACATAATTAATATATATATATATATAAGTCTACAGCCATTCTTCTAATTCTAAGTCAATCAATTATGTGGTTTATCATATCGAATTTCCAGCCGTTTCCTTTTGTTGTTATTTTCTTTTGATCCCAAACACAAACGATAACTAAGTATTTTTTAGAGAGCAGATTGCGTACTCCAAATCTACTGTGATTTTGTCGCCAATATAATTTAACACACACATTCAGCAGAGCGTAAACAGTTAATTATTTGATAGGTCTAGTTATTTAAAGTTAAGTTACTTACACAACTGACAATGAATCCAAGCCGCTGCAGCCGCAGATCTCTGACTTTGACCTAACAGCGTGCGAACACTACGGCAGACATCAGTGAACAAAGCCATTTGACAACTGCAAAAAAAGAAATACCTTCAATTCTGGCGACAAATTATAGTTGTTTCTTTACAAACGGAGAGACCATGACCCTTAGTTTTTTTTACCACCACTTTCTAGAGCGCAGCCATTTTGATGTCACGCGAAAAATGTTCCGTGTTTCCGGGAGAAACAACTTTGGCCCCATGGGTTCCGCTTAGAAATCCTTTAATGAACGTAAATAACAATGAAACGCTTTTTTATATACATAAGAAGGAAAGTTAAGAAAAAAAGAAGGAAAGTTAACGTATTACAATGAAAGTTTTTTTTTTATGTCCTAAACCACAATTTATAAAAAAATGGTAGGTTATTCTGATATTTTCATGCTGTCCACAAGATGGCACTAGTACACATTATCCTGAAAAAAAAAATAATAACACACAAAAAAACCAATAACCTTCATCCGACGTCTTCGTTTATGGACGTCTCACATCCCATCATTTTTTTTTTAAATTTTTTTTGGCCATGATTTATAGTAATGTAGTGTATTCCTTGGAATACAGGCAGGCTACTATTGCGTTCGTTTAATATAAAATGTTAAACATGTAAATAAAGTCTTTGAGAAAAAATATTAAGTTTAAATCTAGGCGTACATGCACACGTCTCATTTAATAAATGATAACGTGTGTTTAATTAATTTGGATTATTCATAATTTCTTATGAATCGTGTGAATCAACATCCCCTTACACATGTTGGTAAAGATTATTTAAAGAATATCGTATGTCAAATTACTGACAACTATTTGTTCTCTCCCATCTCCACAGCTTCTTGTAGCACTCCTACATTTCCAGGCAGTGGTGCTCACCTCCGGATATTAAGAGATTTTCTGCATGGTTTGCCATTTTAATTTTCTCAATTTGTTTGTGCTGCATTTTTAGCATGCTGTAAAGAGGCTGTGCCCCAAGATAAATAAATGGTTCTCTAGCCAATTGAACAAGAATGTTCCTGTAATCCAAACTCTCTGCTCAAAGCTCTTTGTCCATATTCTCCTTCAGAATCCTGTTCTTTAAGACTTTAGAATACTACAACACTCGACTTTTGCACCCCCCTAAAAAAAATAAAAAATAAATAAATAAATAATAATAATTAAAATGCATTCCCTTTCAACCCGGTATCACGACAAGACGTGGAAAATAATCAGGTTGGTCCACTTTGGAAAACGTGTAGATGTCACGGTGTTAACTCCCTCAAACGCTGAAACCTACACGTTTGCGTTAACATGTTCCAGTGGAGAGATACCCGGAAAAAAAACGACAGTGGTACCCCTTACGTTTTTTTTTTCGGGTCAAAATTTTGATTTTCTTGAAACTCTGGATTCTGATAGAGGGCCATGGGACTTAGATCTGAGTGCAAAAATGGAGGCTCTAGACCCTTCCAGAGCTGAGATATTGAGATTTTACGTAGCATTTATGCCATTGTAAATATCTCAATATCTCAGCTCTGTATGCCATTATAAATATCTAAATATCTCAGCTCTGGAAGGGTCTAGAGCCTCCATTTTTGCACTCAGATCTAAGTCCCATGGCCCTCTATCAGAATCCAGAGTTTCAAGAAAATCAAAATTTTGACCCGAAAAAAACGACAGTGTTACCCCTTACGTTTTTTTTTTCGGGTCAAAATTTAGATTTTCTTGAAACTGTGGATTCTGATAGAGGGCCATGGGACTAGATCTGAGTGCAAAAATGGAGGCTCTAGACCCTTCCAGAGCTGAGATATTTAGATATTTATAATGGCATACAGAGCTGAGATATTGAGATATTTACAATGGCATAAATGCTACGTGAGATCTCAATATCTCATCTGAGTGCAAAAATGGAGGCTCTAGAACCTTCCAGAGCTGAGATATTGAGATTTCACGTAGCATTTATGCCATTGTAAATATCTCAATATCTCAGCTCTGTAAGCCATTATAAATATCTCAATATATCAGCTCTGGAAGGGTCTAGAGCCTCCACTTTTTGCACTCAGATCTAAGTCACATGGCCCTCTATCAGAATCCAGAGTTTCAAGAAAATCAAAATTTTGACCCGAAAAAAAACGTAAGGGATACCACTGTCGTTTTTTTTTGGGGTCAAAATTTTGATTTTCTTGAAACTCTGGATTCTGATAGAGGGCCATGTGACTTAGATCTGAGTGCAAAAATGGAGGCTCCAGAACCTTCCAGAGCTGAGATATTGAGATTTCACGTAGCATTTATGCCATTGTAAATATCTCAATATCTCAGCTCTGTATGCCATTATAAATATCTCAATATCTCAGCTCTGGAAGGGTCTAGAGCCTCCATTTTTGCACTCAGATCTAAGTCCCATGGCCCTCTATCAGAATCCAGAGTTTCAAGAAAATTAAAACTTTTGACCCGAAAAAAAACGTAAGTGGTACCCCTTATGTTTTTTTTCGGGTCAAAATTTTGATTTTCTTGAAACTCTGGATTCTGATAGAGGGCCATGGGACTTAGATCTGAGTGCAAAAATGGAGGCTCTAGACACCTTCCAGAGCTGAGATATTGAGATTTCACGTAGCATTTATGCCATTGTAAATATCTCAATATCTCAGCTCTGTATGCCATTATAAATATCTCAAATATCTCAGCTCTGGAAGGGTCTAGAGCCTCCATTTTTGCACTCAGATCTAAGTCCCATGGCCCTCTATCAGAATCCAGAGTTTCAAGAAAATCAAAAATTTTGACCCGAAAAAAAAACGTAAGGGGTACCACTGTCGTTTTTTTTTCGGGTCAAAATTTTGATTTTCTTGAAACTCTGGATTCTGATAGAGGGCCATGGGACTTAGATCTGAGTGCAAAAATGGAGGCTCTAGACCCTTCCAGAGCTGAGATATTTAGATATTTATAGTGGCATACATGCCAGCTGTAAATATCTCAGATATCTACAATGGCATAAATGCTACTATGAAATCTCAATATCTCAGCTCTGGAAGGGTCTAGAGCCTCCATTTTTGCACTCAGATCTAAGTCACATGGCCCTCTATCAGAATCCAGAGTTTCAAGAAAATCAAAATTTTGACCCGAAAAAAAAAAACGACAGTGGTACCCCTTACGTTTTTTTTCGGGTCAAAATTTTGATTTTCTTGAAACTCTGGATTCTGATAGAGGGCCATGTGACTTAGATCTGAGTGCAAAAATGGAGGCTCTAGACCCTTCCAGAGCTGAGATATTGAGATTTCACGTAGCATTTATGCCATTGTAAATATCTCAATATCTCAGCTCTGTATGCCATTATAAATATCTAAATATCTCAGCTCTGGAAGGGTCTAGAGCCTCCATTTTGCACTCAGATCTAAGTCCCATGGCCCTCTATCAGAATCCAGAGTTTCAAGAAAATCAAAATTTTGACCCGAAAAAAACGACAGTGGTACCCCTTACGTTTTTTTTTCGGGGTCAAAATTTTGATTTTCTTGAAACTCTGGATTCTGATAGAGGGCCATGGGACTTAGATCTGAGTGCAAAAATGGAGGCTCTAGACCCTTCCCAGAGCTGAGATATTTAGATATTTATAATGGCATACAGAGCTGAGATATTGAGATATTTACAATGGCATAAATGCTACGTGAAATCTCAATATCTCAGCTCTGGAAGGGTCTAGAGCCTCCATTTTTGCACTCAGATCTAAGTCCCATGGCCCTCTATCAGAATCCAGAGTTTCAAGAAAATCAAAATTTTGACCCGAAAAAAAAAAACGACAGTGGTACCCCTTACGTTTTTTTTCGGGTCAAAATTTTGAATTTCTTGAAACTCTGGATTCTGATAGAGGGCCATGGGACTTAGATCTGAGTGCAAAAATGGAGGCTCTAGACCCTTCCAGAGCTGAGATATTGAGATTTCACGTAGCATTTATGCCATTGTAAATATCTCAATATCTCAGCTCTGTATGCCATTATAAATATCTAAATATCTCAGCTCTGGAAGGGTCTAGAGCCTCCATTTTTGCACTCAGATCTAAGTCCCATGGCCCTCTATCAGAATCCAGAGTTTCAAGAAAATCAAAATTTTGACCCGAAAAAAGAAACGTAAGGGGTACCACTGTCGTTTTTTTTTTCGGGTCAAAGTTTTGATTTTCTTGAAACTCTGGATTCTGATAGAGGGCCATGGGACTTAGATCTGAGTGCAAAAATGGAGGCTCTAGACCCTTCCAGAGCTGAGATATTTAGATATTTATAATGGCATACAGAGCTGAGATATTGAGATATTTACAATGGCATAAATGCTATGTGAAATCTCAATATCTCAGCTCTGGAAGGGTCTAGAGCCTCCATTTTTGCACTCAGATCTAAGTCCCATGGCCCTCTATCAGAATCCAGAGTTTCAAGAAAATCAAAATTTTGACCCGAAAAAAAAAACGACAGTGGTACCCCTTACGTTTTTTTTTCGGGTCAAAATTTTGATTTTCTTGAAACTCTGGATTCTGATAGAGGGCCATGTGACTTAGATCTGAGTGCAAAAATGGAGGCTCTAGACCCTTCCAGAGCTGAGATATTGAGATCTCACGTAGCATTTATGCCATTGTAAATATCTCAATATCTCAGCTCTGTATGCCATTATAAATATCTAAATATCTCAGCTCTGGAAGGGTCTAGAGCCTCCATTTTTGCACTCAGATCTAAGTCACATGGCCCTCTATCAGAATCCAGAGTTTCAAGAAAATCAAAATTTTGACCCGAAAAAAAAACGTAAGGGGTACCACTGTCGTTTTTTTTCGGGGTCGAAATTTTGATTTTCTTGAAACTCTGGATTCTGATAGAGGGCCATGGGACTTAGATCTGAGTGCAAAAATGGAGGCTCTAGACCCTTCCAGAGCTGAGATATTGAGATTTCACGTAGCATTTATGCCATTGTAAATATCTCAATATCTCAGCTCTGTATGCCATTATAAATATCTAAATATCTCAGCTCTGGAAGGGTCTAGAGCCTCCATTTTTGCACTCAGATCTAAGTCCCATGGCCCTCTATCAGAATCCAGAGTTTCAAGAAAATCAAAATTTTGACCCAAAAAAAAAACGACAGTGGTACCCCTACGTTTTTTTTTCGGGTCAAAATTTTTGATTTTCTTGAAACTCTGGATTCTGATAGAGGGCCATGGGACTTAGATCTGAGTGCAAAAATGGAGGCTCTAGACCCTTCCAGAGCTGAGATATTGAGATTTCACGTAGCATTTATGCCATTGTAAATATCTCAATATCTCAGCTCTGTATGCCATTATAAATATCTAAATATCTCAGCTCTGGAAGGGTCTAGAGCCTCCATTTTTGCACTCAGATCTAAGTCCCATGGCCCTCTATCAGAATCCAGAGTTTCAAGAAAATCAAAATTTTGACCCGAAAAAAAAAACGTACAGTGGTACCACTGTACGTTTTTTTTTTCGGGTCAAAGTTTTGATTTTCTTGAAACTCTGGATTCTGATAGAGGGCCATGGGACTTAGATCTGAGTGCAAAAATGGAGGCTCTAGACCCTTCCAGAGCTGAGATATTGAGATATTTATAATGGCATACAGAGCTGAGATATTGAGATATTTACAATGGCATAAATGCTACATGAAATCTCAATATCTCAGCTCTGGAAGGGTCTAGAGCCTCCATTTTTGCACTCAGATCTAAGTCCCATGGCCCTCTATCAGAATCCAGAGTTTCAAGAAATCAAAATTTTGACCCGAAAAAAAAACGTACAGTGGTACCCCTTCGTTTTTTTTTCGGGTCAAAATTTTGATTTTCTTGAAACTCTGGATTCTGATAGAGGGCCATGGGACTTAGATCTGAGTGCAAAAATGGAGGCTCTAGACCCTTCCAGAGCTGAGATATTGAGATCTCACGTAGCATTTATGCCATTGTAAATATCTCAATATCTCAGCTCTGTATGCCATTATAAATATAAATATCTCAGCTCTGGAAGGGTCTAGAGCCTCCATTTTGCACTCAGATCTAAGTCCCATGGCCCTCTATCAGAATCCAGAGTTTCAAGAAAATCAAAATTTTGACCCGAAAAAAAAACGACAGTGGTACCCCTTACGTTTTTTTTCGAGGTCAAAATTTTGATTTTCTTGAAACTCTGGATTCTGATAGAGGGCCATGTGACTTAGATCTGAGTGCAAAAATGGAGGCTCTAGACCCTTCCAGAGCTGAGATATTGAGATTTCACGTAGCATTTATGCCATTGTAAATATCTCAATATCTCAGCTCTGTATGCCATTATAAATATCTAAATATCTCAGCTCTGGAAGGGTCTAGAGCCTCCATTTTTGCACTCAGATCTAAGTCCCATGGCCCTCTATCAGAATCCAGAGTTTCAAGAAAATCAAAATTTTGACCCGAAAAAAAAAACGTACAGTGGTACTTCTGTCTTTTTTCGGGTCAAGATTTTGATTTTCTTGAAACTCTGGATTCTGATAGAGGGCCATGGGACTTAGATCTGAGTGCAAAGATGGAGGCTCTAGACCCTTCCAGAGCTTGAGATATTGAGATCTCACGTAGCATTTATGCCATTGTAAATATCTCAGATATCTCAGCTCTGTATGCCATTATAAATATCTAAATATCTCAGCTCTGGAAGGGTCTAGAGCCTCCATTTTTGCACTCAGATCTAAGTCCCATGGCCCTCTATCAGAATCCAGAGTTTCAAGAAAATCAAAATTTTGACCCGAAAAAAAAAAACGTACAGTGGGTACCACTGTCGTTTTTTTTCGGGGTCAGAGTTTTGATTTTCTTGAAACTCTGGATTCTGATAGAGGGCCATGGGACTTAGATCTGAGTGCAAAAATGGAGGCTCTAGACCCTTCCAGAGCTGAGATATTGAGATCTCACGTAGCATTTATGCCATTGTAAATATCTCAATATCTCAGCTCTGTATGCCATTATAAATATCTAAATATCTCAGCTCTGGAAGGGTCTAGAGCCTCCATTTTTGCACTCAGATCTAAGTCCCATGGCCCTCTATCAGGAATCCAGAGTTTCAAGAAAATCAAAATTTTGACCCGAAAAAAAAACGTAAGGGGTACCACTGTCGTTTTTTTTTCGGGTCAAAATTTTGATTTTCTTGAAACTCTGGATTCTGATAGAGGGCCATGGGACTTAGATCTGAGTGCAAAAATGGAGGCTCTAGACCCTTCCAGAGCTGAGATATTGAGATATTTATAATGGCATTCAGAGCTAGATATTGAGATATTCAATATGTCAGCACTGAATGCTATGTGAAATATCTCAATATCTCAGCTCTGGAAGGGTCTAGAGCCTCCATTTTTGCACTCAGATCTAAGTCCCATGGCCCTCTATCAGAATCCAGAGTTTCAAGAAAATCAAAATTTTGACCCGAAAAAAAAACGACAGTGGTACCCCTTCGATTTTTTTTTCGGGTCAAAATTTTGATTTTCTTGAAACTCTGGATTCTGATAGAGGGCCATGTGACTTAGATCTGAGTGCAAAAATGGAGGCTCTAGACCCTTCCAGAGCTGAGATCTGAGATTTCACGTAGCATTTATGCCATTGTAAATATCTCAATATCTCAGCTCTGTATGCCATTATAAATATCTAAATATCTCAGCTCTGGAAGGGTCTAGAGCCTCCATTTTTGCACTCAGATCTAAGTCCCATGGCCCTCTATCAGAATCCAGAGTTTTCAAGAAAATCAAAATTTTGACCCGAAAAAAAACGTAAGGGGTACCACTGTCGATTTTTTTTCGGGTCAGAATTTTGATTTTCTTGAAACTCTGGATTCTGATAGAGGGCCATGGGACTTAGATCTGAGTGCAAAAATGGAGGCTCTAGACCCTTCCAGAGCTGAGATATTGAGATTTCACGTAGCATTTATGCCATTGTAAATATCTCAATATCTCAGCTCTGTATGCCATTATAAATATCTAAATATCTCAGCTCTGGAAGGGTCTAGAGCCTCCATTTTTGCACTCAGATCTAAGTCCCATGGCCCTCTATCAGAATCCAGAGTTTCAAGAAAATCAAAATTTTGACCCGAAAAAAAACGTAAGGGGTACCACTGTCGTTTTTTTTCGGGTAGAATTTTGATTTTCTTGAAACTCTGGATTCTGATAGAGGGCCATGGGACTTAGATCTGAGTGCAAAAATGGAGGCTCTAGACCCTTCCAGAGCTGAGATATTGAGATTTCACGTAGCATTTATGCCATTGTAAATATCTCAATATCTCAGCTCTGTATGCCATTATAAATATCTAAATATCTCAGCTCTGGAAGGGTCTAGAGCCTCCATTTTTGCACTCAGATCTAAGTCCCATGGCCCTCTATCAGAATCCAGAGTTTCAAGAAAATCAAAATTTTGACCCAAAAAAAAAACGTAAGGGGTACCACTGTCGTTTTTTTTCGGGTGGAAATTTTGATTTTCTTGAAACTCTGGATTCTGATAGAGGGCCATGGGACTTAAATCTGAGTGCAAAAATGGAGGCTCTAGACCCTTCCAGAGCTGAGATATTTAGATATTTATAATGGCATACAGAGCTGAGATATTGAGATATTTACAATGGCATAAATGCTACGATGAAATCTCAATATCTCAGCTCTGGAAGGGTCTAGAGCCTCCATTTTTGCACTCAGATCTAAGTCCCATGGCCCTCTATCAGAATCCAGAGTTTCAAGAAAATCAAAATTTTGACCCAAAAAAAAACGTACAGTGGTACCCCTTACGTTTTTTTTCGAGGTCAAAATTTTGATTTTCTTGAAACTCTGGATTCTGATAGAGGGCCATGGGACTTAGATCTGAGTGCAAAAATGGAGGCTCTAGACCCTTCCAGAGCTGAGATATTGAGTCTCACGTAGCATTTATGCCATTGTAAATATCTCAATATCTCAGCTCTGTATGCCATTATAAATATCTAAATATCTCAGCTCTGGAAGGGTCTAGAGCCTCCATTTTTGCACTCAGATCTAAGTCCCATGGCCCTCTATCAGAATCCAGAGTTTCAAGAAAATCAAAATTTTGACCCGAAAAAAAAACGACAGTGGTACCCCTTACGTTTTTTTTTCGGGTCAAAATTTTGATTTTCTTGAAACTCTGGATTCTGATAGAGGGCCATGGGACTTAGATCTGAGTGCAAAAATGGAGGCTCTAGACCCTTCCAGAGCTGAGATATTGAGATTTCACGTAGCATTTATGCCATTGTAAATATCTCAATATCTCAGCTCTGTATGCCATTATAAATATCTAAATATCTCAGCTCTGGAAGGGTCTAGAGCCTCCATTTTTGCACTCAGATCTAAGTCCCATGGCCCTCTATCAGAATCCAGAGTTTCAAGAAAATCAAAATTTTGACCCAAAAAAAAAACGTAAGGGGTACCACTGTCGTTTTTTTTCGGGTCAGAAGTTTGATTTTCTTGAAACTCTGATTCTGATAGAGGGCCATGTGACTTAGATCTGAGTGCAAAAATGGAGGCTCTAGACCCTTCCAGAGCTGAGATATTGAGATTTCACGTAGCATTTATGCCATTGTAAATATCTCAATATCTCAGCTCTGTATGCCATTTATAAATATCTAAATATCTCAGCTCTGGAAGGGTCTAGAGCCTCCATTTTTGCACTCAGATCTAAGTCCCATGGCCCTCTATCAGAATCCAGAGTTTCAAGAAAATCAAAATTTTGACCCGAAAAAAAAAACGTACAGTGGTACCCCTTACGTTTTTTTTTCGGGGTGGAAATTTTGATTTTCTTGAAACTCTGGATTCTGATAGAGGGCCATGGGACTTAGATCTGAGTGCAAAAATGGAGGCTCTAGACCCTTGCAGAGCTGAGATATTGAGATTTCACGTAGCATTTATGCCATTGTAAATATCTCAATATCTCAGCTCTGTATGCCATTATAAATATCTAAATATCTCAGCTCTGGAAGGGTCTAGAGCCTCCATTTTTGCACTCAGATCTAAGTCCCATGGCCCTCTATCAGAATCCAGAGTTTCAAGAAAATCAAAATTTTGACCCAAAAAAAAAACGTACAGGGGTACCACTGTCGTTTTTTTTTTCAGGGTCAAAATTTTGATTTTCTTGAAACTCTGGATTCTGATAGAGGGCCATGGGACTTAGATCTGAGTGCAAAAATGGAGGCTCTAGACCCTTCCAGAGCTGAGATATTAGATATTTATAATGGCATACAGAGCTGAGATATTGAGATATTTACAATGGCATAAATGCTACGTGAAATCTCAATATCTCAGCTCTGGAAGGGTCTAGAGCCTCCATTTTTGCACTCAGATCTAAGTCCCATGGCCCTCTATCAGAATCCAGAGTTTCAAGAAAATCAAAATTTTGACCCGAAAAAAAAACGACAGTGGTACCCCTTGTCGTTTTTTTTCGGGTCAAAATTTTGATTTTCTTGAAACTCTGGATTCTGATAGAGGGCCATGTGACTTAGATCTGAGTGCAAAAATGGAGGCTCTAGACCCTTCCAGAGCTGAGATATTGAGATTTCACGTAGCATTTATGCCATTGTAAATATCTCAATATCTCAGCTCTGTATGCCATTATAAATATCTAAATATCTCAGCTCTGGAAGGGTCTAGAGCCTCCATTTTGCACTCAGATCTAAGTCCCATGGCCCTCTATCAGAATCCAGAGTTTCAAGAAAATCAAAATTTTGACCCGAAAAAAAAACGTAAGGGGTACCACTGTCGTTTTTTTTTCGAGTCAAAATTTTGATTTTCTTGAAACTCTGGATTCTGATAGAGGGCCATGGGACTTAGATCTGAGTGCAAAAATGGAGGCTCTAGACCCTTCCAGAGCTGAGATATTGAGATCTCACGTAGCATTTATGCCATTGTAAATATCTCAATATCTCAGCTCTGTATGCCATTATAAATATCTAAATATCTCAGCTCTGGAAGGGTCTAGAGCCTCCATTTTTGCACTCAGATCTAAGTCCCATGGCCCTCTATCAGAATCCAGAGTTTCAAGAAAATCAAAATTTTGACCCGAAAAAAAGCGTAAGGGGTACCACTGTCGATTTTTTTTTTCGAGGTCAAAATTTTGATTTTCTTGAAACTCTGGATTCTGATAGAGGGCCATGTGACTTAGATCTGAGTGCAAAAATGGAGGCTCTAGACCCTTCCAGAGCTGAGATATTGAGATATTTATAATGGCATACATGCCAGCTGTAGATATCTCAGATATTTACAACTGGCATAAATGCCATTATGAATATCTAAATATCTCAGCTCTGGAAGGGTCTAGAGCCTCCATTTTTGCACTCAGATCTAAGTCCCATGGCCCTCTATCAGAATCCAGAGTTTCAAGAAAATCAAAATTTTGACCCGAAAAAAAAAACGACAGTGGTACCCCTTACGTTTTTTTTTCGGGGTAGAAATTTTGATTTTCTTGAAACTCTGGATTCTGATAGAGGGCCATGTGACTTAAATCTGAGTGCAAAAATGGAGGCTCTAGACCCTTCCAGAGCTGAGATATTGAGATTTCACGTAGCATTTATGCCATTGTAAATATCTCAATATCTCAGCTCTGTATGCCATTATAAATATCTAAATATCTCAGCTCTGGAAGGGTCTAGAGCCTCCATTTTTGCACTCAGATCTAAGTCCCATGGCCCTCTATCAGAATCCAGAGTTTCAAGAAATCAAAATTTTGACCCGAAAAAAAAACGACAGTGGTACCCCTTACGTTTTTTTTTCGGGGTCAAAATTTGATTTTCTTGAAACTCTGGATTCTGATAGAGGGCCATGGGACTTAGATCTGAGTGCAAAAATGGAGGCTCTAGACCCTTCCAGAGCTGAGATATTTGAGATATTTATGATGGCATACAGAGCTGAGATATTGAGATATTTACAATGGCACTAAATGCCATTATAAATATCTAAATATCTCAGCTCTGGAAGGGTCTAGAGCCTCCATTTTTGCACTCAGATCTAAGTCCCATGGCCCTCTATCAGAATCCAGAGTTTCAAGAAAATCAAAATTTTGACCCAAAAAAAACGACAGTGGTACCCCTATTTTTTTTTTTCGGGTCAAAAGTTTGATTTTCTTTGAAACTCTGGATTCTGATAGAGGGCCATGGGACTTAGATCTGAGTGCAAAAATGGAGGCTCTAGACCCTTCCAGAGCTGAGATATTGAGATTTCACGTAGCATTTATGCCATTGTAAATGTCTCAATATCTCAGCTCTGTATGCCATTATAAATATCTAAATATCTCAGCTCTGGAAGGGTCTAGAGCCTCCATTTTGCACTCAGATCTAAGTCCCATGGCCCTCTATCAGAATCCAGAGTTTCAAGAAAATCAAAATTTTTGACCCAAAAAAAAACGTAAGGGGTACCACTGTCGTTTTTTTTTTCGGGTCAAAATTTTGATTTTCTTGAAACTCTGGATTCTGATAGAGGCCATGTAGACTTAGATCTGAGTGCAAAAATGGAGGCTCTAGACCCTTCCAAGCTGAGATATTGAGATTTCACGTAGCATTTATGCCATTGTAAATATCTCAATATCTCAGCTCTGTATGCCATTATAAATATCTAAATATCTCAGCTCTGGAAGGGTCTAGAGCCTCCATTTTTGCACTCAGATCTAAGTCCCATGGCCCTCTATCAGAATCCAGAGTTTCAGAGAAAATCAAAATTTTAACCCGAAAAAAAAACGTAAGGGGTACCACTGTCGTTTTTTTTTCAGGTCAGAAGTTTTGATTTTCTTGAAACTCTGATTCTGATAGAGGGCCATGTGACTTAGATCTGAGTGCAAAAATGGAGGCTCTAGACCCTTCCAGAGCTGAGATATTGAGATTTCACGTAGCATTTATGCCATTGTAAATATCTCAATATCTCAGCTCTGTATGCCATTATAAATATCTAAATATCTCAGCTCTGGAAGGGTCTAGAGCCTCCATTTTTGCACTCAGATCTAAGTCCCATGGCCCTCTATCAGAATCCAGAGTTTTCAAGAAAATCAAAATTTTGACCCAAAAAAAAAACGAGCAGTGGTACCCCTTACGTTTTTTTTTTTGGGGTCAGAAATTTTGATTTTCTTGAAACTCTGGATTCTGATAGAGGGCCATGGGAACTTAAATCTGAGTGCAAAAATAAAGGCTGCTAGACCCTTCCAGAGCTGAGATGTTAGATATTCACGATAGCATTTATGCCATATTGTAAATATCTACAATATCATCAGCTCTGTATGCCATTATAAATATCTAAATATCTCAGCTCTGGAAGGGTCTAGAGCCTCCATTTTTGCACTCAGATCTAAGTCCCATGGCCCTCTATCAGAATCCAGAGTTTCAAGAAAATCAAAATTTTGACCCCGAAAAAAAAAACGTACAGTGGTACCCCTTAGTTTTTTTTTTTGGGTCAGAGTTTGATTTTCTTGAAACTCTGGATTCTGATAGAGGGCCATGTGACTTAGATCTGAGTGCAAAAATGGAGGTCTAGACCTTCCAGAGCTGAGATATTGAGATTTCACGTAGCATTTATGCCATTGTAAATATCTCAATATCTCAGCTCTGTATGCCATTATAAATATCTAAATATCTCAGCTCTGGAAGGGTCTAGAGCCTCCATTTTGCACTCAGATCTAAGTCACATGGCCCTCTATCAGAATCCAGAGTTTCAAGAAAATCAAAATTTTTGATCCCAAAAAAAAAAACCGACAGTGGTCCCCCTTACGTTTTTTTTTCGGGTCGAATTTTGATTTTCTTGAAACTCTGGATTCTAAATAGAGGGCCATGTGGCTAGATCTGAGTGCAAAAGTGAAAGCTCTAGACCCTTCCAGAGCTGAGATATTGAGATTTCACGTAGCATTTATGCCATTGTAAATATCTCAATATCTCAGCTCTGTATGCCATTATAAATATCTAAATATCTCAGCTCTGGAAGGGTCTAGAGCCTCCATTTTGCACTCAGATCTAGTCCCATGGCCCTCTATCAGAATCCAGAGTTTCAGAAAATCAAAATTTTGACCGAAAAAAAAACGACAGTGGTACCCCTTACGGTTTTTTTT